>VZTB01007840.1:257991-338657 GCA_013397245.1 Thryothorus ludovicianus | reverse complement strand
AAAAAATCCACTAAGTAAAAGGATATTTTAATTATTTAATCAGATTACCTGAATGTCATTAGTATTATTAGTGTCAGTGATTAAAAAGGAAAGAATAGGGGAATAGATCTAGTTGTAGATATCCTTATCCCTTTTGGATGCAATTCGGATAATTTCTGCTGAGCCCTAACAGTCTGCAATGTACAAAGTAAATCAGAAGGCATCACTCACACTGTGTCCACTCAAAGCCCTTCCTTCTTGATGCAAGCAAGGTTTGCATCCATGTATGTATTTATACTTATAATAGATCTGCATATAGATTAACACTGTATATTTGCAGTATTTTTCTTTTTCTGCACGTGTAAATACATATATTTGTGGAGTTTTTTCCCTTTTCAATTATTTATCAGTCTGCACAGTTGGCATGGCATGGAATAATAATAAGTATTAAATAACCTATTTATATACTAAGAAAGAGCACAACAGGGTTTTTTTGTTTATTTTAAATCAACTTTTATTTTGCATAATTAATAATATTTAAGTTAGAATTGGCTAGGTTATAAACAATTCAATGGGTCTGAGAGAGGTTGATTTGGAAAGAAAAGGAGAAAGAAAACTATAAAAACTTCACAATAAAATCTCAAACACAGCCAAGAGTGAGAACAGTTTTATTGGAATCATGCCTCTTTTTTCAACATTAATATCTGTACAGTTATGTCAGATGGTTTTGTGCTTTAAAAAGCTTAAATCTACATTTATTTCTATAGTATTTTCATTAATATTGAAAAATATTCATTGAAATGGACACCAGTTTTGTAGCAAGCAATGCAGAAGGACATCTCTTTCAGATTTCACCAGTATTGAGGAGTATTTCTAGGAATGATAAATATCCAGGAAATTCAAGTATATGTCTGAATTTACCAGAAATGCTTACAGTGCCAAGTTTTACAAGAATACACTGCTACTTTTCTCGTTAAGGCAGCCAAGTGTATGACACAGTGGGAGAGTCACTAGGTACAGTCACTAGCCAGTCATTTATGGGTCAGTCCTACAGCATGACTCATAGGGATTTTCTTTCTGTTTCATCTTTGAATTGCAAAAGCAAAAGTAGAAATCATACCTATTGCCAAGTCTTTCAAGTACTTGTTTCATCTTTAACACATTCTGAGCATTCACTTCTTTCCATTCTGTGGGAAGTGCTCATGAAAACCAGCGGCAGTGCACTTGTTGATAAAGACATCAATATTACCAGCGTAACCTCACTTCAAAGTACAACATGATATATTTGCTAGGTACACTGTTATACATATGTATCAAATGACTGAAAACCCTTCTGGCACTTGGGTCTTATTACCTTTCTTGATTACTATCAGTTTGCTGCAAGTGTAGTTCCTTCTGAATTTTATTCATGGGCTTAGGGTCATTACCTTAGGCAACGTGCATTCATGATAATTTAAAAATCAAAATAGACATAGGGCATCAGAAATTAAAATAAATAGCACTTGTGTTTAATGTATTTAAATTTTTTTTTTTAACTTCTGCAGTGAGATAATTAGTTATTAAAAATGCACAGAGAAGTAACTTGAGAGTGAATATATCAATTGATGTTAGTACTGCTTTTAAACATGACTGCTCTTGGCTTGGATGGGTGCTGTTTTCACTGAATAAAAATCTTTGAGGGTAACTGGGCCTAGGGAGTGTTGGTGAGTGGAGTTGGACACAGCTGATGGACAGTCATCAGTGGGATTCCCCACAGATCAGTGTTGAGGCCAGCCCTGTTCCAGATCTCTCTCAGCAATGTTGATGGGGGATCAAATGCACCCTCAGTCAGTTTGTAGATGGCACCAAGAGTGTTGTTCTGCTGGGGGTAGGAAGGCTCTGCAAAGGGATGGGGATAGGATGGATCAGTGGGCTGAGGCCAGTGGCTTGAGGTGCAGCAGTGTGACGTGCTGGGTTCTGCACATTGGTCACAATCCCAGGCAGCACCAGGGCCTGGGGGCAGAGTGCCTGCAAAGCTGTCCAGCAGAAAAAGACCTGTGGCTGCTGTTTGACAGTGGCTGAACTTGAGCCAGCACATGCCCAGGTGGCCAAGAAGGCCGATGGCATCCTGGCCTGGGTCAGTGATAGTGCAGCCAGCAGGGCCAGGGCAGTGATTGTCCCCCTGTGCTAGGCACTGCTGGGGACACACCTAAAATCCTGTGCTGAGTTTTGGGCTCCTCACTGTAGGAAAGACATTGAGGGGCTGGAGCAAGTCCAGAGAAAGACAATGGACGTGGTGAAGGGTCTGGAGCACAGGTGCTGTGAGGAACAGCTGAAGGAGGTTGAGTTCTTCAGCCTGAAGAAGAGGAGACAGCTGGAAGACCTTACCACTCTCTACAACCATCTGAAAGAGGCTGTAGCCAGGTGGGGGTCGGCCTCTTCTTCCAAGTAACAAATGATAGAAGGTGAATAAAGAGCCTCAAATTGCATGAGGGCAGGTTTAAAGTGGAGATCAGGAAAAATTTCTGCATGAGAAGACTTGTTGAACAGAGGAACAGAGTGCCCTGGGAAGAGGTAGAATCACCATCCCTGTAGGTACTTAGAAGACATGTAGGTGTGGCACTCGAGGAATGGCAGTGCTAGGTGAAGGGTTGGACTCAAAGATCCTAAGGCCCTTTTCCAACTGAAATTTTGATTCTATAATTTTTTTTTCCTTTAAATACATAAACTCCAGTGGTTCTGAAAATGTGTTTATTTTAATAAACTTAATCCTATTCCTGTTAAAAATATCATTTATGCTAAATAGATCTCCATTTTTTTATATAGCAAGTAAGCTGATTGTTTCAGAGCTATGTAAGTGATGTTTTTTTTCTAAAATAACCCAGAGAAACTAATAAGAGTCTCAGATTAATGGCTTTCCTCAATTTCTGTGTGAAACAACAAATCTCATTTATAATAATGCTATTGACTTTACTATAAAACTGTTAAACTTCATTATTACAGCTTACTTATTATGTGTTACTCACAGACACTGTACAAAAAACATCATTAAGTAAGCAGATTTGTTTTGTTTGTTGCTTGTTACTGTAATTTAAAAGGAAAAATTGAAGAATCTATTATTTATCACTTCAATTCCTGCTTATATACAGTTTGCTAAAATCTGTTCTCTACCAGGTTATTTTATGATTCAGATGTGGGGCCAGAGGACACTAAAATTTTGCAATCAACATCAGAAGGCAAATCTTTAGAAATTAAGTTGTTAAAATTGACATGATGAGTTATAGTACTCACTGAAAGATAATGTATTTTCAATATGTAATTTTATAACTGAACTTTACCTGTAGAGATTGCTCTGCAGGGTAAAAAAAACATTTTATTTGCCTTGCTAATTCAAGAAATGAACAATTCTGAGTTGATGCATGACACATGTGCTATATAAATTTCCTGTGATCCCAGTTTCAGAAGACACTTCATAAAACATACAGAAATTCAAGGGACCCATTTTTGCACTGAAAGATAAACTAGGCATTTTTTTACTTGCTTTAAATTTCTCAGTCTTTCTAGATCTAATACTGACTTAATTTTTCTGTGAGAAAATCCGTGTTGCCAAAATAGCTAGAAGACATAAAAACCCCTGCAATCTAAAGCCGAATTTAAACAGTTTCATTTTCTTAAGCAAAATTATTTTTTTAAGATTTCAACTTTTCAGCACATTTAGGTTATATTTTTGGTAGCAGCTTGAAGGAGTAAGATGTAGATGAAAATATGAGAGCACTTGTATATATGTATTTGAATTTTGTCAATAACAGAATTCAGATTCTAAATCTGAAGCACTACCTAAGTAATATGTAGCAGATGTAAGAGACAAATACATGTTGAAGAAAAAGGGCTGGAACAGTAGTATTGCCTGGAAAGACAAACAGCTAATGATGACACAACCCAAACAATGATGGTACTTAAATTTTTTCTTTGAAAAATAGCTACCTAGTGGACTTGAGAAGTACATTCACATGCAAAAGCAAAGAAACTGATCCTATACTTGGAATTTATTCCAAATAATTTAGTAATTTTGCATCTTTAAAGCTCCTAATCATGCAATCAGTTCATGCAAAGAACTCCACAAAGTTAATGGTATTAATCAAGAGTTTTCAGGATTGGGACTCTAATCAGCATTTTCTTGCTTTCTCACTCTTGCAGCATGTGTGCAGCTAATTGATGTTTTGACTGAGTCAACATATGAATGGTAACACCAATGAATCAAAGGAAATTGTTCTCATTAGAATGTGGAGCTAGAGAAGTACTGCTTTCCAGAATAAATATTATCCTCAAAAAATATTCTCATTAAAACAAATTGCCCTTTGCGGCATAATAAAGTTTGTGTAAAGAGAAACATCTGGCAGAAACATATAACCTACTGTAATGTAACCTTTGGAATGAATTATTTTACTGTCATAAACTGCTTTTTGAGCTTCTACATGTTTTATCCAGATTTAAATGTATCAGTGTGTTGGGTTATATTATTTTATTATATTCAACTTGTAATTCCTCCTAATTAATTTTATTCTGCACATAACAATCCCTGTAAAATGGGATATCTTGTAGTTAAAGAAACTTCAGACAAGGTTTTAGACTTTGTGTACAGTAGCACATTTCATCACTAAGTATTTTACAAGGCTTCCAACATCTGGAGGCACTAAAGTGCAGGTGTCCCAGTGTTGACAAGAAAATTTGCCTTACAGTAGGCAATAGAAAAAATCATGTTCAGGAACTTAATCTAGAGTTTCTTCATTCTATCTTTTATGTTTCTAATATAAGTAGTTCCTGCTCCTTTTATAGTCAATGGAAAAAATGAGCCATAGTCCAGATTTACTTCTCTGGAACGGTACTGGATGCCTCTGTAAAACCAAAATCGAGAATTTGTATTTGAAATACACACCTACACTGAAGATGTCTGTCTTTCCTTAGATTAATTGTACCATGACTGATAAATTTTGATGAAAAGATGAGATTAAAAAGTGACTCTTGATTTTTTACATTGTTGTGAAATATGCTCAGAATGGTTGCACATTTTTTGTCATGTGCCTGCAGTTGCTGGACGCTTAAAAATATTTAGTTCATACAGATCATTTAGTTTGTACAGATCTGGTAGATACCAGAACACATGCAGAATAGATATCCAAAGTGTTTATACACAGTAACAATGTGGAATTTGAATAATGTAGAGTAATAGAGATGCCAAAGAGATGCCAAATTAACCAACTGTATTTTATATCTAATCTTCTAAGTGTTTCTAACCTGAGCCTGCAATCATCAGGCTGCCCACTTCAGAAGCAGGACACATGTTGCTTATCCATCTCTGTTGCATGAATCAATGTTTTTGTGAATTAAGCACTGGGTCAAGTACCAAGAGAAAAAGAAAAACAAACCAAAGACCACCTTTGTTTAAAAGCGAGAATGATGGGTTGAGACAGAAAAGAGGAATACAGAAAGATTTAAATCCAAAGTAATCTAGAGAGCCAAGCAGATCAACACTTTTCGAGATCCACCTGCCCTCTCAGTGCCCAAAGAGTGTTAGATCCATCTGTTAACTGGAGATAAAGAGGAGTTAGTCTGAGGAAAAGAAGTACAAGCTTTTATGTTGTCTCATTAAGAAAACTGTATTGCAAATCTCACACAAGGACAGTATTTATAGCATATAAATGAAGGATTTGCTATAACCAGCATATATACGAAGACATTATAAGACTTCATATGCTCATCATAGTGGTGGTACATTAGTTCAGTGTGTGTTATAAGCTCTGTTTGCACTGAGTGTGCATACAGCAATATGTTCAGATGTTGTAAAAGTTTTACGTAAAAACTGGGGTTTTTTGAGAGGAATGAAAGAGAGTTAAATAACAATATTACATTAAATGAAAGAGAAATTTTCATCTACTATATTTTCCTTTTCTAATAAATCCGTCATCTGTTTTCTTTTCAAGTATATAAAAAAAAATCCTTTTTGCTAACAAAGTTCAAGAACCATGGAAGTTTTAAATCATTCAAAAGATACGTATAGTAAAATATTTCTTCAAAATAATTATATGTGCCCAGATTCAAAATTAATTTTCATCAAGTAAATTCCTTTCATTTGCTCTGGGCAGCAAAGAAGGAAGTGAATGTATATTTTCTCATAGTTGTTCTCTATCAGGCTGCTCTGAGTTCTGCAGCCAGCCACACAAGGAAATTAATAAACATGACATTAATAAATCAGCTGTGATACAAGAATTTAAAGGTAAAAGAACCATACGTCTAGTTGTAAAGCAATAATGTTGCTCAAGGACATGCCAGTGGATTAAATCCTATTATACATATACCTACATGCATACATACATATGTATATATATTTTTTTCTTTTGATGACCATAAAAATAGTTTAATACATACAATTTTGTGCTTTTTGCACTTTAAAAATGATTTTGAAATATATTCCTGGAAGCAGATTTGGTCTTCTGACAGTATTCCTCTGTGTGATGTGTGCATGCTGCATATTCAGTGTATACAGATAGATACAGAACATAAAAGCAGTTTTATTGTATAGTCCAAAGTCTGTTTAGTCAGTAGAATTCCAGCATTTTGTATGCTTCACCTGTATTTTTGATCTGAGTGTCTGGCATATACAAACCTTACTCAGAGCAGTCTTCCTACGAACATGAGTTTCCTTAGGACCTGTGCAGGTATTGAGTTGGTTTTTTTTCCAGTTCATGATAATTTGACCTTGATTGTAGAATCTTGGAATTGTTAGGCCTGGAGGAGACCTCCTAGATCATCTAGTCCAACCCTTAATCTGACATTGCCAAGTCTATCACTGAACAATCATCCCATCATAAACAATTGTCCCTAAGCAGTCATCCCAGTCATATTCCCTCTCTCCATCTCAGAAGACCTAAGGGGCACTTTGTAGTCACTGAAGTAGTGTGAATGCTTTGTTTTGGGCATCCTTAGTAGCAGTAAATAGCAGTATATGACTTTATGTTCAAGCATGTTTTGTCTGCTAATCAAATTACAGGAATATGAAAAAGCTCGAGGTGAATAATTGAGCTAATTTTGTCATGCTTTGAATATTACTTCTGAAGCAAATTGAGATATTTGAGGCATTTAAAAAGTAAGGTTGTGATGTTCTTAATAATTTATTGGGTTATATTTATTGTTAGTATACTTGTTTTGTCTTGGCATCAAAAACATGACTGCTTGAGATGGAGAAATGAGGAAAGGAGAATACATACTTAAAGGATCTGTCAATATGAAATACCCTCCCCTCCCAAATATGATATTGAAAATTCTGTTTGAAAATATCACCTATGTTTAATGACTTGCCTGTTGTAGAAAAGTTCTAGAAATGCAATTTTGTGAATTCAAGGTGTTTCCTTTAAAATGGCTGATATAGAACAATAATTGCAGATGAGAGACTGTATAATCTTGTGGTTTTTTTTTTTAAATACACTGTAAGTAATAAATAGAATATGTCTGCTAAAGTGATTTAACTAGATATTGCAGCAGGCTTTCATGAACAATTCTGATAATTGCTTTGTTGTTTTCTGACAAGTGAGGGACAGGCATAGAACTCTTATCCTCACAACAGAGTTGCCACCCTTCAGTGAACTCTGCATACACAACTGATTCCTCAAAAGCACAGCAGAGCAGGAGTTCCAAATGACAGCAAACAGTATTATGTTATTAGTTAATGAGTAATTAGTTAATGAGTTAATTAGTTAAACTTCAGTCCAATACCATAGTAACAAATGCATGGTGGAGCACTGGCTGCTGCTGTTGGAATGCAAAACAGAGAAGCTTCTGATGCCATCGGACAATGATGGTAACATCATTGTCTTTTCTGGGTGATGTATAGGAGTTGTGCTGTACTCCTAAAGTCTTGCAGGGATTCATTTATTAAGCTTTTGAAATTGAAGTATCCTTCTGGGAGTGATATTCAGAATTCTGTGAGGTAAAGCTATCATATTCCCTATTAAAAAACATTAAAAAAAAAATGTGGAAAGGTGGTAAACGCATGCACAGCATGCTTGGTTTTATCCAAACTTGAGCTGTGTGTGATCACTCAGGATCAGGTTATTGACATTTACAGGGAGGAAGAAGTTTTTAAAACTCATTATTGTCCTGACGCAAAACCTTTCACGTGCCGAATCATAATTCTTCTACCCAAAATTGAATTATTTCCACAGCTGCACTAGAACCTTGAAGACTTCTCAGTGCAGAGGTTCATAAAGTCTCATGTAAGTCTCCCTCTCCTGCTAGCTCTAAAAGCTTAGGTTTCTGTAAGTCAAATCCCCACAATTCTTTATAATTCCCTCTCTCAGATGACCCCGAATTCCCTTTTGTCTGAGACTGCAGCTCTGCCTACAGTCTCCCAAGCCTTATCCACACTGAGTCCTACAGCAGGACTGTCCTGAGACCTTATTTTTTGTGAGCCTGCTTAACACATCACAGGGGGCTTCCCCATTCCTCCAAAAGCTTGCCCTGCCTGTGCTGATTGCTCAACAGGGCTGCCCAGCTCCTCCTGACGCTTGTTCTGCCAGCATCCATGGCTGTGCCCTGCTGCATTGCTCACAGCTGCTGTACTCCCCCATTCGTGCAACCATTGGCAGAAATCGTCTCCACATTTGCTTTTTCCAGCTGAAATTCTGGGACAAGTAAGCAATACACAACCTCTAAGGAGAGAGAGCAAAACATCTGGGTGAGACATGGCACGGTCACCCCTGTAATTATCTTCACATGAAAATGACATGAGGAAGAAAGAAGATCAATTATTGACAGTCAAAAGATCTTTCTTATTTCTTTACTCAAATGTTACTTAACTGATACCCTTGTACTTAATCACTTCATTGTCACCTGAGTGAGGATTTAATCCTTTGGTGTTTTATTCTTTAAAATTTTAACACGGTCCCTTGTGACTTGGCGAGATCTCGTTCCAGTACAGAAAACCGATTTTCAGTGTTTTGGTGGGTGGTGCAGTTTAACTGGAAAATTCTGAACCAATGGCAGTTCACAAATTCCACTGGCATATACTGATGGAAAAAAACACTTTGATCATAAAAATCAGTAACTGTCCTTTTTGAGTTAACCTGTTTCTGAGTTAACTTCATTTTCTACAGGCCTTCCACAGTCTGTTGGGTCTTTGACCTTTGGATCTTGGGAGTTGGTTTTTTTTTCCCTCTTTAGTATTGATGTCTCTTGCAAATTCCTCCCTGTCCTATGATTATCCATGGTGGAATGTTCATTTATCAGGCATCCTAGCTATCAGACAGCTGAGCTCAGGTTGACCCTTGATTCTATATTTGCTAGGCTATTTTCTAGGTCACCTGTTTACCTCAACTTCTCATCTCTTGCCTTTGTGACCAACAGCCAGCATTTATTTCCTCATAGCATCTCCTTTCCCATCTTAACATGACCTTGTGAAACACCAGACTTCTCTCCTGGTTTGTCACGATGGTACTAAGTATAGTAACCAGCTCAAGAATTCAGAAAACTATAAAGTCTGGGACATGTCTCTCAGCATCTCTCAAAATGATTTAGGTTGCAAGCAACAAAGAACAGAACTTAACAGCTTCTGTCTAATTTATGTTATAAAATCTCACTGATGTTTACTCTGCACTCTCATAAGGCAATCTGTTCCAGACCATAGCTATTACTTCTAGTAAGCTTTTCTTTATGCCTGAATTAATCTCCCTTTCTAAAGTTAGAGCTTATTACTGCTTGCACTACCCTCAATAGACAGGAAGAATATTTTTTCTGTTCCTCTCTGCAGTTACCTGCTATCATGCCTTTCCTGTTGTAGGCTGGATTTAACTTATATTACTTGTATATTTCATTACATTTCAGATGATTATTTTTGTTATTGTGCCCTCAATTTCTTCTACACAATCCACATACTTTGGGAATTCTAGTTCCAAAATCAAATCTGATGTTGCAGGGAAACGTAGCTACAGCAGAAAGAGTATTTATATATTTTATAGGCTATGTTCTCTTTTTCTTTTTTAATGCACTAGTTGTCCAGACTCTTCCTTTCCTACATGGCATAGAAGACTCCTGTTCAACTTCCTATGCACAAATGCCCCCAGATGTTTTATTTGTTGCAGGCAGTTTTTCTACAGTCTGGATTTGTGCCATTGACTACTTCTGCCTGAGTGAAGTATTTTTCACTTGTCTTTAGGGAAATTAATTCTGTTTCTGCAGAACATGTATCCAATGTGTTCTGGTCATTTTGAATTTTAGTTTTGTCAGCAAAAATGCTTACTCTTAGCTTCAGCTTGGCTATACCTTTGTATTTCATAACTTGAGATTTATTGAAACAATGCCAATATTGCTTATTAAGGAAAATACTGATTAGGCCAGCAGCAGATTCTTAGCAATCACAAATCAGTATATTCTTGTTTAACAGGGAACCATTTTCATCACTCTGAATATAGCTGTCCAACTGGTTTTGCTAATTAAGAGTAACTTAATTTTGGCCATTTTAAAAGTCATCTTATGAGAACTTAGAGAACAGTATGTGTCAGAAGCTTCACTAAACCTTGCTTTTTTCTATTAAACACGTAAAGTCTTTTTTTACTCCCCCTTTGCCCCCCATAGAAATTGGCTTTCAGAAATTGTTTCACTCTTACTCATTATCCCATCTGCTGATGCTTGCAGTTTTTTGTTTGTTGATATATTCCAGTGTTTTTCTAGAAATGAAGAGTAGTCTGACTGATACATATAGTTTTCCAGGTTTTTCTACTTTCCCTTTTTCAAGGATAGATGGTGATTTGTTTGGTTTTTTCACAGTCTTCAGAATCCCATTCATCATCCGTGAGGTTTTGAAGTGCCTCTGAAATTGCTTCAACAAATTCTCTGTACTTCCTGAATTTCATAATTTCTGAATGATTTAAAGCCAACTAATGGGTGTATTCTCTACCCTGCTTCCTTTCTTCTATCTTAAATGCATTGTTGTCTGTGTTATTTACATTATCTGCCTGATTACATCTAACTCTGTTAGTGAAGACTGAAGCAGTAAATGCACTAAACATTAAAGTTTTCTTAGTGCCATGACTTGGTAGCTTTTTTCCCTGTTGAATAGTGGACCAGCTTTCCTTTCTCTTCCCCTTGCAGTTAATGTTCTTATTGATCTTTTTCTTTGTTTACCTTGCATGTTTCTTGCTAGTTGTTTCACGTTTTGTGCCTTCACTTTTCTCAGTGTGTGCTTCCATCTGTCTTCTTTTGTAAGGTCTTGCCTTCTGTTCTGTGTAACAAATTATTATCAGTCCATCCAGAGAGATGGATGAATAGTCTGCATTTCGCTATATTACTTTGCTGAAAGATATTTGGTTTGCTAGAGATCGGAATTGTCTCTGATTTTATATTTCAGGCAATATTTCTTAGATGTGTGTAAGAATTATCTTTATTTTTTTCAGTCTTTCTGGTTAGTCAGTAGTGCAGTAGTCCCCACCTTTCTTTCCTCATTGTTATAGAAGACAATAAAACAATCAGTAATGAAAAACGTGATAGTCCCATATGACAAGTCATATACTTAGATATATTTTTTGATTATGTAAACAAAGATGTAATATTAATGATATTTCAGACAAATTTCTTGTCTTCATTTAGTCATAAGTGTAGATAGAATATTAATGTATCTTGATGTATAAAACATGCTGATCAAATAATAAACAATCCTCATAGCCTTCTTCTATACAAGTAAGTATATTATCCTAACATTGCAAAATACTAGAATGAGATGAGACGAAATGCCAGAAGAGGTATAGGTTCAGTATTATGAAAAATTTATTCACTGAGAAGGTTGTCCAGCATTGGAACAGGCTGTCCAGGGAAGTGTTATGTTACCAGCCCTGGAGGTTTTTAAAGGACGTGTAGAGGTGGCACTTGAGGACATGGTTTAGTGATATACACTGCAGTTCTGGGATAATGCTTTGTTTAGACTTGCTGGTCTAAGAGATATCTTCTAACTGACAGAATTACAGGACTTCCCCAAATCTTCTCAGATAGTCAGCATCTCATAATTTCAGGGATGCTGAAACTTGAGTCTTCATGATTCTCAGTACTATTCAGTGATCCAAACTAGCCTACATTATTGTAGGAAATTATTGTATTTTACTTCTATTTTCATTTCTTCAGTTCTGAGTCCTAAATAACATAACATACATTTCAATCTACCATCTCAGCTTCCTACTATAGCTTGAAACAGATTCTGTACAATACCCTATTGTACAAGCATGTATGATGATAGTACCCATTAGTTTTTTATGGAGTCTGCCAGTATTCCTTGTACTGAAACACACACGGCTCAGAAGTAGTTTTTGATTGAAAATGGAGCCATTTTTGCATGGTGTAGAAGCTGGTAAAGTTTTTTTACAAAATGCTATGCTGTTAGCACCTATCCAAGAATCTAGTAGATTTGGTCTTAGATTTTATAGCTTTTAATAGCATAAGCAGTCTAACCTGTTCACTCAGTTAAATACACCATTTCAAAGTGCTATTTAGTTGATCACTATTGCTGTAACTGTGACTGACAAGTGATTTGTGTGCTGTATTATTTATTATTGCACAGTAAGAAAACTAGAATTTTTGTTCAGATTTTAGCACTTGACACTCAATGAAAGCAAAGCTTCTAAGTCTGCAAATCATCTTTAAAACATTAGATCAAGAAACTAAGTCTAAAGAACTAATTAAACACCAAACATGGAAGTTAAGCAACAACCTCAATGGTCTCCCACACTGAGATCTGACGTACAAATTGCAGTGTGATTTGTGACTGACTGGTGAAGTGTAATACTCTATATCAACCTGTAAACTGGCAGACATTCTTGATATAAGTGAGTTGAGTGAATAGGCTTAGTGTGTCCAGCTGATGTCTCATGGGATGCCAGAAAGTCAAATTCTGTTGAACAGCAATATTCTTAGATGACTCATTCACACACTTTGAGAGCAAATACCAGGAGCTGGAGAAACTTAATTGTCTACCTTGAGAGCTGTAGGCTGAAAACATGCCATTTAGCTGGTACCTAACTCTACAGGTGTTGCCGTTTCTAAATTCCCAAAGATGCTCAAAACGTATACTTCCATAAATATGTAGGAACACTTCAATTTTTAATGTTTCAGCTTTTAACTTAACTGGGGTTGTATGAAAAACTTAGAGGTCCCCATGCCAAAACCTTTTGGATCCTGGTTCTCACAGAGTGTGTTAGATTGATGTCAGCACAAAATACTGTAACAGCCCTGGCTTTTCCTGGAGGCTTCCGAGAAATGGATAGTCTTATTTGGTGTACTAATCTATAACACTGAACAGAGTATAAAAAATTTGGCGGCACTTCCTTTCTACCTGAAGGAATTAGGTAAGTTTATTTCATAACTTTTAATGCATTCAACATGAAGATATAAGCTGAAACTCAAGCAGCTTTGAAAACTTTTCACTCTCTTCTGCAAAGTAGATTTCTTTCCTGCTTTCTAAATAATAGAACAAAACTGTTCTCACTATTAAGCCAAATAATTGATTTCCTTCAGATAAGCATACTTAACACATTATTTGAAAATGCAATATGGTTTTTTTTGTCAGCATTTGATCCAGGATCTTTCTGACTAGCTCAGGCTTTTCCTTCCTGGGAAGAAATAATCGCTGAGTTCCATAAATACACGACATGAATGAATTTCCTGTGTGTTTTGCAGTCAAGGATCAGACGTAGTACAGCACAACAAAAAAAGGCCGGTAACATCAATAAATAATGACTTCTTATCACTATGACCAGTATGAGATTCTAAGCTCAGTTTCTCTTCTGGCCTTTGAGATCAAACATCAGCAAATGATTGTGTGATAAAAGAGAAATAGGTGATCCCACACAGCATTGTTTTTTCTCAGTGAAATGTAGAAACTGTTACTGGGTAATTTCTCTTCTGGTCTGAAAACTATTATCTGTGGAGCTTTAGTGGAACTAGGCTATTTATTCTGTCCCATGCTGTACTGGAAGCCACTTTGGGACGCAGATGGATGCCAAAACCTTGGCTACACTTACACATTACCAATATATTTTGTTGTGTGTTATTTTCAACTGATGCTCAAAAGTAACGCTCAGAATATTTTGAGGTCTTTAGCTTTTAAATAATAAATAATCTTCCTAAAGCAAGATAGGTATTATTACCAGAAAAGGATATGCTCTAAGAATTGGGTGAGCTGTTTTCTCCACTTTCCACTGAAGGGAGAAGTCTCTGCTGGCCCAAGTGTTGGTAAAACTCATAGTTCTCTTCAGATTCTGGCTGAGTTAAAAAGACCAGAGAACGCTGGTGTACAAAGAGGTTTTCATTCACCTCCAGCATGCTTGGATGCTGCTTAGAAATCTTTCTGTAGAAGATTTCATATCAATTTCATATACAAGCAATCTTAAAAAATTGAACTGTTATTTAATAATCAGTGGATTTCTGTCTTGCTCTCCTGCATGTTTTGATCATAGACCTTCTTAGGGGAATTTAATTTATTTTCTGGGGCAGGAAATTGATACATACCTGGATTTTACCCTAATTTCAGGAAATTAGTTGGTCTTGCAACCAGCCCAGAAATAAAAAAAAATATGGAATCTTAATGTATATGAAGATCTAGGTATTTAGAATACTTTATTTTAGGTGGATTTTTGTAAATAAACATTTAGTTTAGAAAATTGTTTCAAGTGGGACTGTAGTGGAAATGGTAGTTTGCTAGTAGAAGTACCTTGAAGTCAGCACAATGCTGACTTTTCAATGAGTATTGCTTTCCTATGGGAACTACTCCAGGGAAGTGTATCTATTTATATGAGATGAATAAAAAAAAAAATCATTTTAGTATGGTGGAGTATTCTTTAGGCAAAAATGTATTGAAATATCAGTGTGCTGCATCCTTACTGTAGGAATTATTAAATTCTTAAATGGATGGTAACTGACCTGTATATCAAGCAATGTACATTTATTGATGTTAAAAATAGATGTATTACTGTTAGACATAAAGATACTTAACATCTAAAGGTTCTTCCTCTCCCAGTGTATTAATAAACAGACATTATCTTTGTGGCAATTAAAGACCCATGAGCTAGGTAAACTCAGTACTAAATCCACCTAGAACTAAACCTGACTGAATTTGTAGACTCTAAGAGTCGGATTCATTTTCTCTAATTTTAGTCACCCATAAAGTAGCTAAAAGAATGTCTATTCAGTTGACTCATTTAGGCTCAGGTTCATGAAGAAAAAAAAGGAATTGCAGGGTTCAACTTATCCCAACCTAAGGTAGATGGTTGCTGTATTCAGGATGAATTGTGTAAGTAGCAACTATGGCTTTCACAGTTAAAACAGCTTTTTAATTAATCAGTAACCTTAGATTTGCCTTGGGATAAAATATGAGGAGGTGCCTATCTGATTATAAACTGATTATCCAAAAAGATGGAGTGGATGAAGTGTTTGACTTCTGCATGGCTAAAGTAAGATGAAATGAATCCCGCTTTAAACTTTGAAAAAATGTTTTGGTAGTAATTATCTCATTATTTTGATTCTACAAATTAGAATACTATTATTCAAATAAAAATATTATTCACTTTATTTTTCCCCCAGCCAAGAGGAATGCTGTTAAGGAAGAGTACAGCTGATTGTTGTCTTACCTGCCCATATAAACTAAGCCATACAGTAGTTCTTACTTGTTTACTTATTTATTATTGAAAACTATTGACTTGCTGAGATTGTAGCTGCAAGTTATGAATGATGCATAAACTGCATCAACAGATAAAAGACAGAATAAAGCCAGAACTTTGCAGTTTTAGAGTTGTGTTATTATTTATTGTGGGTTTGGAAAAGCCAAAAGCAGTAAAGCCCAAGAAGCAGAGAACGTTCTACTTGAAATAGAAAAAAAACCTCTTTTATATAGATTTTTTTAGCCTTTTTTCATTAATCTTCTGAGTCCTTTTTTGTATGTGCTATCTATAAAGACATATGACTGTAATATGAGTGCTCACAGACCTGTGTCTGCTCAGTGGAATTGTTTATGGTATGGTGCGTTTTTCCACAAAAAATATGAACAAGTGTCATCTTTTCTCATGTAGATAAAAGTTTCCTAAGTCCCATATTTTCACTTGATCCACAATGATTCTTACAATGCTACTTTTTTTCATGCTTTCTAAATGACCCATGATTATGGCTCATGCCGTGGAGAAGGCCAATTAATTTATGCACATGGAACCAAACCATGCATCAAAATGTCAGGTGAAAAAAATAAAAAAAAATGAAAAATCCTCATGATAGGAATAAGTCAGAGAATTAAAGAAATAGTTGTTTAAAAAATGTTCTGATACTCAGCTTCACATAGGTAACACTCATTGAAGCTTCAGAGGCACACTTCTGAAGTGCTGTTCCTTGTACCCGTGCTTTGCTTTTGAGCCACCTACTACGTGACTAGTTGCATCTTTATTTTAGAGCAGCATTAAGATATATTAAGGTATATTGATTTGCATTATCTGCAAGCTAGAAGAAAAAGCCTTCCTTGCTGTTTGCTCTGAGTCAAATGACCAGTTTCTGAGGACAATTTCTTGTCTTCAAGAAGGAGAGTCCTTCAGCAGCAGTCATACTGGTTTGAGGAGTCTTCTTGAACCACTGAGCGCAATGCATTAGAGTCTCAAGAAAGAACAGGATGATCCTGTATCTCTGCTGTAAATATCATCCCACTAATACCCACTAATAAAAAGAGGAAGGAAATTATTACTTCTCATAAAATTCCTGTAACATTAAAAATGCACAAACTACCCATATAAACTTCTGGTCGCAGAAGAGAATAGCGGGGCACTTAGAAGAAACTGAGAAGTTCCCTGGCTGTTCACCTTCCACTTATTTTCACAGTACATTATTTGCTAATTTAGAAATATAATCATTCCTGCATGCAAGCAATTGGGAAGGGAGTTTTTTGTTGCTTTAAAGACAGATGATTCATGGTTACGGAGTAAGGTTTTATGTCTTTAGTATACCCTGTGTTCAGAGTAACAGTCTCAAGAGCTGGAATAATTGCTCATCCCTCAGGGTTAAAGTAGGATTAATTTCCGTGGCTTTCTTTTAAAAGAAACATACCATTGGAACTGAAATGAAAATTTTCTCTCCTTGGGTGGTTACAGCAGATCAGTGCTCTTGGTTTTCCTTCTCCAATCCCATTTTTCATAGACTCCAGTGTGGAGAAGAGCTGTGGTTCACTTTGTCACTGCTAGGAAAGTGGCCAGTTCAGAAAACAGTTTAATATTTGATCTTCTTGTCAAACTGAATTTGGCAGGGAATTAAAAGGCATTTGGTAAACTGAGTGGAGAATATGGATGCTACTTCCAGCACACAATTTGTATTGTTTTTCTCTCCTGTACCTCTTTTCTCTGTTTGATCTCTATTAGTAGAGGGTGAGGGAGCCCTGTGAGGAGTTCTGAAACTCTATACAATATTCAGAAGTGAGATGAAAGGTACACAAGAAGAAGAAAACACTACAGAACTGCCCTCAACATTACAAGAGGAAGATTGCCCAGAACTGAATGTTTGCTGCATTGGCATTGCTAAGTGCACAGGTCTCTAGAGATATCAGACTGCAGGCCAAATAATACAGTGTGGTGGTTCATGTCCACACCACTTAGGGCATCTTTCTAGAGCAGGATGACCACATCCTTTTCATGCACTGCTTGGCTGTGTGTGCGCTCTTGATTTTACATGATTTTTTTTAATGTATTTTTTTGGTCTGCAATAATAGGAAGGATGCACTGCACCCACGAAAATAAACCTAAGGTACTTTGCTATATGCCATGGGGTGTCAGAAGGATAAAGGGAATGGGAAGCTTTAAGGAGAGATATTGGAAAAATGTAGAGAGTGCTAAAGCTTACACAGTTTTGTTTTACATCGTTTTTTTCAGTGGTCTCTGTAGTAAGCCTGTCTGTAGAACCACACAGGCATTTTTGGAAAGGATTACTAGGAGTGATCTGAGACAAATCTGGGAGTAAGCTGTTAATGATATGTCCAGTGGTAAATATGCATAAATAAAAGAAGATACATACCTATTTATTTCATGTGACTATTAGGTCAACATTAAACTAAGTGACATCAAAAAAATGGAACATGACTTCTGACTTGCAGAGGCATGCTGTTCGTCATCTGTACAGGTTGTATATTTTCTTTACGAATTCTTTGCTTTCACCAGAAATTTATTCTATGGTATAGATTGCATTGTGGAAGTTAGATGAATACATAATTTAAAATATTTTAATCTACTCGCAGGAAAATAATCTCTGCTCAAATAAACCTCTGGAGCAAACAGAGTTTGATCTAATTTTCTACAGAGGGATTCAGATAAAACTCTTCCAAGAAAACAATACAGAAGTTATAAGTAAATTTGTAACTGAGATAACCAAGATATACATGTGAAATAGCAAAACTAATGATGATTGGTATAATAGAGTGGATTAATGAGCTTGTCACCATCAGCTCCTTCAATATAAAATGGAGAGAGGCACTTTTTTGGCATGATTCATGCCCACATAAATATTTTCGCATGATTCATTTTCCCATAAACATCTAAAATGTGTCAGATGAATCATACCTTAAACATCCCATAAGTTTCTACTGTTGAGAAAAAGAGAATATGGTATTTAGCTGAGGTGGTAGTGAGATGAATCACTACCCTGTTTACTTATGTGACAGGTGTGATAAGCAGATGTTATCTTTATCTCTTGTCTGGAGGATTTTGAGTTTGGCATTGTCATTATTTAGTGAATATCAACTGCTTTCATCAGTATTGACATGCATGCATTCAAAGATATATATGAACTGGACAATATAAAATTGAAAGCTCTGTAATGAACCTTTTACTTTGTATTACAGAGGCAAAATGTGTTTTAATAGATGATATCACAATACATGATAAGGGGTGTAAATCAGATTCTCATGCAGAGTCATTAAAAAAAGGAGGAAAGGGAAAAATGTTCCCATGTGTCCTATTGAGATTCCCTAGAAACAGTTAGTTTGTTTCAAGCCCATCTATCACCCACGTTGATCAGTTTATTATCAGGTAAAGCTGCGTACAGCTATGGAACAGCATTTGTAAGGTGTTAGCATGTTCACTTCAGAATTGTTTTTCACATGGTTTTCATTGATTGGTTTCTTTTGTCGATACACACATTCTGAAGTGCCCTAGTACTTGTCTTTGGATTTCTAGAGGTAACAAAAGACTGAAAAGGGGGAGTGTTTTTTTGTTAAAGAGAAAAGGAGGAAAGTAGAGCATTTTAGACTTCTTAGCCTAATTTGAGTTATTGGGAACAAAAAGCTGAGTAATTTAGAAGCCAAAAACAAGAACATAGCAGACAATAACAATGAAACTGTATTTACTGCTAATAAGTTGTGTTAAATTAGGAAATTACTTTCCTTGTAGGAAAATGGATCCAAAATGTGGGTATGTGAGAAGCAGAGATGTTAACTTTCCTAAGTCTCTTTATGATCTTCAACATGGCATTCACAGAAGTAAGTTGGAAATGATCTCGATTAAATTACCACTAAACAGATACTAAAGTTCTTGTAAACGTTAATTCGATTAGTTAGCAAGTGTTCTTAGTCAGAATAGAAAAAGACACTTCAGATGTGGTTCTTGGGTAAGTGCAGACATCATTTTCACTACTGTGTTGAATGGTGAAATAATCAGCATGCTCTCAAAGAAGGAAAGCAGCAAGAACTCTTTCATAGGCTGGAGAATTCAAAATGGGGACATATGTGGATTCTGCACTGAGGCAGAAATAAAATGGAGTTAGAAACTGAAGGACTGGCTCAGCAGTTGTTCTGTTGAAACAATGTATAAATCTTAGTGTTTCTTACAGTAAACATGAATTACAGAAGCAATGCAATTCTGAAGTAGTTTAGCAAAACAGTTTTGAAGCAACTAGTCAGGCAGAGCTGAATTTGGAACTCCTAAACATCCAGCTTGTCTACTTAAGCACATAATTTGGGCAATTTAGACTTCCTTTTGGTAGTATTTAGAATTGAGTTCAACTACATATGGGTAGAATGTGCTTCTCTTATGATTGAAAGAAGATTGTTCATTTTGATAAAAGGAAAAGACTTTATAACAGTTTTCAGGAGTAAGAGTCATCCCCCAGTTTCTCTGAACTAATCACCCTCTTTCTCTGTATAAATAGAGGAGAAAAGCAGTGTGATTCATCTTATTTCCATGTGGACATCTAAACTGGGTTAGATGAATCATGCCATCATCCTCTCTACTGGTAGCTGAGATGTAGACAAATCTGCTTTGGAGATGTATTTGGTCTTTAGAGATGTCTGCTGTCATTTGCAGAGGCTCTGATCTGAAATAACTAAGAGAAGGAAAAAGAAAAGAATTTGTTCTCATTGATAAAAGCAAAGGAGAGTATGGTGAAGCACTGGAATAATTTTCTTGAAGGTTGTGGCTTTAAGGATAGTTTAGGTGGAGATGCAGAAATATAAATTGAACCTGCCCTGGATTTAGCAGATGGATTGGAACACATCTCAAGACCCTTCTAGTCTTGTGTTTCTACATGGTTTTGTTAAGTGACAGATCTTCCAGTCCTATGTAATCTAGGATACATCACTGTAAAGAGAGTGGGGAGGTAATGATCCATTTTTGAGTGATGCCAGAAACACATACCCTTTGTCACATTGCATGATGGGGCAAATCACATGATGGGGTAGAAATTGCTGTGGGCTTGTAGTTTGGAAGAGACACATATTTCCATCATCTAATATCTCCAGCTCCTTCCTGGAAAGCATTACATGCCTTGAGAATGTGTGAGTCAGCAGTGCTCCAGCAGCACTTGCAGAACAGGGCTTAGCAGAGCATCTGCAAGCAATGGCAGGCGAAAGCAAGAAAAGCTGTAAGAGTAGATAATGTACTGATTATACTCATAATCCTTCTAATACAAAAAAAAAAAGTGGCAGCATTTAAAAAGGCAAATTATCTCTTGTGTATTTGAGGCAAATTATCTCTTGTATATTTGAAAAGAACTCGGTGAAGTCAAAAGAGCATTAAGATACAAATTTTAAAATAATGATATTCAGCCCATACTCAACCCATATTTATGTAATTACAGAATAAAACAATTGATATGCATTTAAATCTTACATTGGTAGTTCTCTGTTCCATTGAGTGAGTTCTGGCTAAACATTAATAGTCATAAAAAGGCATAATGCAAAACAAAACCAGAAAATAATAGCTGACAGAATCTCATTAAAAATGTATAAATGTGTTGGCATTTAAGAAGAGGATAGAAAAAAAAAATCAGAGTAGTCTGCTTCTTGAAAACACGTGTAGACTATGGAAAGAAATCCAGACGAAATAAAGAAATCCAGGCTTTGACTTCTTCTCTGTTGCCATGAGAGCTGGACTGAAAAATCAGATGGGAGATCCTCTGTTCTGCTGCCTTACCTTGGCCTGCAGGAGACAGAAGGGATCTCAGTGGGAACTAAACAATCCTTTTATTCTTTCACTCTAAGTGCCAAAGGAACTATGGATCATTTAACATCTATTATTTAATCCTTATTTTATAACGAGCATGCCATAAGTTGGTGTAGAAATCAATTTTATTAAAATCAAGAGTCATACTGGATAAAGAAGGATAAATCAAAGTAGAGTGAACTATTCCAATCAATATCAACGTCTGATTTTAAGACATTCTCATCAAAAGCAGCAGCACAATATTCTCTATATATTTGTCATTTTAGAGGCAATTACTCTCTCCTGGGATTTCCCTAGAGTACAAATACCTTCTGAATTTCACTTAACTTAGGTAAGTTTGCATAGTGAAACTCTGTCCTTTCCTAACCAGTTCAGAGAACTGGAGTTTTATATTTTTTACAGGTGCTATTTTCTGCTTCTAATTGTGAAAGAGAACATTTGGCTGCCTGGTTATCCACTTCCTTTGAGTTTCTATCTTGTCAAGTGAGAAATGCTACATTTATTTATCTGTGTGAAACATGGAAGTGCATACTTCATTCCTCTTTATAGCATGTGCAAAATAGGTACTGAAAGACATGGCATAGAACAAAATGTTTTTTGCATCACCTGTGTTAAGCAGAATTTTGCACATATCACTAATTACTAACAGTGATGAGGTCACTAATCACTAATATACCAGAGCTATACAAAGGAACACACAGTTTTTCTTCTTGATATCCAATATCTACAGAAGAACATGCAGCTAACTTCAGAACAGTACACGTGCAGTCATAAAATTCATTGCTCCTGAATCTTCCATGAAAAACATGGATGCTTGTTTGAGAAATGCAGACTTAGACTTGTCATCTTTTTTTTTTTCCCTCACTAAATATGAATTTAAGCTAAGTGACTTGAAAGATAATACATGCATCAAATTCCTTACCAAGCTCTCTGTAGGATCTTTGAAACCCATTACGTGTAGTCA
Source organism: Thryothorus ludovicianus (assembly GCA_013397245.1). NCBI lineage: Eukaryota > Metazoa > Chordata > Aves > Passeriformes > Certhiidae > Thryothorus > Thryothorus ludovicianus. The sequence continues at coordinate 316,244 of VZTB01007840.1, read as the reverse complement.
TATGTCAAGTAAACAATCTCCTTAAATTTCTGTGACTAACTGGTCTGATAATTTTTAGAATGGAATTCCTCAAACTATCAGATGCAGGAATTCACCAAACCTCAAACAACACTTAGAAAAAAGCTGTGAGATTAAATATTCAGTGATATAAAATGAATATGTTTACTTGCTTGATGTGCAAGAAATATTGATCTGTAGTGTTGCATCTGCTAGAACCTGATTAACATTTCACTTTAATTTGTATAAAAAATGAGCCAGCTTACTGAGGATGAGTATTGGCACTATAAAACTGGGATAATTGAAAAAAAAAAAAAAAAAGAGATAGAAAGTCAGGTTTTAAACTTTTAAATAAAGACAAAAGCTTCATCTGATGTCAGTCATCATAAGAGCTTTATAGAAATCTTCCTGAGGTTGTTTTTCCTTTTCAAGTATAACTTCTCTGTGATTTCCTAATAATTAATTCCCATAAAGTCAGCATGTACAGAGACAATGCTCTGGCAGCTCTCTGGAACCAACTATATATTTAATTCTAGGAAAAGCAGATTACAGGTGTGAAGAGGGAAAAAGATTTGCATAAATGCATAAAAAGTTTGTAATTTATCTACCATTAAGGCCACTTTATGAAGCATGATCATCTCAGCTCTTTATTTGTATAAATTGCAGTGCTGAATTACATTTAAGGACACTTCCCTTAACACCAGTTCCCTTCAAAAATCTTAAGGCTTCAGTGTCACAACTCTTTATGGTAGAAGGGAGAGGAACAAGCACTTCCAGCAAGCACTTCATCTTAACCTAAAGTAGTCATGTAAAGTCAGAGAGATGAATCATGCCTTAGAAGTGCTTCTTCACTCACATATATATAGTTTCAAATTATGTGAAATGAATTTATCCTTCTAATCAATTAATTTTCTGGCCCTCCTATCTCAACATCATCCTGCTATAAATACTGAATAATACTCTTTTCATACATTTGAGATAACTTGCTGTCCTTATTTGTTCTGGCAAATGTGTAAAAATGGTTATCTTAAATCAGTATCAATTTAATGTCCTTTTGCAAACTATGCACAGCATTTTATGTCAAAAATATTTTCAAACAATTTTGCTATAAGATACCAGTTTTAAAGCTCCGATTCCCTGGAGTGCTCTGCTTGCAACTCTGAGCATATTTCGTTCCACAGTAGTAAGCAATATATTCAGAATTTAGAAATATTTTCCTCTGGCAAAGTATTGCCTAGAGAGCAATGAAAAAAATCAGAGAGAACATAAGCAGACTCCAAGAAAAAAAAAAAATAAAAAAATTTGGTTGAGCTCTGTTAATTGCTAGTTATGTCTTTTCCTGGCACCATAGAAAACATTCTGCTCATTTTGCTTCCAAAATGACAAGGTGAATGGTTCCACAGTCATCACTATTAAAAGGATAACACCAGACTGAAAAGGGAAGAACAGTTTTCAGAGAAAAGTGGAATCACTGCTTATGACTAGATAAAATTATAAACTTGCATTATTCAGTCATTCTTTCATATGACAGACATTCAATATTAAAATATGATCTGACAAGGCTTACCTTAAGTATTTTACATTCCAGTTACAACTTTGGACTATGTTAAATAGTAAATTCAAAGGCTAGATATTTTTAAATCAACAGATGTTAGCTTCACTGTAAAGTTCAAAAATAATCTTCTGAATCAATTGTGTTGATTTCCATTGTCATAAAAATTAATGCAACTCTGAAGAACTGGATAAAAAAAAATATTCCAACAGTTTATTGAAAAACAAAACAACAAAAACCAAACAAAAAACAACCCAACAAAACTCCCCCCAAAAAACCAAACAAAAAAAACCAAAACAATACAACCACAAAAAACCCCATGCAAATTATAAGATTTGGATCGTTGTGTCAAATCACCTGAACTTGAGACCTCTTGCATATTAAGGCTGTTTCTCAAATGCATAGCTGAGAAGATGGAGAAGGAAAACCCACCTAAATGTTTTGATTTAGAAAGCAAATTCTACATAGCAAAATAGTTTGTGTCAGGATTAGTACACAAAAAATAACACTCTGTGATGATATGAAGTAGATTATAGAACAAGAATGAGAAGTACACTTAGCAATTCAGACTACTGAAAAGATGTAGCACAAAATTGGGTGAAATACATCTCTCCTGGCTTTGGGACATACTTTCTTCATTCTATGTACTGGTTAGCTTGGGAATGAGTTTTTTATGAGTCCTCACAATTTCATCAGGGGGAAAAAAGATGAACACACTTTATGATGGTAGAGAACACACAACTAACATCAGGAATGACTTCAAGCACCAGCACTTTATAATTGGCCAGTACAACCTTTTATACCCTTTTCTCTCACATGTGTAACACCTGTGTGCCCTTTTACTCTTTTGTGATTGGCCAATACACGTCAGCATTCCACACTTCTCCTTCAGTGCTGCTCACCTGTCTCACACAGCTGCAACTTATCAGAGCTGAGATTGCCTGCAGCACTATCTCTGTTCTCTTGAAATCCATTCTCCCCCAACCTTACATACATGGTTTTGAGACAATTTGCTATTTCATTTCAAAGTGCAACAGTTCTTTTTAGTGTAAATAATGTTTATAGCCTGAATTATGTATGGTTATGTATGAATGCTATTTCCTATTAATATTGCAACTAAAGCTGTCCTATGCCAACCTCCTTGTGTCCACAAAAAGCCCCAAAACAAACCCCAACTGAAAAAAAAAACCAGTATGACTAAACCAAACTCAAAATCAGAGGATATGTAGGAAACTCCTTAAATATATGAATAATATGCCACTGAACACAGATCAACTTCAGCAATGGTCAACCAATTCTAATTCAAGTTTCTTGAATGTTTGTGGTTTTTTCAAAGACAGCTAAAATAAATTCAAGACCAAACAGGACCTGACAAACTCTAAAGTCTGTTATGAGTTAATTTGAGCTATAAAAGCCTGAAGTGCATCACTGTCCTTTGGCAACACAAAGTTGGTTATGCTACAGGTTTAGATCTATTTTCTTACTGACTTCGTTGGTGAGTCTGCAATCTATGAAATGGATTAATTTTGAAATATGTGTTAATGAGGAGCAGTTTCAGTGAGTCTCAAATCTATTCAACTGGCACTTACCCCATTGATCTCTCTCCCATATAACCTTCACAGGTGATGCCCTAATGAGTTCGTTCTTTATAATTCATTTATATGTCTTGAAGACATGATTCTTCCAGCTCATTTTTCTGATATGGTAAATGATTCAGGCATTTTGCTTTATATCTGTCACTTTGTAAATAGGAATAGCTACACTGAATTTCCCACCCATATGTATTTGTCTGTGTGGTGTATTTTAAACAAAGATATTATGAATGTTATGCTGTGTGGATTAATTTCTTCTCCACTATTTTTTTCAAAACTTGTGAATGCCTTTTGCTTATCTGGTTGTAACTTGCACCTGAGACGTTCATTGTGACTCTAGAAGGACAATGTATGCAAGGTACATTTGATTGTACTATAAATCTTTAGAAGAGGGAATATGACCCTTCTGGTTTATTTGTGCTACCCATAAACAGAAAGAAAACTTACAAGATCACCAAACATCAGTGGCAGCTGGCAATGCTTTTCCATAGGATTTTTCAGATCATAATAAATTTATAACTTTGCTAGGTTTTCCAGGTTTGCTTGGATTTAGTTATTGATTCCTGTATATTATGGGCTGATCCTTCAGATACTCCAGGCTCATCAGTTTTGGATCTCCTCTAGACTGTGAAAGGCAGTCTTGCTAAATACAATGTCATAAATCAAAGATGGATTTTTAACCTGTCTGGTTATAATTTATTGAGTTCTGTATGTTACGCTTAGTGTGAATTAATTCATAATATGTAATTTAGTCTGGTGAATTGTTGCCAAATTATAAGTCTTATTGGGCCACTATTAATACTGTTTTTTTAGTTTATCATACTATCTCTGCATTAAGTATCATATGTGTTTCAAAAGATAGTGCTCAGCATTTAGAATCATGCATTTTCTCATTTGGCAGATTTATCTGTGAAGAGAAAGGGAAAACTTAAAAAATATAGTTGTCTTACAACAGCATGATTCCATAGAAATTTATTTCAATTTACTTTTTTAAGGTATCTATAGTAAAACGACACTTTGCCAAAGCTATTAAGGATAAGAATTGCAGGGCTGGTTTAAAATCTAACCCAAATAATATTTCATTCTGTGCAATATTTCCATTAAATCTGATTAACATCCAGGAATAAAAACTAGATTTCTTTTTTGTTCTCTTCGTTCTAGTAAACAAGGCATGCGTATATTTCTGATTTTTATTTTAAACCCATTTATCCACTGGACTAATTGGTACCTTGGAACTTCTTTATAATTTAGAACTACCCATGGCTTTCAGGAACTGAAAGGAGGGGAAGAGAGCAAATCTTTTACAGCAATGACCTAATAGGTATTTTACAACACTGTGTAATCACTTTGCTAAACACACTATTATAAAAAAAATAATGTATATATGTACTCGTGTGAAGTATCAGCTAAAAAATGCTATGCATAAAACAAACAAGTTCTCATCTACAAATTTCCTAGCCTCATGATTTGTTCTTGGTAAAATCAGGAAGAAAAATATTACTGTTCTTTAAAAAAATTATTGATTAAAATATTGTCAACCCTGAAATTTGATTTAGGAGTGTAAAAACGATAGTTTTAATTGTCACCAAAGGAAAACAAAATTGACATGTAATCTGTGGTAAACATTAGACATTATTAATAGTATGGCTGCATAAAGTATCTATAGGATATTGTATAGTAGTTAATATGAAGCTCTCATAAATTATGGAGATAAGAGACTAACTCTGAAGATTAAAAAATCATTTGATAACTATAAAAAGAATTTGTCTAGCTCATAATGGTTACACTTAAAATATATTTTATATGTGTTAGACTTATATTGTTTGAAAACTCATCACTTCTTTTATGTTGCTGAGTAATTAATGCTGATTATGTTAGTCTCAGCCCATAGATTTAAAAGATAAACACATTGCTACAGCTTGCAGTTTTGAACCAGTATAACTTGATTTGTCACTGAAGTATCAGAGTGTGTTGTAAATGGCACAGATTGCCATCGTAAGGTATTCACAGGAGCTATTCAATATTGATAGTAAACATAGATCTAATTTGCTGTCAGCAAATTTGCTGAGAGCAAAACAAATCTCTGAAATAGCCATGGTTATAAAGTAGAAAATGTGCCAGTAGAAAAAAACCTGATTAACAAATTCTGTAAGAAATTATAGAATGACAATTAAACAACATGATGCAGAATTGTAAACACAAGTGGCCAGTATCATTTCATATTTAGAAAGGCAAGAAATAATCAGTAAATTATGTAGTTGATTATTGTACTCATTCATATGGGGGTTGCCGAGGCACTAGCAATGTAGTTCAATATTAAAGATTTGTTATTGTTTCGACTACATTGTAAAATCTATTGATTGTGCGTGTGCAACATGATTTATTCTTTCAACTAATATTTGTGCACTTGGTAATAGGATACTGCAGTCATGGATTGAAACAGACATTTTAGATCACAGACTTTATGGTTTCAATCTAGAAAAAGTAATAATAAAAAAGCTTTAATATTCTTCACATTTTATTATTTTAAGCTATCTAAACCAAGAATCAATTTTACTTAATTTTTTTGTCTTTGATCCTCTGGGGTGCTCCAGGATTTTATATGAAGAATTGTCAAGTCTGTGATAACTAGATATCTAGAATTTAGTTCAGTGGTCTCAGCAGAACCATCTAGTCCCATTTTAAATGCAGAATGTTTATAATGTACCTACAGATATGACCAAAGACCTGCAGAACACACATGCCCTTTTGGACAGGCAAATAAAAAATTGCATCTACCATTAGAAATGCTATCAAACACTCTTAGGTGACTAGATAAAGTTTCTTCAGTAAGACTGCATGTTCTTTGCATTCCTTATTTCCCCCAATAAAAATGAGATGTTTTATCATTAGATATTTATTAATTAGGGCTGTAATTTGGTTTCCCATGTGCCTGTGCCTCCATGGGAGCTGGGTGTCCAAACTGCCTGTACAGCTGGTGGAGATCTCATCCTCGGTTCAGGTGCCTTAAAGTGGGCATCTTGATCAATTTAATCTACCCTGTCTCATTTGTTGTGCCTCATTTGCTGCTCCAGAAGGAAATGGGTGTCCCATGGCTCAGGTATGAGGCGTGAGGGGCTGGTGCAGGTGTTGGGAGCTGCAGGGGTGCTCAGCTGGCACTTCTGCATGGTGACTCTTGGGATAAACCCAAGAGGCTTTTCTGCGTTGGATAGGTCTCCTTTGGTGGGAACACAGCTTCTTGAAGGGCACTGACTTCAGGAGTATGACTTTGGAAACAAATTAATCCCTTTGATGAATCACTATGATATTTGGCATCTATGAATGATTATAGTGAAATTCACATAAGGAGAGGTTCACATATATATGTGACATAGCAATAAAAAAACCAAAAAACACACAAGTGGGATGCACTTTCTGACATTTTACTGTGAGCTGTCAACATTTTTTTCCTACTGTGTGAATACTAGAAGAATATAAAAAAGAACAGAAAATTCAATTTTAGAATGACACGAAACACAAAACTAAGACTTATAGATAGCAATGATTGTGATTTAGAAGTGGGTTTCTCATTTTTATTGGAGAAAAGAGAGACTGAATACAAAGTATATGTAATCTTTTCACAAAACATGCAATTACAAACTCTGCAGTCAGCAAGAGTCCTTTCATTGACCTGAACTGAACAAACTTTTTATCACAATATAAGACACTTATGCATAGGTATTTATTAAAGATGTGATAGCCAGCCTTGTATTTTTTACATTTATTCTGGTTTTTCTACTATATCTTACAGTCAGTGACTGACCAGCAGACTTCAGATTGCTTCAGAAATTACTTGACATGGTTTGACACTATTTGATTCTGCCTGTATTTAACATCACTGTTTAGACAGTGTTAACTGTACTTCATGCTTTTCCTTACTTTATTTTTGCAGTCTTACTTAAAAATAAATGTGAAAAAAAGTACATGAAAAGTTGTACAACTTGAAATAAAAGTTACTGAGTTGTAGCCATTCAGTGTATAAAATGGGTTAATATTTGTAATATGTCTTTCTGTGTTTCTGTTCTCAACTCTAAGCTAAGTCTCTTTTTGATCCATATATTTCTTCATTGCCTTCCTAAAGTGCAACCATCTCAGGCAGATCTAGGGAATTTTTCAATGTAAACACTCTTTGTCTGTTTTGAAATCTGATGTTTTACAAATCATATATCAAATCAGGAGAGGATATTTTTCCAGTATACTTGAACTGCTTTATTAAACACTACTCAGTGTACTTAAGGATTACCACCTAAAACGTGAAACACAAGTTTGTCCATTCAGGCTTTATTCATTATGCTGTTCTTGAGGCTTAGTGAGGGATTATCCATCAGTTCCTGAGGAAAGCAGTTCTTGACCATACCAATTGCCAGACCAAACATCACTGTTTAAAATCATGTTCTCATGGACGTTTGGAACATCTGCTTCCTCTGGAAGACATGAAATAAAAACTGATCTTTAAGAATCAAGTTTTAATAGAATTGAGGAGTTGTTTATATTGTTTAACGTTACTTTTGCCCATCCATTTAGGATAGCAAGAGGAATCATTTGGAGTTACTGAGAATGTTCAGCTGCTTATTGCAACTTGCAGAATGAGTCATGAAATGGGAGAGCTGATGTGTTTATGTACCTAGATACAATAGGACTTTGCTGTATTTTGTAATTTAATAACTCAGCTTACAATTATTTCCTGTTATACTTTTTTAGGTCATGTTTAATGTAACCTGCAAAGAAAACATGGATTATTAATTGTGTTGTAATGTTGCTTGTAAGGTGCTTCCCTATCTAGAAAGGACAGTTGTCAGTTTTTGAGACGCTTGTCTCCTCAAAAATTCTAATGCAGAAATACATTTGGGGTATATGTAAGTTGTTCTAATGTAACTGTTTTATGTTCTTACTCTAATTTCTTATTTTTTTAAACCTTCAAAATAATGATTGATTGGTTGATTCATTGATTGGTTAATTGATTTATTGCAGAAACCTTTGAAATGCTTATCAGACTGGCTGAGAATTACACGAACACACTTTTCTGCAATGCGTATAGAAACATGGCTGCTGAGGCTACTGTGCACGTGCAGGAGTTTTTCACAGATGTTGGACTCTTCTTATTTGGCACAGATGTCAGCACAGAGGAATCTGTGAACAGATTTTTTGACACCCTGTTTCCAGTAGTCTACAACCACGTGATTGACCCAGGTCCGACTGACATTTCACTGGAATATGCGGAGTGCCTCCGAGCGGCGAGAAGAGACATCAGGCCCTTTGGCAACATTCCCAAAAAGGCCATAGGACAAATGGGAAGGTCGCTCTTACCCAGCCGGGCCTTCTTGCAGGCTCTGAATTTGGGGATTGAAGTGATCAACACCACGGATCACCCGCGTTTCTCCAGAGACTGCAGCAGAGCTCTGCTGAGGATGCAGTACTGCCCACACTGCCAGGGGCTGACGCTGAGCAAGCCCTGCATGGGCTACTGCCTCAACATCCTCCGAGGCTGCCTGGCTGGCGTAGCAGAAGTTGATCCCCACTGGCAGGGGTACATCCAGTCCCTGGAGGAGCTCTCAGGAGCCCTGAGTGGAGCACACGGCATTGAGCACGTGCTGCTGAACTTCCATTCCCTTGTTCACGACGCTCTGGTGCAGGCTCGGATCAACGGGCCAGAATTATCTGAGCAGGTAAGGCACTGGTTTTGTCCACACTTGGGCAAACATGACAGTAGGAAAAGTATCACTGATAGGTGTTACTTGTTTGGCCATTTTTATGGTGAGGAACACATTTATACATGAGTCCAGCTTTATTTGACTGAGCAGTTTCTGGGAGCACAAAAATACTTTTCATGAACATAAGAAAATTGTTTGATTGTTATCTCGTGTGCACATTATGATAAATGTTGACAATCCTTACTTTAGGTACCAGTGGCCTGCCTTAAAGAACTTATGAATTTGCATCTATCATTTCCATAATTTTGTATGTTTCAGAGGCAGCAGCACAGTTCGTTTGTAATGTGAAATGTCTTCCCTTACACTTAAGAGAAAAAAAAGTTGTGTGAGAGCTGTGTTAGCTGTGAATGTGTGAAGAATTTTAGGATACTGCTATGGAAAGTGGACACTATTTGACTACACTTTAAGGAAAAAAGCTAGTATATATACTAATTTATGAGGGTAAGTACCAAAGTCTGAATTTTTCCTGTATTGTATTTACTCTACAATTTTTCTCTGTATTCTTACATACAGACTTCACTGACAGTGGCATATTCTGTATTAAGTGCTGGATTAGATACCTTGGTTTGGGGAGATGCCTTTAGTTTTACAGTATAGCCTAAAGAGAGTGTCTGTGTGTCCCTGTGCTGTGACATCAGCTGAGGTGCAGGGGTACTTCTAGGACTGCCTCAGTAGGGGATTAGCTGAAGTTAAAGCAGTGTCTTCTGCAGCTGACGTGACCTCTGACAATAAACAACTTGGCCTAATGTAATAGATGTTTCTTCATTTCTTACTAAGACATAGAGTCTGATAAAATGGGTTCTTCATCCTGCTGGAATCAGTGAATAACAGGGTTAATTTCTACAAATTTCCCACTTTATCTGCTTTATACTAGCCAGCTTCATGAGCCATAATATCCTGCTTCTCATCTTCCTTGAGAAAAACTATAGTGTTTTTGGAAAAAAGGTTTTTCACTAACAGTTTGACTCAAACTTGGCTCACCGATGTCTCTCTAATTCCTAAGTTATTTCAGATCTACAGTTGCCTTTTAGGGAAATACTCTGTTACTCCTGTGATTTCTGTGGGATCTTCTTTGCCTACCATTTTTAGAAACAAGCTAGAACAAGCAAGTAAAGGTTCAAGGGAGGTGTTTCCTACTTCATCCTGAGTCATTTAATTTGAAAAGTTTTAGGCTTGGATTTTCAACAGTCAGTTGTCATTGGCCCAGATTTAAGAATCTCTCCACACACTCATGTTTTCAAAATGAAAGTTTTTACAGTCCAGAATAGTATATTGCACTGGATTTTAGTAAAAAATTAAATGGTGAAGAGCCCTCCACTTAGTGTTTTTGCTTAATGAAAGTTCCATATTGATCCAAAATAAAGTGCTTTATTTTTATATTCCTGAAAACTCCATGCCTTTCTTCTCCCCATCCTTCATTCAATGTAGGAATACTAAAATTTCTTACTTAATGATATTTGTTGCCAATGTGTTTGTTCGAAGATCATGTGTTTACTAACGTTACATTGAAATCATCTGATATAGAAGCATTTCCCAGCTTCAGTACCCACACACTTAATTTTTGACTCCAACTGCACCAGACCTAGACATCTCTTTCTAATTTCTCTGTTATAATTGACCTGTCCTTTCTCTCCTTGATCACTAATTTGGACAAATGAGACTATAATGCAGTGATCCCTTGAAACATGGTGATATAGTAAGTGTATTTCCTATTTTCCCATTTATTAGGTATCAAGACTTAATTCTGACATGTTATAAATACAGTCTTTCAGCTTTAAGAGGCAGAGGACAGGAATTTCATTGAAATTGGCTCATTAATATTTATTTTATCTTCAGAGTGACTCATGGACTGTTTCAGGTTTTGATAAGCAATTAATGCATCAGTGACTCTAACAGACAGGGAAAAGATGATTATGAGCAAGCAAATAATGGTTTGCTTAGGCCTGCAGTAGTCTCTGCAGTTTTAAAAGAAAATTTCATTACATTTTGTGAGTTTTAAAAAGGCAAACAGAGGAAAAAAAATTAAATGTTTGGAAGTATCATATATAATTATGCAAGTGTTAATGTGAGAACCTACAGAGTATCCTGCTTAATGATACATGTAATTGTGCAGTCTTTTTATTCATTCATGGCTATGTTTGTGTAAATAACCATATGTAAAGGATTTTTTCTAACACTTTGCAGGAGTATTTAAATCTGATGTATATTCATGCTCTAAGCTCTGTGTGGTGTGGAAAGAACACTAATGCCTATATAGCATGGCTGCCTTTTACGAAACTCTTTTTTTCTAATAATGTACAGCTTGTTCACTTTTCTGCTTGGGTCAGCAGAGCAGTGCCACTCTGTGTCTAGCTAGAATTTGTCTTTCTTCTTCTGTTTCAAAATCACCTTTCATTTCTGCCTCCCACAGCTCTGCTGACTGACAAATAAGTGCAGCACCTGTTCATCATCTCAATACCTGGGCATTATTTGATGCTATTCTGCAGAATCTAGTGGAGATGTGTGGGTTGTGCAACTATTCACAGATTTACGTATTCTCACACCTCCATTTTGTCATATATTTAATGCCACTTCTGTTCCTGTAGTCTGTGTATGTCCATATATTGCTCAGTGCATAGTGTACCCTTTTGCTTTTTAGCTGGAACAGAAATTTTTAAACAAACATCTGTGTGAATGCTCAAGCAGATATAGTGTAATAGAGGTTTAAGAGAGCTGCACCATACAAGACAAGAACAGTGTGCATTATCAGGATAATCTGAAGAAGATGGTATGTATTTCTTACCCACTAGAAAACAGCTAAAAGTTCCCATCGTTACCTTTGCAGATTCATTCTCTATTTCTTTCATGCTTGGCCCGAGTTGTCACATGCTGGTCTCTGAGCTTGTGTGTAGCCAAGGATATCTCCATGGAGGGCACTGTACAGCCTGATGAATGCACAGGAACTTTATGACACATTTAAGCCCTACATACATGTAAAAGACCCCAAGCCAAACCAAAACACCACAGCAAACCAAAAACCAAGCAAACAAAAAACCCATGGAAATTCGTTTACAAGTCAGAGTAAGTTGTTTCATGTCACCCCCATTCTGTTATTGTAACCACTGTCAGTGTTAAGACGGGACAAAGAGAGATTTTAGCAAGATTTACAAAGTTTTGGTGTGGATGGAGCCTACTATGCCCAGCATAAGAGATTTTTTCCACTCTCTTTAAGTATGGATTAAGGTCCCAGCCCCAGGCCTTGGAAGAGCAGCCTCCTGTGCCACTTACAGTGTGATTCAACAGCAGTTTAAACCAGTCTCACCCTGCAATGCCCAAGTCCTGCTCTGGCACCATCCTCAGCTCTCTGATCCCACCCATTTGCCTCCATGCATGCTGCCCCTGCTCTGGCAGCTGAAAGTCAAGGTTGAGGGAATGTCTGTGCTCCTAGCCAGAGTTTTGCTTTGCTGTTTGAACACTTGTGTTGCCATGCCTTGGGTAACCTGCAAGTGAGAGGTTCACTGGAGTGGAACAAACAAAGGACCTGAAATGGGCCTGAAGTCAGGCAAAAGATGAAGGAAAAGTGGAAAGGAAAAAGAGAGAAGAGAAAGCTGAAATTCACAGGACTTCATAGTTAAATTTTCCCTGCAAACTTTGCATACAAGTTTTGTTCTTGATTCCCAAAAGATCACTGGTGTCTGAGTTTAATATTGAATAAAAGAGATGAAAAAGAATATTGATTGGTTGTTCATTGGCTATTCTGAGCACTGATGATTTTGGGATCTGAGGGGAAATGAAGTATGTGACCATGATACTAAAAGATACATATGCATATAAAAATGTGGGAATCAGAAACAGAATATAAAAAAATAAAAAGATTGAAGAAATTTTGGCATTTTTTTATTTTGAAAGTGAGGAATCTGTGCTATGGGTTTAGTAAAATTCTTATATGTGCTTTTATATGTAATAAAATTCTACAAAAATTCAGAATGGGATTTTCAAAAGCACTAGGTCTTCATTGTGTTATAAGAGATTTCCATACAGTTGGAGACAACAAAAATATCAAAATTGTGGAAACTCAAGTCCTTTCATCTTAGTCTAATCCTGAAAGAATATCTAAGTTGTGTCTTCTAAAAAATAGACATAATTATATTCTATTAAGAGGGACTTTTGTCTTGTTTGTTTTTTTTATTTTTTTAATTTTTTTTAATACAGGAAAGAAAGCAAGATCTTTCTTGTGGTATAGCATGCTAGCTGAAAGAAGAATTTAATAGACTTTATTCAGGGCTTTATTTTTTTTTTTCCTGGTTATTTTTGCTAGAATTGGCTAGCTATAAACAGCCACAATTGCTATAATAGTGATGTCTTCAAAGAGAGGAAGAAGGATGATGCAGGAAAACACAGGTCAGTCAGGCTTACCTCCATCCCTGGAAAGATGATGGAGTAGCTAATCCTGGAAACTATATTCTAAACAAATGGAGAGAAAGTTGATTGGGAGTAATGGTTAACCTTCTTGACACCCTTAACAGGACAGCCAGATTGGTAGGATGTGGGTAGAGATGTTTACCTCAACTTTACCAAAGCCTTTGAGATTATTTCCTATAATACCTTAAATATAAGCTATCAAAATGCTCAGTGAGAAAAAATGAAAAATGGATGGGTGGCTGGGCCCAAAGGATTATCATCAGTAGCACAAAGCACAGCTGGAGTCAAATCATTAGTGCTCTGACCCCCAGGGGTTTATATGGGGGCAGATACTTTTTAATGTCTTCATTAATGGATGGGGTGATGGAGCAGTTTACCCACAGCAGGTCAGCAGACAGTGCAAAACAGGGAGGAGCAACTGATACACCAAATGGTTGTGCCATTCAGAGGAGCCTTGACAGGCTAAAGAATTGACCTGAGGGGAATCTGATGCAGTTCAACAAAGGGAAATGAGAAGTCTTGTACCCTGGGGAGGAATAACCCCATGCATCAACAGCTGCTGGAGGCTGACTGACTGTCTGACTGACTGGGAAGCAGCTTTGGAAGAAAGGGTGTGAGGCTCCTGGAAGACACCAAGTTGAACATAAGAAATGCACCTGCTCAGTAGAGAAGACCAACAGCCTCTTTGGCTTCATTAGGAATAGTGTTGCCAGCAGTTTGAGGGAGGTGATCCATCCCTGAGACCACATCTGAAGTGCTCTGTCCTGTTTTGGGCTGCACAGTATGAGAAAGTTATGGAGTGACTGATGGGAGTCCAGCCACAAAGATGAATATGGGATTGGAGCACCTTCCATACATGGAGAAGCTGAAAGAGATGGGGCTGTTGAGCCTGGAGAAGAAGAGGTTCAGGGGGAATCTTATCCATGTATCAAAATACATGGTATAAAGTGGAAAAAGCCAAGCTATTTTCAGCCTTGCTCACTGACTGGACAAGAGGCAATGGGCAGAAATCAAAATCCATGAAATTGCATGAAATGGGCTGTCCAGAGAGGTTTTGGAGTTTCCATCTTTGGAAATATTCAATACCCAGTTAGACATGAACCTGGACAACTAGCTGTATCTGCCCCTGATTAAATAGGGATGTTGAACCTCAAAAAAATCCCTCCTAGTTAAATCTGATTTTGTGAAATGGTTTAGAAGGTAGGTGCATCATAGGAATATCCATACTGAGGAGCCAGCCATCTTTTACTCAGTAGTTGTGGTGGGATAGGACCCACATACAGGCATCACGGACAGGGCAGGAACATACCTTGTTCATGGTGTTCTTCTAGTGCTGGATGTGAGCAATGGCTTCATCTCATGGCTGGTGAGCATGTTGCTAAAACTGAATCTTCACAAGTCTGTATGCACTGTCTATTCATTTCACAGATCTTTGGTCAAAGCAAAAGAATGAATTGCTCTTTATGCAATCTCTAAGCATGGATAAAATTCCCCACAACAGGATGATAAAATTTAAGACTAATGGAGTGATAGACTGGAGGTTCTCAAAGGAAGTGGTAGCCAAGTTACCACTCGACAGTAGTACTTTTGTTCTCAAGAGAAGTGGAAGTATTGGCAATAAGCTATGGAGGGAAAATGAGCTTTGGTTTAGAGATTGGACAGATACAACCTAAATTTGACATCGTGGGAAAATTAATTATATTGTTCTTGTCATCAAAGTATCTATCTGGACTTAGCCTTGTTCTCCTTTAACTTTCAGCAAGTGTGTGTTCCCATTACCAATTTGTAAAAGACAACCCCCAAGTGAGCTGCTTGTCATAAAGTTCTTTCATACTCTGAAAAAAAAACAAAAAAAACCCCCAAATCTCTATCATTTTCAGCAAAGCAGATTTTGGAATAAAATTGTGGAATTCTGCCTGAAGCTTTTGGCATATGACTCTCCCATCATAAATTTGCTGAATTTAAATTAGTTGATACATTGATGAATTTAAATTACTTCACAAGATTGATAGAAGCTGATTTGTGAAAACTGCTGAACAGTAATTGGATTTAAAGTCTAATACAGTTGTGTTCAAAAAGAAGATCCCTGCCTCAACTAACAGCGAGTTGAAGACCATCACCTTCCTTTTCTCTCCATTCAGATATGCATCCAGCCATAGCCATGAAAAACTGTACTGTTTGTATGATACAGTATGGCATATTTTTATACATCTGTCGTTTTTTTAATGTAGCATGAAGTAAGTCTATTTGCAGTCATGACCTCCATCAAATTCAGATTCTTCTAGTGTTGTATTTCACTTCCCCATTGTTTCATCATGGAAAAATTCCTTGCATTTATCAAAAAAGTTTTCTTCTGAAGCTAAGCTGGTTTTGTTCATCAGAAAAGAGAATGGAGAACTTTGAAAACAAAGTGAAAATCACCAAATAAAGCGTTCGTGGTTTGTTTCTTTTTCTAATTAATGAGAAGTTGTCTTCATTAAACAGTAGGCTTTATTCCTACCTGAACATACTTAGGAATTGGACAGCTCTTCCCATCTTTTTTGTTTGATCCATCCTTTCTGTATATTTCAGTAGCTTGCATTTACTGAAGTCTGAAGTATTACCCTTATTTCTGGCATTTATACCACACACACTATATATTACTACAAGTCCCTATGCTGGGGTGTTTTTTTGTGACTGAAATCAGTGTTTATCCAATAACAAGAAGATACCTGATACAACATTTAACATAAAAATCGTGGTAATCACAACTCAGAGCATTTTGTGTGATGGAATGGCAGTCATATACCTAATATTGCTGGATTATCCTCAAAATTGGTGTCCTTTTCAGAGCAATCATTTTACTTTTTTCTAATGTGTAGAAACAGGGCTTGAAATCATGCACAGAATATTGGCAGAGGCAATAATACTTTTACAGTTATGTGCACATTGTGGAAAAATGGGTGTTAGGGTTATGATCTGCTCCTCTGGTATATCCAAGCACTGTACTCAAATGCAAATTGGAAAGACAGAATATGTACACATTACTGGACATACACTTGATAATAATATCCCATTTGTCTTTTTATTTTAAGGTTTATAATACACTCGAGATGTGTGGCAAATGCTGGAAGAACTTGTTTCCATCAAAAACTTTTTAAGCATAATAACAGAACATGAAACTATGAAACCAATACTGTCTAAACAAGATCAGTTGCTATATTCCTCAGCTTCTCAGAATTTAAATATGTGGTATCTCAGCTTTTGGTACCACTTTCAAGATACATCCTTTTCTATTCCTCTTCTTTTTTTTCCAATATTTTTTTTTAATTTATGGAAATGACAGAGGACATATTTCTCATTTTCAGTGAGAAGATGTTCAAATCCAGTGGCAAGTTCACATCTCACACTTCTCAAAAGTGCATTTTTAAAATTAATTTGCTGAATTGCCCAGTTTGCTCCCCTGAGTCTCTCACTGTGGAGTTACTCGTATGGGCTGCAGTTGTTCTGGCAAAGTTTTATGGACTGATAGCAATCCCCAGTGCCCAAGCCCCGTGCAGTACCTGGGGGACTGAGGAGCAACAGAAGAGCTGGAAATGAAGGAATGAGATTTACCTTGAGATGAAGGAGGGAGAAGATTGGAAGAAGGTGTTTCTAGCCTGAATATTGTTTCCCACCATCGTAGTCTCTTTTTAATTTGCAGTATATTAATTAGTCTTCCCCAAACTGAGGCTGTTTTGGCTGTGACATTAATTGGTGAGTGATCCCCTTGTCCTAATCTCGACCCACCAGCTTTTTCTTCCTATTTCTCTGCCTTTTTTCTGTAGAGGAGGGGAAGTGAGAGAGCAGCTGGGTGGGTCTCTGGCTCGTAGTCATGTCCAACCCACCACAGTTATCAACACACAGGCATGGCTTTGGCAAGCAGTGCTGAGCAGTGCAGGTTTACATGAGAACGTTCAATCTAGACTGCCAATTAAATAATGCAGGAATATATGCATGCATTATGCATTCTATTTAATGTGTTTTGAACAAACCTGCTTCACAATATGAAATTATTTGAAACTTATGTTAAATGTTTGAACTTTGCTGCATTTCTTTTTTAAGATCGAGATCTGTTATGTCAGGAAAGCGTAGGATCTTTGGTATATCTTCTCTTTTTTGTCTTCTTTTAATAACAGGAGAATAGACAAAATGTGTGCAAAATGCACAGATCTGAAATGGCTTTTCTCTTTTCATTGACTGCATGGGGACTCAGGTGTGAAAAATGCAGAGAAAGCAGTCTGGGCTGCCATTATGGTCTGGGTTTAGTTGAAGTGATAGATATCTGTCCTGGTTTAGGGCAAATTTGGGAAAAAACCTGTGGACGGAATCCCTCTAGAAAACGAATCTGAACCACCCCTCCCCCCAGCTGGTTTGGGACAGAAAAAATTTCCTTGGAGGAAAGTGGAAAAAAGTTGTTTATTTAACAGGCAAAGCACTCCCCAGCACAACAAATGAACAACGCTGAACAACAAAACCTCTCTGTGCCCCGCAGAGATGCCAAATTCAGAAAGTCTCTCCCGTGGCTGTAGCTCGGCTCAGTTGCTGTCGGTCCCTCAGGGCTGGGAAAGGCCGGGCCCAGGCCAGGCCCGGTGGGACACAGGTGGGAGCTCCTGGGGCCCTTTGGGGTGTTTAGTCCAGAACAGGTTCAACAGTTCCAAGAAAAAGGAAAAAAAACCACAGTGCAGAGAACTTCTCTGCCTCAGCTGGCCAAAAACTAGCAAAAAGCAAAGGAGAGCTCTCTTCTGCTGTCCTCACACTGCAGACAACACAGGCCGTGTGTAAGAAAGCTGAAAACTCTTATGTTTAGAAAACAACCACCTCAGACATTCCACCGCTTCTCCTTCACTCTCAGATCCAGTTTTTAAAGGTACAACACTTATTTCTGAACTAACAGACAAATGGGGATACAATTCAGCATCAACCCAGGACAATATCTAACTCTGTTTTGGCACAATGGCAAGTTGGTCTCAATGTGCCTACTGGGCACTTGGACTGAAGGTGAGGAAGTTTCTCTAAGAGATTGAAAATACTGTGATCTGATTCTTCATATTTACAAAGAGAAGGGAGGAGAAATTTTACTCCTTCCCCAAAGCTGAGTAGAAGGCTCAAGTGTAAAGAACACTAACAATCCTTTCTGTAAGCTGTCTCTGTTTTTCATTTTTCATTGTGAAACAGAGTAGCTTCACGAAGAGTTGCTTCACAAAGAGAGATACTGAGCAGACTTCTGGTATCTTGGTTGACCTTTAAAAATCACTGCCAACCCTTAGTAATGAAAAAGAAAAACTTTTTTAAGGACAAATCCAAAGATTTTGAAGCAAATGAGCTTTTTGGACTGTTTTGGTCCTGAAATCATATGAACATGTGTGAATAAGTGACTCTCTCTGTACATCACAAAAGATCTCAAAGAAAACTGTTTTTCCCAGGTTCAGAGAAGAGAGTGAGGAGGTACTGACACACTTCATATACAGGTACAAGAAGCAGAAACATTGATCTTGTAAGCTGCAGTTTGGAATGGGGAAGAAACATGTGGATTCTCTAAAATACTAAATAGATAAGAGTTTTTTTCCCTCCTTTTTTTGATTCTTATTATCATGAAAAAGTGACCCTCCAGTTATAGAAAGAGTTATTGACAGTGACTAATGCTAAATGAAATGATGTGTTATGACTGTTAATTTAAGTGGTCATGATTTTATTAACTTACATACTTTTGTTACAGAACTTTGCTAACAAAACTGCTCTTCTCGTCACAATTTTGGAACAAAAATTGCAGCCTGCAAAAAAGTGTAAACACATTGTGCAGCTATGCTGATGCAGCCAGCTTGGTTTGCTTTCACTAATTCTTTACATATTGTAAGTTGAAATACGTTTTTTGTTTTAAGTGAGTAATGTGCCTGATAAAGGTTATAGAGCCCCAATTCTGCTTTCATTGACACTTCTACTGAATTTCTTTTGGTTTGCACAGGGGACCCTGGATAGTCTTAGACCTAGATTTAAAGAACAATTCTGCCTATGTCCTCCAAGACAGCAAAATGTTAGCCCTCTGTAGACCTGTATTTGCTGGGCACACAGAAATAAAGAGTAATAAAGTACATTTAAACCACAAGAAAGCATAAATAAATCAGTCAAACTACACACAAGCAGCTGATCTTTGGAAAGGGCTACTGCTGGTTTTGTATAATTTCATTTTGGAGGAGAACCACAGAGTGTTTTCACCGAACATAAATGAAACACCTTGGCATCCACTGAAGCAGACTTGGATCGGGAGAGCTGGCAGCCTCTCACAAGAAGCAGTTTTTTGTTGAACTGCTTTTGAAGAGTTTGAACTGGCAGTGCTGTGTTCTGGCTACAGGGTAACTTGGCTGAGAACATTAGGATTTCCCCTGACATTATGTCATTTAAAGTAAAAAAAAAAATCATTTCCTTCCCTCCAAACTCCATTCAGGAGAAGAAACTATTTTTACTGCCAGACTTGCTGAATGTTAGTCCCTCATGAATGGAGCAGCAGAATTAAAACCATTTACAATTTTAGTAATTAAAGACCAGAAGACACAAATTGAAAGTATATTAAGTAACTCATATTTAATGAGCTCTTAGATTTCATTTTGCAGTCCCCAACATGCAAAATTATGAAGGAAAGCAGAGATAATTAAACACTGATAACATATGAGAACAGTCTCAAGAAATTGGACAGGATTACTGATTTTGATAAATGTAGGAGGAGGAGGAGGAGATGAGTCTCAGTCATGTGAAAGTTGGGAACTATGACTCCTAGAATCCAACAGCTTGAACAGCAGTCTTTTACAAAACCATATGAAAAGATTCTGATTATAAAAAGCTGGTTTGCAAACTCTTTGCATTTTTGTCTCTTTCCTTGGTCTTGACTGAAGATTTTGTAGACTCACAGAATGGTTTGCATTGCAAGGGACTTTAAAGATGATCTAGTTCCCCTCCCCTGCCATGGACAGGGACTCTTTCCATCAGACCAGATGTTCAAGATCCCATCCAGCCTGGCCTTGAATGCTTCCAGAGGTGGGACATTTCCCCATGGCAGTGGTGCTGCATAATGCCAAACCAGTTGGAATTATTAGTTCAGTATTTCCAATTTGGACTTTAATTTATATATCACAGAAAATTACTTTCCTTTTATGTCCAACATGTAATCCTTTAATTTCTTTTTCCTGAGGAAATTACCACTGCCTTGCTGGTAGGTGTACTTTCTGTATACCTGCAGTTTACTTTTATTTTTCTTCAGTATTACCTGGTTGCGTGTGAGACACTTATATTTCGGTATTCTTTGAATTGAATTTGTCCTCTTTGAGCTTGAAACCACTTCCAAATCTATCCCTCTTGAAAAAATATAGCTTCACATTTTTCTGTTCACCTAAAATTTCAATTTCAATTTTGAATAAAATTTCTTGAAAATATCATTAGCTGGCAAGTCTATTTAAGATTTGTCATGTGGGGGATTATAAATTGTTTAGTTATTTGAGCATGCATTATTCTAGAGTTTTATCTTTGCTCTCTAATTCGTTAGGTTTTTGTTCACAATGTTTTCCTCTTCACTTGTCATGGACTTCTGCAAATTCTGTAAAATCTTGTAATTTACCATTGTAACTCCAGAACTTGCTTATTTCTCTGTGTCTGGGACATATTCTTAGAGTCAAGTAGTCACATATAAAGAGGACAAAATTTGGAAAGAAAGCAAAGAAAATAATACAGAATTTATTCATGGTTTTCCTGGATTGCAAACCCTGGTGGTACTCCACCAGCCTCTTCTCACATTAACGGTTGCATAATAACTTTTTTCCCGTTCTGAAAGAAAAGCAGATGTTTAATTACCTCATGCTTGCTTTCCTTGTTTTCAAAACCTTGGATTTTGTCTCAATATAGAATACTTTAATCTCCCATTCCATGTGCACCCTCTCGTATATCAAAATGCATTTTTCTTTGAAACAGAAATTTGACATTAAATGAGCAACTGTTCCAAGCAAAAAAAAAAAAAAACAACAAAAAACAAAGCCCCCAAAACCATTAGAAGTCTGCTGAAGTGCTTGGGAATACTGAAATACTGATGCTCCCTCTCGTGGTTTAGCTGAAATAAAACAAACCAAGGAAACTAGTAGTTTAGTGCCTTGTTTTCCTTGATCAAAATCTTCGGTATTTTTGATTAGTAATCTGATGCTAGAAATACTGGCAAGTCATCAAGAATCTGTTTCTAGAAAAAAGTATTCCTTGTGTATTTCTAGAAAGGAAAATAAAATTAAACCACAATTTTATTTGTAACGAATGTATGTTCAACTAGCCTGGTACTTCATTCTGGCTTTGTTTTAGGGTTATTAGATTTCAGCTGTCCGTGTGTTCACGAGTGTTTGAGGGGATTTAACTGTAAGGAATGTGGCAAGTTTGTGTTCTGACAACTGGAACTGAAAGCCACCAGACTAATGGCTAACTAAAACATGCATTAAATAAAAGTAAATTACAGCACAGCTAGTGCTGTGCATCAAGGAGCAGAGGAAAAGAGACCTCTCTAAGTACAAAACCTCTCGGTCTTTTACTCAGGGCTGGCTGGGTATCAGAATCAGGAATCTGAAAACTGCCCTTTATTTAAAGTGTTACTTTAACTCTTCCATGATTGTTTTGGTGAGTTTAACAAGCACTGTAAGTTTTTGATGCCTATATGTATATATCTCTGGGATTTCCTGTAAATGGAGTTATGTGTCGGGTGTTAACTAGATTGATCCAGTCTCACAGGCCTGCAAGGCATCAGTGTGGCAATAGTCCATGCAGGCATTTAAAAGCTATGTCTACTGAGACTTGGTAAATCTAGTTTGAAGTGCATCACAGGACTGTGCATTGCTTCAGTCATTTGGTGTAAAATAATTCCAGTAGAAATGCTGAGGTCAGAAAGAGCCATTTGTATAGTGGGAAAAAAGATCAAAAGGCACAAACCAAAACTGAAACAAAGAATGTGACACATTTCTCATACTGAGTGTCTGAACCTACAGGTCAGTGTCCCACCAGTATTGATAGGATGCTCCCATCATTGTGTAGTCCTATTTAAATACAAAGGTTTATAATGCTCCAGTTTTCCAAACTGTGAGTGATCATAAGAAGACATTGTAAGGAATCGCACCAAGTGAAATCAAACTGCCATAAAGTTCACGTGTGGCACTAATTGCAATTTAACTGTGTGGTTATTACAAGAGCTTTTAATTAACTCAGTCATCATACTGTGGCATACAAATTGTGCATAATAGCAGCATGCTGACTATAATGACAATAGATTTGTCTGAACTGTGAAAATCAGGATTCTTATAATTTTATGAGATTTCTTTTTATGCCCTTAAATATTGTGTGGTATTTAAGAACATTTAAAAAAAGGAAAAAAGAAAAAGAAAGAAAAAATCCTAGCAAGGTGCTGAGGCTTGCCTGTTTTAAAGTTTTGTGGAAATCTTTAATTCCTCCTGCAATTCAGTGAGAGGTATCTCACTAAATTATTTTTCTGATGATTTTTCAGTTTTACTTATCTATTTTTCATCCCCTTTGAAGATCCTTTTACGCACTTTTTTGTTTTTGAAGGCAAGAAAAATGCTCGGTTTGTGGAAACATTCAGAGGAATCTCATTCCAGTAAAACTGGAAGATAGTAAGAATAGATTCCAATTAGATATTGCTGAAAAATGGTAATTTGTTTGTTCGGTAGGGTAGTGAGAACACTGCTCTTCTCTCAAAGTTATGATTCCAGTCTCTGAAGACTGGCAATAATAGCACTGAATTACTTCTCAATTGGAAGGATAATTTTGCAGTCCAAAGACTAAAAATTAAGAAACAATGTAGCTAATGGATGTAGGTGTAGTCCTTCAGAAAACATAAGAAATACAACTAAGTGGTTATGCTTACCACATATACTTCTTCCTGTAGATATAAAGAATGCATTAAAAAAATAAATATAAAGCAGACATTATTATGGAAACTGTATTTATCCAATTTTTAGACTGTCATCAGCCCTGTACTGGGAAATGAAATACTGGCATGTTTGAGTTATGCATAATTTGACTCACACACAGAACAAGCACCTGAAGGCAAGACAAGAGTACAAGATATTTTCATATGCCTGAGTTTACTGCAGAAACCAGGAGATAATGAAGACTGGGCTAGTGAGGTTGGCAAAAGTAAATTTGTCATGCACATAAAGTTAATGATATAAGAGTGACAGACACTACTGAACAGTTAAAAAACTCCTGGCAGGGTTCAGCTGGGTGAGCAATATCAACATGGTGTTCCAAACACAGAAAGAAGAATCAACACCAAACAAAGCCAGTGGCCCCAGAGGTTTAAATATCACAGGTAGGAGAAAGGTAACAGAGATGCTGACATCACCATTGTAAATGCTGAAGTAGCTCATCCTTCAGAAACTGTGTCTGAATAAGTGACTGCTAAATTGTGAATTTTGTGCTGCTGCTCTCATTAACAGAACTGAGTTCTCAGCAGTATGATTACTGTCATGCATATCTTTGTGAGAATGGCAGAGGTGTATGTGGTGCTGTGCAAGTGCTTTTTATTAGAATTTTCAGAATTTTTCAACACTGGGGAAAAAAATCAGTTCTTAAAAAAACATTTCAGGTAATTACTGGTTTTGATGTTATTTTTATATATAAAGTTTACCCAAGATTAATTTTAAGAAAGATTTTGTATTTAAAACTAAGGTCTGTATCTACATATATCAGTGAATGCAAATTTCCTAGTATTGCAGATGCATTTCTTGAGACATTGACTCAAAGACAACAGAGAAAGGGTGTTAGACAGTGTTTTGAAACAAGTTTATGTACAGCACATATAAAACAAGTATTACCCATATTCCAAGGCACTATGACTGTAAAAATTATTGAGGGCTTTTTTTGGTCAATTTTAATCAGAGCAAAATATAATGAGACTTCATTGTAAATTTAAGAAACATGGCTAGCTGTGGGTTCTCTTGTTTTCCTGGTGAAAGTGACTGTATATGAGTTTTTTCCACTTCACCATAGGCAGAGCCATTTTATTTATTTTTTTCTTTCTTTTTTTTTCCCGTGACCTGAAGGACTGGTACTCATATCTGCTCAGGGGCTGCATTAGCCAGCAAATCATCCCTACCCCATTTCTCCTCTCCCCACAGGCTCTCACCCTGCAGTCAGGCTCTGCAAGTGCCTGGACAGCAACGGTGCCTTGTTCAGATGTGCAGGGCACCTGAGACCTACAGCACCCTACACACCTGACCCAGGCCTGTCACGAGACAGAGCCTCCTTCTCAAACAGCTGGATCTGACTCTCACTCTCTGTTAAACCCTTACTTTTATTTTTGGTAAGACAAAGAGTAGCTGAAGAGTGTATGGGAAGCTGGAATTGAAACAACTCGAACAATCAGTTGCTTTGTCATGAAAGCTGATCATAAGCATAATGCTTCCTGTGTCACATCAGTGAGCATAAAAGAATATAATAAAAGTGATACAAGTAAAATGATGGAAAGTAAAATGATGGAAACATTTTGTGTCTCTGATATATCTCCATTATACTGGCACAGAGTGGCTGATGGGATAAGCTGCTGTAGAGGCTGGCTCTTGAAGGAGCAAACTTGCATAAGGATGCATGAAGCATAGAAAAAGTAATACAGACTTACAAGGGGGGGAAATGGAGAGTCCAGAGTCCAGTTAAGCTGGTGGAATATGCTTTAAAGTGTTCTGAAAGGGAAGTAGTGGGGGAAATAGTGTGAGGGAAGTTTCAAACTGAATTTGAGGACAAGAAGGAATGTAGTAAGATGCTGTCCAAGGAGACACTGCCTCTAAGAATAATTGATTAAAGGAATGCCTCAAATGATGTTTAAAGTGTAATCCCTTAAAGGACATTAGTCATATGTCCAGAGATAATTGTTTTGCAGGTAAATTCATGCATATCATTTGAAGGGGGTCTGAACTATAACTTGGCTGCCTGAGTTGTGAACATGTGAACCACAGGCCTAAAAGGACTACTCATTTCAACTTCACCTTCAATTTCAAATCATAAAGTGAACACTAGTTCTTATGAAGTAATAATGCTGATTCTTTCTTTTCACTGGCTTAAACAAGTGCATTCAATTGATGCCTTAGGTTTTAGCTTTTATATTTTTTAGAACCTGTGCTGTTTTAGTGGGTAGCTTTAGATTTCATATTAAGTGCTACTGAGTTCTCTTCACAGACTAGACAGACAAAACAATTCCTCCTCTAGCTCTACACCAGGGACAACTTTCAGACCCAAGAATAAAAACAGTGGTGAAGTGAGAAGAAAAAACCAGGAGGATGGAGCTTCATAACCTGAAGCTATGGTTGGATAATTGATTCTAATATGCTGATGGACCAGAACTTATAAAAGTGTGGGACCTCGTGATCAGGTGTCCATTTTGTGACCATTTTGGGGCATCTTGGGTGTTGTCCAGCTGGACTCTTGTGTGGCCCAGGTGTATCCATTGAGGCCTTTTAATAAATATCTACTTTATCCTCTTGTTCTGTCTAGTCTCTGTTCCAGGTCAGCTTCCAGAAGGCATCACAACGAGTACTTCATTATCATCATGAAAAACATGCATGACAAGAAACTCACTAAATTAGATGTGTTTATTGTATTTTAAATTTAAAATTATTTCTTAACTAGCTCTATAGGAGTTCTTAGTTGGAAAGATGGTCCATAAGACTTGCACTTCTCTCTTTAATGCATGGTGGTAACCTGAAAATGAGATTTATTTGCTGTCTCTGTTCTTACATGTGGGGATATAAAAGCAAAAGGAAACAATAATCGTTGTTGTATGGCATACACACTCCTCCCTTCACATTGTAGCATTTTGAATATGTTTCTGCTTCAAAATCGAATGCCTGCCTTAGAGGCCACATTGATTTTCTCTCTCCCTTTTTCTCTCTAAAAGGTGACTACCTATTCACTACCAAGTTTTCATATTCTTTCTACAGTATTAGTTTTCCATCAGTGCTAGCTTACATAAATGTGTGCTGTTCAGTCTGAATAATATATCTTGTCAAATGCGATTACAAGCATAACTATCTCTTGTTTAATAAATATATATATTTTCCTACTTATTTTTATTCAATGACTAAGAAGAGTAATGAGCTATAAATGTGAATTGATGTCCTATGTCATACAAAATGCTCAGTATCACATTTTACAAAGAAGAAAACGAGACTTCATGTGAATTTTTATCTATTGACATCTAGATCAGAAATCTGGACAGAAAATTCCTTGAAATTTTCAATGTCTGTGGTCCAGTATCATTTAAATTACATCTTAGGTCGTTACCTTACCATCTCTCAATGTTGTAATGTGAGTTTCCTCCATGCTAACTGTTCACTATATCTTTGGGCTGTAACTGGGCTCAATATGCCATAATAGTTCATCAACCCTGAAAGAAAGCACAAAGTTCAATGCATATTAAAAATGTGATTGGGATATATTGCAAGAAAAATGGAAATATGCTGCTATTCACAACATGTCATATTCTCTGAGATTACTGATACTGACTACATAAAATTATACTTCCTTATGGGACAAAAAAAAGCCACAATCAATAAAATATTTGGTGACTTTCTTATACACTTGGTATCTCTCAGAAAGGAATACTTTTACTATTTTGTTCTACTGTAAAATGACTAATTATCTGTTTGCTGCATTCATTATGGATACAATGTTATACAGTATGATAATTAATTATGCTTTTTGTAGCTTAGTCTTGTTAAAATGTAGTGAAACTGATTGAGAGATACAGAACAGTTGTTGCTTACGTGTGTTCTTTCCTTGTTCTTGTGGCTTTTTCTTTTTCCTTTTAGGTGATTAAGATATGTGGTCCTCCTCTAAGGATGCCTAAACAGTCTCCAGGTTGCTCCTTTGATCAGAACAAAGATAAGCAAGGGTTGAAGATGTTCTCCAGAGACAGTGAAAAAACACTCGCCAACAGAAGAAAGTAAGACATCAGTTTTACAGCTAGAAAGAAAGAATAAAGTGAGCCATTAATTCTACAACAGAGTGGATTATGCTCCTTGCAATGACATGCATTACTAGAGAATAAAGTCACCAACTTTAGCAACACAATCTACTCTGTTACATTTTGGAGAGGGTAATTTCATGACTTGATTTTGTTTTCAGAAGTAATGGACATACCATCAGAGTCATTTGGTGTGACTTACAGTATTTAGGAGGGTGGATAACATTGATGGAATATGAGTGTTTGTGCTGTGTGTAATTTTTAAAATTACATTTAACTTTACATATCAGCAGACAGGATGATCCTGTGCAGGGTTCAGAGTTGCACTCAAACATCCTTGTGAGTGTTTTCCAAATCAGCAGATTCCTGATTCTATGATGACTTCCAGCTTTTTGCAGAAATCTTAGATAGCGGAAGGAATCTATAAAGCCACTCTATATTTAGACAAGTTAATCAGGCTTTTAATGACCATAAGTAGTAATAGCACTGTAAGGCATTAGGAGTGTTGCAGTTAAGATTAAAGGCTCCATTATGCAAATAAAGTACAAAATTAAAATCAGAAATTTTATTTCTGTCATAGTGTCTGCTAAAATACAGAAAAGTTTTCTTTGTCCTCTTTTCCCTCGCATTTCACTTTGTAGTGCAGAAGGAAACAGAAGTGAGAGAATTGCAGGGAAGAATTGCTCACTCCTGATGTGTGGAAAAGAAAAAGTGCCTCTGAGCTTCAAAGGCAAACCGTTCTTCTCACCTAAGGGCCCTCAGTTACTAAATAGTGGAGAAAAAAAATCAATCCAAAATATAAATACAGGGTTCTGAAAACATTGTGGTAACAGAAAAATATGGAAACAGAACTTTACTTTAGCCAGCACAGAAATTTTTCAGGGAATACCCATTACATGGATGTGTGTTTCCCAGTTACATGTAGCTAAGCAAGTTCTTGATGTTTTCTGATTGGTAACACTGCAAAACCAATACCATATTCTAAAATCTCACTTCAATCTGGACTGTTCTGCATTTCAAAGCACAGAACACTGACTTCAGGGTGTTTGCCTCAGAGGCCTTGAGGGGCACAAGAGGCAGTGGGCAACACAAAGCAGCATTGTTTTCCTTTCCCTTTCCCTCCTTTCCCTTCCCTCTAACCTGCCTGAGATTCTGGAGACACTTCATGGCATGCAAACTCTGCCCCAAAAAGGGGAAGGGAAAAAGTTTGAAATCCACTAATGCACATTTCAGTTTAACAACTTCCTATCTGATATCATCTGCAGTTTCTACCTCCTGGATCACCTCCTTCCTTATTAGTCACAATCACTTTACATTTCACTTTATATTCCCATAGCAACTGTAAGAACCTCACGTGGATGTGTGACTTCAGCAAGTGCTTGCAGCCAGCTCCTAAGGAAATGCTTTTCTCTAACTCCACCTTATTTGCCTCCTGTAGTACTTCTGTTTTCCAAATATATGTCCAGGTGAAAGCTTACATTTTAAAGTACATGTTGGGCTGCTGCTACCTGAACTTATCCTGAATTATTTTTACCATGGGACCTAAGCTGGTATTTTCTGGTACTATTTGGTACAAGAAGAAAAAGAAATTTTTCCATTCTTTTCATGCTAGAAAATTGTTAGATGAATTTAAAAAAATCTAAGCAAACCCTTCCATAGCAACATAAAAACTTGAAAGTATATAATGCTTTTTTCTCCAGAACTTCATACTGCAGACAGCTTCTAGTATAGAGAATAAAATTGTAAAAAAATGTAAATAAATTAATAAAAGAACATTTCTGAATAAACAGATAAAAAAGTATCTTCAGCTTCCACTGACTGTAATTGCACATTTGTGCTCAGCTGCCTATAATTACATGCTCTCTGGTCTAGAGGATGATCATGTGAAAATTGACATTCATACCATTTGCCCTTCTAACTACTTTGGTCAGACATCAGTGGGGGCTGAAATCAGTTATTACTTCTCTATTAAATTTAGCTTTGCCTCAGGATGTATTTACTAATAAACTGAATGACCTTTCTGTTAGAATGCCGTTTGTGACAAGATATTATGACAGCTATATTTATTTATTTTTATTTCTTCTTCAGATGAAAGTCCAACTGTTCATCTTGAGAGGACTCTCTAAATTATATTTTTCACTCAGAATGTAAACATAAAGCATAGACAAAATCAAAATCAATCCACTCAATGGCATTTGGAAGGAAATTGCCAATCCACTGTGCACACTGAATTCAATTTTGGGTACGGAGAAATAAAAGATATGATTATTTATGGCTAGAAGAGTGTGGATGAATCACATTTAAAACTTAATGCACATAGGCAATTATATGATGCATAGTCAAAATTGACCTACATGGGATTTTTCAGAACTGCAGTTTTAGAATTAGTAGGGCACTCACATCACATTTGATAGACATAGTAAATCAAAACCACTGTAGTTTGTGTAAAATATTTTCCCTATTACATGAAAGAACACATAACTCTTTAAATTATGGTCTGTATAAGCCACTGATGTTTTATCTGTTTTAATTTGAAGTAAAAAAACCTGAGCAATTAAATGCCCTATAGCATTTTAGTTCTATATATATATATTCCCTAAATAAAGGGAAATGTATATGCTATTTCTAGCATTTTGTTCACAACTCCAGACACTATAAAAGAAGTTAACATAAAGTGGAGCTTGTTGGGTTACAGAACAATGAGTACAGCATTTGTTGGGGCTTTTCTGTGTGCCTGCAGGTCATAGATAACTCAGTAATGTGTCATGTTCCATTCCAGAATGAGTAAGTATTTTAATTTTTCCCAGCAGGAAAGGGTCTCCCAGGAAGAGATTTTCAATACATAAACAAACAATTTATATTAAATATCACAATTCTGTTAAGAACATACCAACTAAAAAGTAATTCATTTGTTTTGAATTATATACAAATTATTACCTCTGGGCATCTGGAAAATTATTTAAAATAACAATACATAATTTATAACTGGCCAGCACAGCACATTGTAGAACTGATACAATCCTTCAGACAGTTATTTAAATCTTTAATAAATACTTAACACCTACATTTTAAACTCATTTTACCTAAATCTTGCATTTCTGCATAACTTTAAAAAATATTTTTTGTAGTATTTGTAAAGATTTGTAGGAGACTTCTTGTCAGCACTTTTGAAAAAGAGGAGAGCTATTCATATGCACCTTTTTTTTTATTTGCTATGCTTTTTTTTGGAGCAGTTTTTTCATCTATTTATCCAACTATAGCATTGCAAATTGTATCACTACAGTGCAAGAAAATTTCAGGTTGAATGAGAATAGTTCCTGTTCCAGAGCCTATGTAAAGTAGGGTCTTTTTTCTTTAATTTGACCAGTGGTAGCATCAACTTTATAAACTCATGAAGCGCATCTAAAAGAATCAAGCTCATCTACGACTTAAAATATCACTGGAACCGGTGGAGAGTAATGGAGCCAACACATCCGTTATCTTTTAGAAATGCACAGCAGCAGCACGGCTTGATGTTGTTGGTTGACTCTGACAACTGTTTCTCGTGCCCCTGTGTGCAGGGAATTTTTCAGCCACCTGCGGCTCCACAGAGCCTTTTTCGGCGGCCTGGCGGACCGGCTGTGCGGGAACGAGCTGGCAGCTGCCGATGGGCTCCCGTGTTGGGATGGAGAAGCTGTCGTAAGAAGGTACCTTTCTGGCTCACTTCTGTCTTCTTTCTGTTCTGACTCATGTTTCACTGAAGCAGCTTCTGTTCGGGTCAGGTGTGGTGTTCCCCTGTGTCTGTGTCAAGGTTAGTTTGAAAAGTAAGTAAGTGTGGGCTCCCTTCTCTCAGGCTTCACCTGTATACAGTAAATAAAATCGCCCTGCATCTCAGTTTAGGAAAAAGGAAAAAGGAATTCCAATGTTCTCCAGACATTTTTCCTTCAAATTTGTAGCACCTAAACATACGCTGGTAAAGAAGCTGGATTGGTATTTACAAAATACAGCTGGACAAAAAGAATATTGACTTTTGTTTGAGCTTGGTCTTTTTAAAATGCTCCTTTTCATGCAGACTCAAGCTTAAAACCTTCTCTGGCTGTGAAGTATGAAGTAATCTCTTAATATATAGATTCCCGTGAGAGAACTGTAAGTTAAACATGAAGATAAAACATTTTAAAAGTAAAACACTTATTTTTTTTTGTGTGCGGCAGCTTGGGAGACATCATTCAGCAGCAGTGGCAAAGAAGAGATAATGAACTGCTACAGTCCTAGATAGGCATCTCTGGAATCAATATATGACACAGCTTATAAAACACTAACATTTTTGGATGGCAGAAAGATTTTCAGAGAGCTGAGCTCTATGTTTTTGCTTTATTGCTTTGATCACCAAAACAAATATTTCTCTGAGAAAAAAACCCTTCCTTTTCTGATAATCGAGACCAAAATATTGAAAAGTTTGTTGCAATTATTTGTAGTAAGAATCATGGTGTTAATTTGGTGTGTATTAGTGGTAGTATCAAAGGTCCTGTCAAAGAAGGCTGTGAGGAGAGTTAGCAAAATGTGAGGTAGCAAGTAGAGAGAGCAGTATCCAATAATACCCAACAATATCCACCTTTAGGTGCATATTATATGGTACTATTAAACTGTATCTGTTATTATGTTCTATGATTACACTATTACTTTGTTCATACTATTATACTGTGCTGTTAGATTTTGATTGATTAGAAACTGAGGTCCTGATAAATCAAATATTCTCTAAATTTTCTAAATTCATAGTGTTTTTTAAAAGTAATTTAATATATATGCTAATATATATATAAATATAGGTTATACATATGCTTATATATGCTTATACAAATATATGTGCTTATCTATGTGCATACATATATTTATTATTGGATACAGCCAAAAATATGATGGGTGACAAGAGCACTGTACCTTAAAAGTAAGGAATAACACTTTGGTATTAATTTAACTTAAAAATTTCCTTATCTAAAATATTTTGTCTTTGTATATATATTAATGTATACGTATTTATACTTTTGATCATCAACTGTCAGTATCATCTTCTGAAAGAACTGAGGGGTAGGTAATAGATGTAGAAAATGATGATTAAAATCAGAAGAGCAGGAAACTCTGAATTGCTCCGGGTTAACACATGGAGCTGAGACCTCCAGGTCAGTTCCTACATCCCAAGACCTCTGACTATACACTAAATACATTGTGGTACATAATCTCCTGTTTCAGTATCTTTATGAAGGCACGCAGGTGTGTCCTCTTCCACTCTTCATTTTGCCTTCTTATTCAGTCAAAATGCCCTTTGTTCAATTTTATTTGTTTATATTTGTTTATTTGTTCGTATTTGTTTATTTGTTCTTTTGTAACTAAAGGAGGAAAATCTGTGTTGCACTTTGACCAAAATAAGGGGGTTTTTACTGTTAGTAGTAGTATTGCAGAAGTGATGACTTAGGGAAAAGTGTCTATTATCTGCTTTTATAATGGCTGGGATGCATAGCAAGCACATATAAATAAAAATAAATAAAATAATTTCTATAAATGCTAAAACATAAGATACATTCTACTTAAACATTAGCAAGAGCTTCCTAGTGACAAGGACTAAAATAAGTAGTTTTGTAGTCCAGCATCTGCATAAAGAAGGATTTTTAATAGGAAAGACAGACACTGAGAAATGATGCAGCAAAAGCTGTTTTTTCTTAGTGATATGGAGATAAATTGGATAACTTCTTAAAAACTCCTGTACCCCTATGATTCTGAATCTAGGATTATCTAAATCCTGTGTTGCTCAACTTCTATTGTCATGATCCCAGGATACTGTGACATTTTAGAAGCAATAATGACTGAGCAGATGTCATTGCTTTTCTCTTTAAATACTGAAGAACCTGTACATTCACTCTCTTTACTCTTTTTTTCTCCCCTGATCCTGCCTTCCCACTAGTGTAATAATAAGTGACAATATTGATGAACTCATCAGTGCCTCTCACCAGTGTTTCTGGTACTGATGGGGAAAAGTCTACATTGTTCAAATTAGTTAAAGACAAATAGATTTTATCTGTTTTGAGATTCTTCATTCTTTCCATCTGTTTTTGCCTTCTGTTTCAAAAACATGTGCCATAGCTAGCTGCTGCTCACTGAAATTTGGGCTTGACATGAGAAAACAATATGATGAACTATGGATTACTGGTAAATCAGGACCTGAGGAGATTGCTTAGACTGCTTGCTGTATCTGTTTCAAGCTGCAAGTAGCAAGAGGCCCTGGAGACAGAAGACAGATGAATGGGGGAAGAAAAAATCCCTTCAGTTCTTGATTTTCCTTTTTTGTGCATCTTTCTGAAGGAAGCATTTCAAGAGTTTTAACACTTACAATATTGGATATTGGTTAAATCTTATAACCTTTGCCTTCTCTAATGCTATCCAAGAGATTATCAAGCCTGAATGGGAAAAGGTCAGAAAATGAAAAAGGGTATTACTGAAATGAAAGCTTACTTAACAGTTTACATTTCATACACTTCAGCAGTTCCGTTTTTGGTTTAAGCCCTTTTTTTTTTTTTTTTCAAATCACAATTCCATAGAAATATGGCCCTCGATTCTGCAATTCTAGAAATTGTTCTGGGTCCAGCATTTCACACAGTACAGGCTCACATGCTTTCATCAAAACCTCAGACCAGAATTCCCAAATTCCTGCATTCATGACAGGATCAGTAGTGGCTGGGACTTGCCATTCTCATGTCTGTGTCACTGCAGCATGAGGGACAGGACATCTCAGAGGAGTCTTCAGCCCCTCCACTGTCTTATCCAACTGTTTGACTGCAGTGGTCTGGCATGAAATTGAAATCCAGATTTCACTTTCAAAGCCACAGCTGAGTTTTGTGATGAAGTACCAGGAATTTAGTATTATAGTATTCATTAGGTTGAATGGAAAAAGAGGAATTGAAATTAAGAAGTTATGTGCTACCAAAGCATATGAGTTTGGAATTTCAGTGACTTCTTAGCATTAAAGCTAAAATAACAGGAGCTATGCAAATATGCTGAGATTGTTCCACTTCACAAACATAAAGAGATTTAACTGACATTTATACAGCTTTGGTTGTCCGGAGAGCCTGGCTAGACTGTGAAGAGAGATAAATGAAAAATACACAGAGGAGAGCATAGTATGTACTGTACATCTTGAAACCAGTGATTTAACTGAAATAAAAATAGATGTGAATGAAAAAAATAGTAATATTTTGTGTATTGGAGGATTCAGGAGTAATGGAGATTATTAAAAACAGTTAATCAAGTTTTGAAGGAAGAGTTTCATATAAAGTGCATATCTGAAGTATCCAAATTAAGAGTAATTAAGCAGCATGATTGATCTTAATTGCTGAGCAAATTGTTAAAAAGTGATTATAATAAGCATCTCTCATCAAATAAATGCTTAGCTTTAGCACAGCTCTTAGGTTGGGGAAATTTTCTCCTTTGATTCTTAAATATTCTGAAACTACTGCAATCCTGTTCCTGTTCATACCCAACAAAAGAAGATAAATGGTGATATAAGGGAAATTAATAAATTGATTTCAATTTACTTCTACTTGAACTAATCATCACTTTTTAAAACAAGAAAGAATGTAAACTGTCAAAGGCACCACTTGACACCTATGCAAAAGATGGGCCTGAGCAACTTAAAATGTAGGAACAGCCCATTATGGCTTTTCCTGCTTTGCCAGGCTGCTGCCAACAAGGACCAGTGACAAGTCATAGAGAAAATGCAACTGGAAGGTTGTACTTCCTCAAAATATGCAAATTTGCAAATCCCTGACCTAGAACTGTGAACATTCAATATTCCTATGAACTCAAAAATCTTCACACCACTAGCTTTCCACAAGAGAATGAGAAGTTTTCAGATACCAAAGCACTGAGTCAATTTAAGAGTGGCTTATGACACATATTCTGTGTTAACATAGAAAAGACATGAACTGCCATGAAATCACTTCATTTATAATGATTGTGTGGTTTATTCCCTATTTTGCCATGAGTTATAACAATAAAAGTAATTCTTGCTTCAATATTGGTAATATCTGTTCTCATTATATGCTATATGCTTAGATAAATCTCATGTCACTTCAGGATGGAATAGATTTAATTACATAAAATCAGCAAAATATGTATTGCATTTGATAACCGCAAAATAAATGTTCTACTTTTCCTTTTGTTTGCTTGAGCAAATATATAATTTTCTGTAATGTTTGCCCTAGAATCATTGCACTTGTTTGTTGTGCCCAGCAGAGGCTCTAATAGAAGGGTTGTGACTGTGGGTGAATTAATTTCTAGTAAGTTGGTAATAATTTACAAATTGTGTTGACTTTTAAAATTAAAAACATGATTAGCACCTTGTTAAATAAACTGTAGCATTTATAAAGTCACAGAAGACTGTTGAAAGTTAGGCATGAGAAAGAACAGTAACAAAGACTATTCCAATTTTGAACTATTGCATCAGCATACCTTCATTTTGGAAGGTTTTGGTCTTTCGTTTTACACAGTCATAGAAAAATAAGGAGCTCAATTTAATACTGGTGATCTGATGACTCTTGAAGGTTTTCAAATGAATTCAGGATGACTTTACTACACTTTATATCATGAAAGAATGGAGGTAATAAAATCAAAATCTATTGTCTCATTTCTGTGTACGGGTTCATATTAAAACCAAGAAAATCTCATGAAGGAGACCTTGATACATAATTCAAAAATAAACCTTGCATAGAATAAATAACTGTGAATAAATAATACTAGACAGAAAGTTTGTGTCCCATTGAAGTTCTTATAAAAGAAATATGCTCTTACTGAATTCAACTTAGATATACAGGTTCTCTTTAAAATAGTAGGTTTAGTGATATTTTACAATGAGGCTTCTTTCACACACTCATACTCTGCATTTTATGTTTCTAAACCCAAGTTATTTATCACCTCTAACCATGGCAATTTGATTCAGCAGCCCTCAATGAATTATTTAAACAATATTTTGGGTTGTGAAATATTGTCTGTGAGGCCTTCTTTCGCTGTAATGCCCACAGCAGTTTTCTATAAACTCTGCAACTTTACCAGTCCAGAGAGGAAACTTCAGTGTAATGATGTGCAGCACTGCAGCATTTACAGATGTTCCTTCAACCTTTGTATTACTGTGCAACATGTACTATGTAAAGACTTTTTCTCTTGACAGCTGTAGGTCAGATTTTCATAGAGCATCTTGCACTGACTGAAAGTGTGCTATTGAAACTTAGATTGTGCTGAGGGTTTTGCCTTTTACATCTTTACAAATGACTCAAGTAGGGTTCCTTTAAAGGTCTGGAAATTGGTCGAGAGTCTTATGTGAAAACCACTAATTTAATTTTTCCTATGAATCTAATTGTGAAAATCTGCAGAAAGTTTTCCTTTAGATAAGAAAAATCTGCTTTATGTAGTCCTATTTTGATGAATATTCTATAGATTTTTTTATGTGCAGATTGATTTTTTTTTTACTGTCATTCATATAATACAGATGATAAAAAATTGGTATTCATACAGTTTTATTAAGGTATTCAGAAAATGAGTTAATTCATTATTTTTTTATAGAAATAAATACTGTTCTTTCCAGTTGTATCAAATTTTTCTTGCTGCTATTGTAGTCAAAAGACTCATTAGATCCTCTCTAATGAAGTAAAACTAATCTGCCATTTAGAGCTGTGAGTCTACGAGCATGTACTTCAAAATATCATTTTGTCCTTCTTAATAAAAGTTATGGTTTCTTATCTTCTTTAGCAGCTCAGCTTCTACATGTATTCCTTTCTAATTATATGATTGGAAGCACAAATTGGCTTACATTCATTAAAAGTACTATTTTGTTCTGTTTCCATTGTAACACTGCATTTCCAGGGTCAAAGTTTTTTAGCACTAGTCCACATGTGGGCTCTCAGGAAAATTAAGCTGCATTAATGAAGACTGTGAGTTTAGAAATCAGTGCTGTTAAGCTCATTTTTTTCTCAGGTCATTGAATAACCCAAACTGAAGCTACTTCAATTCAGAAGGAATTTTAAGTTTTAAAGTGGAGTATCCCACACAGAAATTTAATGAGGCAACCCAGTTAATGCCTACCTGCTATGAGTGCTTCTGTGACAACTCTCTCTGAAAAATGACTGAAGCAAAACCCAGTGAAAAAAACATAGGTACTCACATATGCCATGCTGCAGCCTTAGTAAATGATGCAGTCAAGCACTAATGTAAATAGTCACATCCAAATCTGAAAGGTTTTCATGTTCAGATAGCATCTAAGATATCAGAAGTTATTGGGAAGAATGGATCAAAGCAGCTGAACTAAATTGTTACATTCAGGCAACAGCAGACTGTGCAGATTCTTCCTAAAAACATGCTTTATACCTATGAGATGGAGAAAGGAAATAGGAAGCACAAAAGCCAGTTCAATCTCACAGTGAGTTGTCTTTCTTTCAAAATAAGCAAGCTATCTCTGCTACCAGCAAGACCTTCCTTCAAACTGTTGGGAATCTTCGTGCATATTTGAGAAAATCCCTTGGGTGGAGGGGTTGCATTCTAGTGTACTACTGAGGAATTATATGTAGCATTCTCCTCCCAGGTCTGAGGAGTCAATCTCTGTCATGTTAAACAGACATTTATGTCTTATGTTAATAAGAGCTTGCCATGTTGAAACTTGTGTTATTCTTGATCTTACATACTCCAGGTATTTTTGTGAAAAAATGCATGTCTGAATAGGCTTCCTGGTGTCTTTTTCAATGAAGAGGTAAGTAGACCCTTGTAGGATGCAATTAATTTAGTCTTCCAAATAGTTGGATAAAATTTCCTAGAAGGACTTGTTTCTCCTCATTGTCTGTAAAGTGCATCAGTCTAAAAGTACTGGTAGAATTCATGTTATCAAAGTTAAAATATATAGTAACTCAAGCTGATACAAAGTATCTGTGCTGAGACAAAATACCAAAATAACCTGGGGACTAAATATTACAGGACTGATCCAGTGTAGCTATGACTGAGTGTTTGAGATTTTTCACTTAAATCTGCGTACCCATATTGATCCATATACTGCATGTAATACCAGATAACACTGTTGATCTATTTTTGCTAGTACTGATCTGGTCAAAGTGATGTATTAAGTTCACTTAGCTAAGCTGTATAAAATAATTACACAAGAGAAAGCATCAGTTTAATTCTTTCTCAGAACTGTAGGTCAAGGATGGAACATATTCTTGAATAAGGCACCCAACCTTGTGTTCCACATAGTTTCTCATAGTTTCAGATTAAATATAAGATAAAGTTTGGAGCAGATTTGGAGAGAATTAGAGTGTTTATGAAAAGAAGATTAACTTTTCCTTTAATTTTCCCTGTTTCCTTAGCCTATTTTCATTGTAGGTGATGTTATGCTATCCAGAACTCCTGATTTTAAATCTTCAGGCACAGAATTACAGAATCACAGAATGGGTCAGCTCAAAGGGGCCACAGGGGTACATCTGGTCCAACCTCCCTACTCAAGTAGGGTCCTCTCAGAGCACACAGCACAGGATTGCATCCAGACAGTTCTTTAATATCTCCAGTGAGGGAGACACTACAACCTCTCTGGGAGAGGTTCAGTTCTTATAAAAAATTAAAAACTGTTATTAACAGTTCTTATCTTGCTATAAAAACATTTTCCTTTTTGAAAATATGACAGTAACAATGTTTGAGAGATGCTTGTGTTCCTGTATAAAATAGGCTCCCAGCAATCCTTTTGTCTCACTCTCATACCCTGATGTCTTTTAAACATCTGAATCACACATTAGTACAACAGTTATAGATGAAGTAACAAGTCTAGCCTATGTTACATCTTATAAAAATGCATGTTTTCATTGTTTAATTAAGTTTTTCTGTAATCTACAATGATAGCACAGCAAACATCAAAACTACTTGCTGTATTCTACTTAAGGAAGGAAAGTATATAAGCAGTGCTTCCTGAAATCCTTGAAGAGAAGATTTTGAAAATAAATAAAAACTGGTTAAAAAATCCTAACAACGTTTTTGATATAAGAATGTTTAATTTTGCAGTGAAAAGTATTAAACATTGTCAGTTAACACATTGCAATTTCTGAATGGTAGAAGAGCAACACTGAATGGTGCAGGGGTGTTAGACAGCAGCTAATGGAGAGAGGTGGCATAAACCATTAGAGGGGGTTTTTGAACAAGAATGTCTAGATAAATATTACTGGCCCTGGACGACATATATTTCTAGTACAGGAACGTTTTTACTATGATCAAACCCAACAATAGCTCATTCTGGAAGACTGCCCTTCAGCCTTTTGACAGCAAAGACTGTATTCACAGAGATTCACAGTAATCATTTAATTTCAAGTAAATATTTTAATCTAGAGAGAATTCGTTTTTCAAATGAGAATTTTTTTTCCAGTCACTTCAAGAGCTGATAACTAGGCTCTGCTCCCTCTCTGTAATTTTAATTGCTTAGTAAAGGAATATGTTTATAGTGAAAAAGAGTTGAATCAAAAGCCAGAAGTTGTTTATTTGCCTTGACACCTGCGAGGAATTGAAAATGAAAATTAATTTAGCCCATGTTTCAGTCAATATGGTTAATTCTTTTGTATTCATATGTTGACAACGCCATATTTGAGTGTACAAGGAAGTGTAAAAAAATTTGAGTGTACAACTTCCTTTTTTGTGGTGAGATTCAACTGACATCTATAGCAATGCAAACAGGCATCTGATTTGGGCTGTCTGTGCAGTCAATGGAGAGAGACACATCCTTCTTAGTGCTAGTGGCCTGGCTGTTTCTAACCACTGTAATCACTTGGGAGTGTGCAGCACAGAGTGGTTGCACAGCTTAGGTCATCTGAATCTTGTCCTCAAGAACATGTAAGTCTGATGGTAAAACATTGGCACCCTGAGGGAAGATTGTTATGGTAACCCCAGCCAGCAGCTGAGTTCCACACAGCTGCTTGCTCATCACCCCAGTAGAGGGACTAGGGAGAAAATCAGAAAGGTAAAACTCAGGGGTAGAAATGAAGACAGTTTAGTTGAGAAAGCAAAAGTACACCCACAAGCAAAGCAAAACAAGGAATTTATTCACTTCTCCCCATGTGCAGACAGGTGTTCAGCCATCTGCAGGAGAGCAGGGCCCCGTCACATGTAACAATGACTTGGGAAGACAAAACTTCATCATTCCAAATACCCCCCTTCTTCCTTCTTCCTCCCCACTCTATATACTGATCATGATGTCCTATGGTCAGGACTCCCTTTGGTTAGTTTGGGTCCCCTGTCCTGGCTCTGTCTCCTCTCAGCTTCCCATGCACCCCAAACTTCCTTGCCATCATGGCAATACAAAAGGGAAAAGAGGCCTTGACTCTGTGTGAAACCTGCTCAGCAATAACAAATACATCTCTATATTATCAACCCTGTGTAGCACAAATCCAAAGCATGGCACCATACCAGCCACTGTGAAGAAAATTAGCTCTACCCCAGTTAAAACCACAGCCACTGTACAGAGACAATTCAGAGCATATTTCACGGCTACCAAAAGTACAGAAATTATTCCTTCTACCTTGCCTCAGGGAGCTGTAGTTACAAGTGCACCACTGTGCACCCCCCTTAGATGTTATCAGGAGGTAAAAAAACCCAGATTTTATGGACTCCAGCTAGAGCTCATTGATTTGCTGTTCCCTGCTTCCTTTCAGATTCCTCTAGGCTCTGAATTTCTCTGTAGAGAGCGCCTGTGTGGCAGATGCTTCAACTGTGCCACTGGAACAGTTCACAGTGGTAAATGCAGCACACACGATGAGTCAAGCAGATGCTCTTGACAAGAAAAACTCTTGTCTCAGCTGTGTCCACAAATTTTACTGGAATACATGAAGAGAAGCCATATGTAAAGAGATCCTACAGTTCAGATGAACAGTTTTCTCTAATAATTGAATTAATCTCCAAAATGTTTTAACTGTTTGAGATTTACATTTCCTTTTTCCCCCCCCTTTTCCCATAGGTGTTAAATAGACCTTGAATAAAATAGATTATCATTTCATAGAAAGAGAACAAAGTCTTTCTCTAGGTACAGAACAGCTCATGTCCTAGAAAAACATCTCCTGATAAATAGACAGTGTATTAAGCTATTTTTTTCTCATTTATATGGGTGTTTGAAATAATTCTGAGCATATGCATTTATACTTGGGTGGATGTGAGAGTAATGCTCCATCACCTTCACCTGTCTGCTGGCAAATAAGAGGTACAGATACAAACTGTAATTAAGTCCAAGGCAATCTTGTCAGAGAAAATACATTCTGTATGTTAAAGAAATCAGAGACATAGTCTTTGTGAGGTTTTTTTAACCTTTTGTCTTATATTTTCTTGCTACTATTTCAAATTACTTCAAAAATCATTCGTTACAAGAACTTTGCAGAATTGTAGCCATGATGCATCTGCAAAAGCACTTATGAGAAGTCAGCATTAGTTTCCAGCACATCTCATGATTACTTTAGTTTACATTTAATTACATTATTAAGATCAAAAAGAAACAAAAAATTTGGGGGTGGGGGGGGTACATTAGTACCTGTTGAACTGCACTAAGCCTGATTAGCCCATAATCAATTACCCGTGGCCAAAGCTGACTTTTATTTTTTTTATTTTTTTCCCACGTATTTACAGCATTGCAAAGTAAAACAGCAACAGGAGAAAAAATCTCTTGTTTTGGTGGTCCTGTGGAGAAGCTGTTCTCTGTTGCTGTATCCTGTGTTGCCACCCAGTGGAGCAGACTGTAACTTCTCCTGGTCGCAGTCCCAAAAGCGAGAAGCCTTATCAGAGAATCACAGAATGTCCCGGGTTGGAAGGGGCCCACAAGGATCATTGGGCCCAACTCCTGGTCGTGTGCAGAGCACTCCAAGAATCACACCATGTGCCCGAGAGTGTTCCAAACACTTCTTGAGCTCTGGCAGACTGGTGGTGTCTTACCCTGTAGCCCTTTATTCTGCAAGCAAATACTTGGGGATGGTCTTTTTGGGGAAACATTGATGGCTTTTGTTCTTTTCACTTGCTCTGGTGTTTGCCCCTTCTCTCTACATATTTGCTGAGTTTGGCCAGTGTGCCAGTGCCATAAAATATGGAGCAACAATGCAGTTCCATATACATTAATGTAAAAAGTGATCAGCATGGAAATTGATCAGAACTGTGATTTGCAACAGTGCCTTATATTTTAGG
The DNA here is from genome assembly GCA_013397245.1 of Thryothorus ludovicianus. NCBI lineage: Eukaryota > Metazoa > Chordata > Aves > Passeriformes > Certhiidae > Thryothorus > Thryothorus ludovicianus. The sequence continues at coordinate 273,734 of VZTB01007840.1, read as the reverse complement.
AAAAAAAAATATCTTAATTTCAACTTCCTTTCAGTTACACCATGTGCTGTTAAAATCACTTCTAACACAAATAGCTTTTGGCCTTAGCTGTGTTTAAACAAGCAGCTCACAACTTTGAGGAAAGAAAAACAAACCACCCAAACTCCAAACCTGTTTTTCACTTCATATTACTGAATTTTCTGACTCATTCTGTACTTACTTCATCTAAGTGTTTGCAATTGCTGTACAAAGCTAATATAGGCAAGTTTTGGCAGTCACTGGTATTTAAGTAGTTTATCATAGGGAAATACTCTGAGTATTTAGCAAAATGAGGACAGAAGAAAAGGTTGAATTAGAGTACAGGAAAATAAAAGGAAAGGTGCTGATAACTCTGGGGAAGAGAGATATGGATGGAAGACAGTGTCCAGTAGGTTCCCTATCAGAAGTAATCCCTGAATAGCCATCACTTTGCCCTAGTCCACAACCCCAGCAGTGTCCAGAGGAGGCCAATTACAAATGGAAAATCCTTTGTCTTTGGAAGTCTGTAGTAGGCCATTGCTGTGACAAAAGCCAAATTACCAAGTTGAAATCTCAAAGAGTGCTTCCTTTCTCTAGAAAGATTAAAAGCAACAGAAGCTCAATGTCTTCAATTGTCCCTCATATTTTCAGCTGAAAAGCCTCCTTGTCTAGTCTGTCACCTGGTATTGCAATTTTTCAGCTTCTTCCCTTGAAGACTTTATCAAGAGTGGGAAAGAGGGGAGGGCAGGGCTAATTTTGCCCACAAATGTTTGTGGAGGGTGTTAAAACTTCTTGTGAGGTATTCTGCTTCTTTAAAGCCCTCTTAACATTAGCATTCTCCTTTTATCAGTCTTTTACTGATGAAACCAGGTTGTAGCAGATAAGGCAGAAACTTGGGAGGGTATAAAAGCTATGTCTCTGTATTTTTCTCAGTGTGAATAAAGAAAAGCAAAAAGCATACTCTTATCTATCATTTTCAAGGTAAAAATATGCATGAACTTCTGCAGTTCAGGATCCAATGGGAAAAAGAAAGAATACTTTTTCACCTTGTGTGCAGAATTTCTATTAGTCAGGACTCAGAAAAAGAAAAGCTTACATTAGGAAGGGACCTCCAGAATTGCTGGTACAAGTCCTTTAACAAGTTAAGGCCACAGATTAGGATATTCAAGACACTGTCAAGCTAAGTAGCATTTTCAATGGCAGATATTTTGCTGATTTTTATAGCAGCCTATTCCAATGTTCAGCTGTTCAAGTGCTTTTCCTTTTCATATATCTAGACAGCATTTCCCATGAGCAACTTGGGCATGTTAGCCCTTGTTCTGTCACTGTGCATCCTTGTGAAAAGATTATACCCTCCTTCTCTGTACTTATAATTTAGGTATTTTTATAAATTGTGTAGGGAGATCCACTCTAAACCTGATCTTTTCCCAGGCTGAATAAACACAATTCATTCATCCTCTCTTCATATGTCAAGTTCTCCAGCTCTCTTAATATCTTGGATTCACTTTTCTTTTCAGGCCCATAAAGGCCCATATGTTGCTGTGACATTTGCAATTGCAGTTTTGGTTTGTGTTGTGGCCTTTTTTTCTTCCCTTCAGTGCTCTGTCTTGAGCATAGGTTGGGCAAGTTTACAAAAGTGCACAGTGAAATTCACTTCTTACCCTTAAAATGACCTCTGTCACACTTTGGATATAGATCTGAATATTTTTCTAAGATCAATCATTTTATTATTCTATCTTATTTAATTTCTAGAACTAGTTATATCATTATTCAGCCTTCAGACTATTTTTATTCTTATATATTCTCTAAGACTGTATCCTGTAATCAAAGGTGTGTAAATTGTGGCCAGATATGTTAATGTTTGATATATAGATGTATATAACAAATGATTAATAGGAAAATAAACAGTCAACAGCTAAGATTTGAGAGAGTTTTCAGACTAGAAAAAAAATCCCATCCATTTTAAATCCTGAGTATATGTGCAGAAACTGGAGAGGGATTCATTCCTCCTAAATGATGGACTTTTTACTGTCGTTATACTTGAAAAATAGATACAGATGCATATATAGTATTGTTTTAATTTGGATCAGGAGTGTGCTTTTGACATAAATCTCTCAATCATCTCTAGCTACTTCAGTTCATATTGTGGAACAGTCTTGGGCCAAATAAACAGGATTCCTTTTAAATGAAGCTAAACAGTAAAGTGTGCCTGAAGAAGGCATCTAACACACCCTGGCTGCTCATGGGCGTTCAGTCTCTTGGGATTAAAAATAGATCTAATCAAGTATTCTTCCCCCCCACAGATATCTCTAGTGTAGATATTGGGCCCTAAGCATCAAGTTCTGACAGAAAAAGAAAACAAAAATCTGTAAATTTGTTGTTACATAATTTAGCTACTTGCTAATATTGCTGATATTGGACACAACTTGTCTTGTTATGGCTCACCACCGGTTGCTGTTCATTCACATGAGGTGAATAGTCTGGATTTCATTTAAAAAAAAAAGGAGAGTCAACCTGTGATATATTTGTATTCAGCCTATATTGCCTATTCATTATTCTAAGACTCATTATTTTAATGGATTTTATAACAATTAACACTGTGGGTTTTTTCTTAAATAACCTTGTTGACACTTGTATTGAGAAGGGAATTGTTAAATTATGTGCTTGATATAAAGGCTTGTGATTGTTTGAAATAATCATGTTTATAGCAACACAAATCTCTAATGAGGCATGATGAACTGGGACATCTACTTCAATGGAGGAAAATAAAGTGTAACACTTTTCCTCCAAACAGAGTACACGCTCTGTTGTTTCAGTGGGACAATTGTCATGTACAAAGCAGTGTATTGGGATGTTTTTCAGCCTTAATTGCCCTGTCAGTTACAATTAGAGGTGTTAATGTAACTGTGAAATGCTACAAATTACTTGTGGCTTTTGCTCCTTATGCATTCTCAGCCTGTCTTGCACAAAAGGATATCAGAATGACTGAGATCTCTTGCTGAGCCTGTTATTAAGGTTTCCTTGTTCTGCTCCCTGGGTACAGATATTCACTCAGTGTGGATTCAGTGTTATGGGTGTAAAGATGCCTGCAGCAGAATGGATCCTTTAAACATAAATGGAAAAACATTTGTGTATTAGGCATTTCTTCTGAAATAGTTGGAACTATAACAGCAATTTTGACAGCTGTACTGGTTAAAAAATTACAGTTCTTACAGTCTAAGTTGTTATTGATGTGAAATAATGTAGCTTTTAGGATCTTGCAGATGCTTTTTGATTTATAGGATTTTAACATTTTTCTAATATACTTAATGAGCAGATATATTTCAAAATCTTGCCAATGTGATAATCTAGAACAAAAGGATCATCTCAGTAGAATTACACAGAAATTTCTACCTCTTGGAGGAAACATGGACTCGAAAGGGGAGCTCTGAGGGCAGTGTATTTACTAGTCCTCTCATTCCATTAAGCAGTATCAAAAGGTTATCTGGTCCAACACTAATAAATAAACCAAAGGGAACAAATCAAATGAACAGTGTGATTCTGTACTCTGTGATAGACAGAGAAAAGGAAGAAATGCAAAGGACTCACAGAAGGGTGGCCAAATGCTCCTGGTAGGTTAGATTTGATTTTCTTCCAGCACTGAAAACTACCGAGTGCAGCAGTCATTCAGTGAACTAATAGACTTACTTCATCTTGTTTTGAAACAGCTGCTTTGCATTTCTGCAGTCTTAGAGATTGCATTGCTTTTTAAAAGGGCAAATGTCTCTGACAGTGGATTAAACTCCCTGGTGTTTACTTCAGAGCTGGAAAAAACCTCACACTGCAGGATGGTTTTATCCTATTGCCTGAAATCTTGGAGCACTGAATAAATTGTACACAGTCAGGGACACTTCAGTTTCATCACCAAGTGATGGATGACTAGGTGAAGTGACAGATATGTTCAGATTTGAAGTATATACACTGCTTAGAAGGAATTTAAAATATAACTCATTGTTCTTGTTTGTTTCTTTGGATTAAAAACTGATTATTGAAGCTCATTATTTATAAGGTGGTATTTTAAATGGGATTAATCCAGATAAAATAGTTTCTCAATATTTTTGTTCTTTTACCTGTGCAGTACAAACATTCTGGTAAAATAAATGTAAATTTTAAAGACTGTAAAGCCTGCCTGTGCTTATAAAAGGGGATGTCAGTATTTGAAAATATTTTGAAAGTAGGAGAAAAGTCTTCAAAGTCTTTATAGTCTTCAAAGAATGATTTTCAGAAAGGCTTTTATAATTCTCTTGGAAATTTTAAAATTTTGAGGACAAACATTCTTTGTATGTCAGGGAAATTTTTACTTTACACCATTTTCCTCAGCAAGACAAATGAACAATTGGCTAAAATTATGCAATGGTTAAAAATTGTAAATATATGATTGTTTACAACAATTGTTTAAGCCATGAGAAATAATGATAAAACTGGTGACTACTAAGACTTTATTTTTTGCATAATTACAAGTATAGATTATTTTAGAATAAAATATGCACTGACTTATGCACCCATATTCTTTGTGTGTGTGTGCTGACACATGTGGGATAGGAAAAAGGAGAATTCTGTAAACTGAAAGCATTAATGTATTCTCCAAGCAGACTAGAAAGATGGTATCACCAGTTTGTGACATAGTATGTAAATGAAACTCAACATACTTACCAACAAAAACTTCATTAGATAGGTATGTCAGTCCCATATCTATGTGATAAGTGTGTATGTGTGAACTTATAATATTAAAGACCAAGTAGCAAATTTGTCAGATCTACAACATATAATAATTAAAATTGCCTAATATTGTAACTTTTTATATCATAGCAGTGTAATAATCAATACTTCTTAGCTATAGAAAGTGTTTTGAGGACTTGACTGCAACACTACCACTCTCGCCACAAATATAGATTATGAAATATTTTTCTTACTGGAAGGAAATGCTTCTCAAATTGGAATCTCTGCATGCCTGGCCTAAGGAGAAAAAGAAAGCTGAACCTTTTTCTGTCTAAAATATCTTGGGAATGAAGCTTTCGTGTTTGCTACTTTACATTTCTAGTCTAGTCAGGGAAGTGGATTTAGAGACTAAAAAAATTACATTTTAATGCTGCCACAACATGATGGATTATGTGCTTCAGTTCCTGGTCTGCAAACACTGGGAATAATGGAAGCGTGGTTTTAACCTAGGTTTAAGGCATCTGACTCTGGGCTTTTTCATAGGATAATCTCCTAAACAGCAGCCAGAGCTGGACACACTGCAAGAAGGTGATTGGGAAGCCCTGAGTTAAGCTTCTCCTCTAAGCAGCTCTTTTGGAGAAGCAGCCGCCTTTCTCCCATGATAACATTGCCCAAATCCCTCTGATTCATCTTTCTTGCAGGCTTCCTTTCCCTTGACTTTGTCATCTGCTTAACTCAAGACAAGAAAAAGGCATTTGGAAGGTAAATGCAGTCAGAGAAGTATTGCTGAAATCAAAGGTGTAACCACACACACACAAAAGTACTTGCAAAGCTGTGGTGTTAGATAATGAAGGTTTTGAGGAATATGCTCTCTGTTTGGCAGAGTTATTTGTTAAATAGTAACCAGACAGCAGTATTTTTGCAATCAATAACTGTGGTATTTCTTTTCATGTTTTTCTTTAGATAAAAATGTATTTATGCCAAAGCTGTTGCAGAGACTGAGACTTTAAAAGTGGCATAGTCACTCAAATATTTCACATGTGCTTTTCACCAAGGGATGGCAAGTTTTATTTTTGATAAACAGAAAGAACTATGCTGCTTTATTTCACAAATATGGCTGATTTTTAAAAGAATTTTCAAATACATTTTCGCATCAACATGCAGAAACATAAAGACATTAATTCTTTTTATTTAACACTACTTGTTCAGATACTGGACAGTTATACTTGACCCATTTCTGATCTCTAGAGAAGAAGGTGATTAACTGCAGGTTTTGCTCCCCTTCTTCATTGTAGCTATCTAGAAATAAGGTATAAAAAGGCCTATTCAAGGGAAAGAAAGAAGGTCAGGCAGTCAATCAGACACTAAGAGCTGGGATTACTGTCAAAATGGAAAATCTTTTCTATAAAGTCATAACTTTTTCTGTAATAGTTTTTTCTATTATTAATATAAAATTAGCATGGGTTTTTGTACATTTTTTTTTTCTCATTTGAATCTAATTCAACTATTAACCTGCTGACAGAAAGAGTAGGTTAAGCTGTGGAAGACCAATGGCAGCCTGAAATAGAATGGAAGATGCAGCATTGGTGGTTTCTGGGTTTGGGTATTAGTGTAGAATTCCTAATGGCTCATTGAGTGGAGAATAGCACTAAAATTTTTAAATAACCTTGGCATAGCATAGAAAATATCTGAAAACAAAAATAGATTTAATAGGGAAAACTCCAATTAACTGTTGTAGGTAGACAGAAATAAATGTTATGTGCTTACTGGGTGACCTGATAAGGTAGCAGCTCTCCAGGGAAAGGTGTAGAGGTTGTGCTGCATCCCAGTCAGAATGTATTCCAGGAGAGATGCGCTGTTGGGAAGGAGGAAAGCATGTATCACAGGATGCCAAACAGCTGTGGATTTGCAACTCTATTAGGAGGAAGAAAGGGTCAGCCAGAATAGTGTGGCCAGCCAGGGTAAGCAGGGCATGGAAAGAGCAAGTTCCTGCTGAGAGCTGTGTGACACAGTGTCCATAAAGCAGTGTTGGGCTGTGGCACACTCACAGAGTTTGGGGTCTGTTTAGTTGTTAGTTCTTTTGTGTCATTTTGTTATGATATTGGCACCATAATATGAGCAGTCTTGCTATAAAAACAGAAAACAGAGCAGGATTACCATGGGGAATATACAGAAAGAAGTAATGCTGGTCAGAGATAAATCAAGATAGTTATGTCTGAGAAAATAATTGGTGATTTGTGGAGGCGTCACATATCTCAGGTCCATCTAATTTATTCTGGCAACACTCCATTTACTCCACATTAAATTAAGTTTCTCCATAATGGTATTAATAGGTAAGGGCATTTCTCTCTGCAAAGGCAGAAGGCTTCTCTAAGTTCTCTGATATGCACAACAGTAATGGTGCAAATTGCTGTATTTTGTTAATCAGTAATAATCACATAGGCATTTTTACAGGACTTTAAAAGATAAATAAAAGTCTTTATCTGATTTAGGATAAAAATTGTAGTTACTTCTTCACATTTCCTTTTGAAAAGAAAAAACAAGCAGGAAACCTCCACTGTCAATGATTCCTGATGAGCAGGACACAAAGTGCTTTGAAGTCAGCCATGGCTCAGGGATTTTACAGCTGTATAGCAGATGGGTATGCTGGGGTTGTCAGACAGTCATAGGATGGTTGCAAGGGCCTCTGGAGAACATTCCGTCTAGCTCTCTGCTCAGAGCAGGGTCACCTAGGGCTGGTTTCTCAGGATTCTTTTCTGTCCCACATTTTCCTTAGGCCTTCTTTTGCTTATGATGTTTCTGTAGAAACCTCCCTTATCCTTTGGGACTCTCTCCATATTTAACTCCAGGTGGGTTCTGACTTGCCTCCATCCTTGTACCCATCTCTGTATTTGTCCTTGGTACCTTGACCCTACTTCCACATCCTGCAGACTTCCTTTTGTGTTTGAGGGTAATCAGATGCTCCTTTTTCATCCATGTAGGCCTCCTGTCTCCTTTACTCAATTTCCTGCACAAGAAAGTGGACTCTTCTTGAGCTTGGATAAGATGAACCATCTGTTTTGGACCTGTTTTTTCCCCAGAACCATCTCCCATGACAATTGTACAATCAAATCTGTGAACTGGCCAGAATCTACTCACTCTTCCTTTCTTCCTCATTAAGCAAGGCTCTCGAGAATAATAGAACATATTTTTAAAGCTACTTTGAGGTCTTTAAGGTGTCATTCCCCGGAACTGAGCTTCAGACATTACTACATAGCTTGCAAAATGCTGAGTCTGTGTCCTTGTGCCACCCTCTATCTGATTTTTAAATTGCAGTTATGTACCTTGTGTCCATTCCTGGTTTTGAGCAGCGTGTCCATGTGGAAGCAACCATGTTCTCTCAGCCTGTGTGTGTCTCTGCTAAACTAGAGAAATTCTTCCAGGACATATCTTACTGCTTAAAGGAGTGCATTGCAGAAGGTTCCTGGCTGAGTTGGCATGTCCATCCTGCACTGTGTGGAGGTGCCATTCCCTGGCAGCAGCATAGCTAAATATTAAATCACACCTACTACCAATGTTTGTTCTGCTGTTGCATTTGGAGATCCTGTTTTTGTGGCTGCAACGTTTGGTAGCTCACTGTGATTATGTGATCAAGTGCACTTAATAGGGAAAAGAATTTCTGTTAAGTACATGAATCTAATCTTGGGAAAAATGTAAATAGCATAAAGTGTAATGATACAGAGCTCTGTCACTTAATTTCTGACTCCTTCTACTGTACTTGCATTAACCACCTGTGACAATCTCTGGTACAAATATCAGACACATGATGAAGGCAAACTGGGTTCAATAAAGTAATGTTTACATTTCCATTTTTAAATCATATTTATGTGGCATGAGCTGGTTGAGTTTATCTAAACCTGTTCAGTTATCTGTTTTAGAGCACTTTAAAAGTTCTTTTTTTGTTTTAGATTAAATATCCATTTCAGAACAACATCATTAAAGTATCACAGGCTGTTTAGTTACAATGAGCGTTTGGTTCATAAGAGGAATAATTCCTTTTTTGATAGACTTGTCATCATTAAAATCAAGATTCAGTTTTTTGAATCATAAACTCCATATTTTTTAAGCTGTGGAGGAGACTTGGAAGTGGTTAAAGTGATAAATCCACAGGTTAGAATTCTTTACCTTAGGAAGCTCAATGTCTTTTTCTTTCTGTTAAAACCTTGTCCTTTTTGTTCTTGCTGTCACAGAAAACATGAGTTTTTCTCAGCACCTTTAACCGCTAAGTAGGTGATATACTTATGATTAATTTGAGTTTTCAAATTACTGTTGGTGAAAATATTAGAAGATGGAGGATCTTTGAAGGCAGGTAAAATAAACACAAAAATTATGGAATTTAAATGTCAATCTTCTTGGGAAAGAAATACTAAATGCAGTAACTCGTATGAAGATTCAATTAAACTTTAGAAGAGGTTCTAAGTATTTGCTATGTAGTTACAGGGAATCAAGTTTACAGAGTAGTAAAGTATTAGGTGAAAAGTTGCTAGCAGTGGAAAATTATGCCCAAATCACATATTTGAGAATATTAATATTGATGATGGTGATTTGTCAAACTGTGAGCAAAAACTTTTACATAAAAAAAATTGAGATATTAAAATGTGCTCTACATATTCCTATTCAATTATTTGTTTGTCTGAAATCTTCAGGTTCTAAAATTTTCATAGTTCTTCATTTAGTCCTTATGTTTTTATTAATTTAAGATCCTTTTGAGGTATAGTGCACTAGATTACTCTTTTTATTTTGCTCTTATAATTTAAATTTTAAGCTGTAGGCTTTTCTTCATTCTAGAAGGTACTATCAATCCCTAATTACAAAAGCCAGACAAGCAAATACTGAGTGATAAGATTCAATTCTTAAATTCATTTTCTTTACCTTCCTCCCATTCATCTTGCCAATTGAATCTATTCCCTTATCTAGATAAAAATAAATTTCAATACATACTAATATTTCCTGACCGTTTCCCCAAAATACAAATTATAATATCAAATAATAAAGTGCAGAAAAGAAAAAAAATAAAATCAAATACCTGCAAATTATAAATCTCTACAATGTTCTTTTGTGTGTATTAATATGGGGAATGTCTATAAACCATTGTGAAACAGTTGCCTGTATAGAGCTGAAATAGCAAAGGGTATAAATTTAATTATTGGTGCATAAAAGTTGCTACTTAAGCATTTATTCCTGTATGTAAATTATTTACATATAGTTTATGATTAAGCTTGTAACTGTGAAACATGCAGAGTGGGGGGACCTATACTGGGTTCCATAAATTTTTGTATGAACTGTGGTTTAAACCCATCAATTGAGCAAAATGGATAATAAAAATGCCTCTCAGATTCCCATATCAGCTGTTTTCTTCCTCCCTGGCAATGTCATAAAACTCCAGTTCACCTACTGATGTTGTGCAACAGTCACAAGAGCTATCTTTATATCAACCTACAATAATTCAGGCTCACCTCACTGAAGATTTTTGGAGGAAGTACAGCTGGACATGGCATCACCTAAGTTTATCTAAACGATGTTCACATGAAGAACCTTGAATTAACTCTCCATAACTGTGCTGAATAATTTACCAGACACTATTTCTTTAGAAAAAATGGTACAAATCAGATGGACCAAGCGGAACTAGAATGGTTATACATATGTGTGTGTATATGCATATATTTATATATATATATATCTATTTCTCCTTGGAGTAGGGTGATGTGTTCAACAGGTTGCCATGCCCTGGTTAAAGGCCAAGCCAGTTAAAGCCGCCCAGTGTCTGATGATCTGGTTGGTGAATCAGCTGTGGTCAGGCTTAGCTCCAGTCATTGGATGGAAGTGTGCTGAGGAAAAGGCACTGCTTGAGCAGAGGTTGTGTGGCAAAATGACAGAGTGGGATTTAGAGAAAAAACAGAGATGGAGACTGTTATCTATGTAGCAGGAAAAATTGTGCATATGAAGATTTTTCACTACTGCTCAGTTAGGGGGACAGAAGAGGAAAGATACCATGAGACAAATTATTAAAAGGATGAACAGCATAGAATGGGGGAAGAAAAGGAAAGGAAATTCATTTGAATAAAGCCCTGAAAGCCATAATCTGTGCTGGAGATCATTGCAGCGTGGCAACAATTTTTTAAATCAGTTTATTTATCTTAAATGTGGCATCCTTTCATGGTGGTAACCAGCCTACTATGTCTGAAACAAGGGGTCACATCCGTATTTTTAAAACTCCAGAAAACTCTGAGTAATTAATTCAACTTGTCAACATCTCATGAAGTTAAATATACATAAGCTTTCTATCACTGTTTCCCAGGGAGTATCAGAGAAAAAAGAAATGCAGGAAATGCAGAGGCTGTTGAGCAATTTCCATAACTAAACAGTCAGTGATAACTACAATGTGCAGCCAACCAAATATTTACCCTTTTCCTTAAATATTTGTATGAGATAATATTTCATAATGACTGTTTTCTTCCTGTTAAAAGATTCCTAAAAAATAAGAAGAAATGGCCTGGTGTTTATTTAAGCACTCATTCAATACATGATATCTTTTTTACTAGCCAGGTCAGTGAAAGCAGAATTGTGCATTACCTTGAAAAATGAGGGAGTTTCTTTCCTTTCTGACTTAAGTCCTATTAATTTCCTTATCAGTTTGCATCTTTCAGAAGTAACCTTTTCACAGTGATCTCAGTATTTAAAGTGCCTATCTGCTCTGTTTGGTAGCATCAACTTTTGCTCTAGACCTTCATGAATCATTGAAAATGACCATTCAATCAAATTTTAAAAGTATATATTGTCAGAAGATTTGAAGAACATTGTTAATTGGTTGTATTTTACCTAAATATAGTAAAAATGCATTCCACGCTGTAATTTAAGATATCTTAGGTTAATGTAATTGTTCTGTGGATTTGCAGAGATGGATTTTTTCCAAAAGGTGTAGAACACCCAACTCTTTCCACAACGTATTCAGTTTTTTTATGTCTGTCTTTTCTGGAAGTCTTTTCCTAAGCATAAATTCTTGAGTTTTATTATAAAAGTCATAATTTTTGCTTGGTTTATTTTTTTCTTGTATTATTTTTTTCCTTGTAACCTTAAGAATACCGCCATATGAATATAAATTTTTGTAAGACACTACAGGTGCGGGAGATGTAGGAAATGGGGATGCTGAACACATGATGTGCAGCTGTTCCAGTGAAACTGTGTCTGACTCCTATCCTGAATAATACATTACATCTTAGCTGGGTTTGTTCTGATTTGAAACAGTCTTTGATGATATCAGGGAAAGTATGATAGGAAGAGAAAGGAATTGATGCATTCCAGAAGTTAAAAAATTAATTTAGTGTTTTCTGGCTCATTTATGATCATTTTCCTACAGTATCTTCTAATGTTTCTTTTGTATCTGAAAGAACATGCTAATGAATGTGCTGTAAGCTACACTATGGAATTCTCCAGTGTGCAATCTCAGAAGAATCACCCTTTTTCCTTACTGCTTACAATGCACCAAATTCACAAGAGAATTAGGAGAGGGTACTCAGAACCCATCTGTGCTTCCACTAGCATTACCTCCAAGGCTCCTTTATTAGTAACATAGTGCAGTCATGCATTTTAAAGACTGGTTTACCATTGATCAGTTGTTCTTTTTTATATGTCTTCAAGCAATTCTGTATATTGATATGGCACCTGTCACTCTGATATCCAAATGCTAAATAATATTGAATGCTGCCAGGCCACTGTATAAGTAGCACTTTCATCTCTTCTGTCATGAGAAACAGGGAAGTGTTGTGTCTGCAGTTTGCTTAGTTGCAATTTTTAAAATAGCAACATCGCTCTTAGGGATGCAAGCTGGCTTGAGGTTGCTAAAGAATGTACATTCAGGCCATCCTCAGAAGAGTATTTTGTGGATAAAGATGTGACCCAGCTGGCCTTTCAGTGACCACTGGGATTTCTAGGTCTTCCCTTTATTCAGGAAAGGAGCTCACTAGTTTTCTTAGCAAAGTTGCATTTTGCTGTGTTATCCTCTGAATTCTGGCATCATGGCATTAGAAGTATGGCAAATAAATCTCTTCAGTGAGTGTTCGGTGTCAGCATCCCAGTAAAGGAAGGCAGGTATCCTTAGTGAGACTTGTGGACATTTCATTATAGGAATGCCTGAAAACTGAGCAATGTCCTATTTTCTTGCAGTGATTTCACTATCCTAATAGCAAGGAAAACAAACCTATGCAAAAAGAAAAGTGAATTAAACCCCATGACTCTTAAACAGTCTCAAAATTGAAAGGTGATGCTGTGCTTTAAATGCCCTCTTGTTATTGAAATCTCATCTTAAAATTAAAAATCTGTACCAAAATAGATTAGAACATTCCATTAGACGTAGAACATGCCATTAGAACACTTCATGGTATTTTTAGTAAAATGTTAAACTGCTGTGGAATGCTGAGGGCAGCTGTTCTGGTACTTCCTGTACCTACAGAAGGCACAGATAAAAGGACTAGCAAAATGTGCCTTGGGGCAGCCTAAAAATTTATAAATGACACATTAAAATCTTGTTGGGGGGCCAGAATGGTTATTGATACTCACATGGAATGTTGCTCAAAAATTCATGTTATTTCTTCATGATCCAACCTCTGTTGACTAGTGCTGATAGGATGATATCTGCTTCATAGGAAACAGATGGAATCATGCATGTATGTGATAAGAAACAGTAATTTAGGCATACCTTCTTCTGTAGATAATGTAATTCTCAGCATTAGAAATAACTGTATTCTTTGCCCTAATATAAGGTCCCTCCTTTTTCCAATTTACAGTAATTTTATGTACTAACTGTAATATATAAAATAGCTCAGGCGACTTAAGGTATAGAAAATATAAGTTTTATTTTAGAGTTAAATTTTTGCTTTGGGAGAATTGGGGGAAATAGAAGCTATGAGTATCCTTTGCCCTACATTTTGAAGTCTACAAAATTATTTTTATGGGTGAAAATAGCTATTTAATATATTGCAGTTGAAAACAGAAAGTAGAATATAGAATACCAGCTAATTCCAAGACAAATTAATCTCCAATCCATCACTTTAAATCCACATTCTGCCTATGAAAATGGAGAATTCAGTAGTTTTTGAACAATTTGATGGAAAAAAAGCCAGGACTGAAAAGCAGTACTGAAAAGAGACTTTGAAACCTGAAGATAAATAAAAGAAATGCACTAAAAGAGTAGCAGAAAAAAGTCAAGTTTTCATTTGCCTTTGCTCTCAATCACAGATTGAATTTCAACAACTACTAATACCTTCAGTTCCCAGTAAAGTCAGTTTAAGTTTCTTATAATTGCACTGCAGCACTATAAACAGGACCTCCCAATTTTGGTGGTGAAGTTCTGGAAAAACAAGCTTTATTCCAAAACCAGATAATTTTAAAGTCAACTGAAGTTAACCCTCCGAGAGGGTCGGAAATCAAATGAATGCACTGCAGGGAACAAATTACAGAGACTGGGAAGAATCCGAAGTAACCAAGAAAGTAAGATCCTAAAGGTGTTTAAAAAAAGGGAGGAGAAAGGAAGATCACAAAGATGACAGGAAGTCAAAAGAAACCACTGTATGTCATGCAGTAGAACAGAGTTGGGCTGAGACTTCTAGGAGTTAAATGTGTAAGACAGGAGAATAACACCAGGAAATAAACATAAAGGAGAAAAGGTAACCTGTCAAACTGATCAAACATTAATTTACCTTGGAGTGACATACTTTATGCTATGCTATTTGGGAAAAAAAAAATTCCCTACATTCACTAGAAGACAGAGAATAAATCTGCCTGTTTGCTCAAATGCATCCCTCCTCTGGCCTTAGTTGTATCCTCAGGCATATACAGACATCTCAGCCTTGCTAATTCTGCTGAAAATATTTTTCACTACTCAAGCAAGGTTGTCATTTCTATCCCCCTGCCAGCTGGCCCTCTGCTGATATATTGAAATAACCTGTCATCTGAATGACAGCTGGCAGTAAGAGGACTTCTGGTGATGGAGTTGATTACTAAGCCTCATTGACAGAAATAAGTGTTTTTGCTCAGTCTTTCTTCAGCCTTCCTTCCAGGCAGAAGAATAAAGATAAATATTCATGGAGAGACTTTGAGTTTAATGAGAATACTCAGCCATGTGGATTTATTTTTTCCTTTCTTTTCTCTTCTCTCTTTATTTTAGTTGGTATGATTCTTGGCCACAGTTTCTAAATGTTTTAAAGGTGATTCCTTTCTCTGAAGCTGTTTTTTTATCCTATAATAATATATTTACTTGCTATAATAAATGTTACTATAATACAGGTTTTTGGATTTTTTTTTCTTTTTCTCTGAAACATAGATACAAAGCCTGAACTGATATTATTTTTTGCTTTCAGACAAAAACAAATGTTTCATTATTCAGTCTATAATACTGGGTATATTAACAGCCTTTGAAGGCAAGAAGTGACAATGGAAGATAAAAGGAAATTATATGCTCTTTGCCACTAAAAGACACTGTGAAAAACATGCAAGCAGAGATCATATTAAGAAGGATATAGCTACAATTATCAGTGGAACTTCAGACACTTTTCAGTGACTTCAGCAGCTGATCACAGATAAATAAGTCCCCAGATACACAGATAATAAAATAATTTGAAATTCAGTAAAGCTGTGTGTTCCCTTGGCTGCATATCATACTGGCAAGCATTGCATAAAAAAAAAATCCAAACAAAAGCTGGTGTATAATTGTAAGGACTTCTTCTAAAGAAATGTTCAATACGTTTCTTTTTAAAACTATTTCTCCTTCTCTCACATTCTTCTCCTTCAAAAAAATTTAAATTAGGATGGTGAGGGAGTCAGACCAGAGATAGCAAGGACCATGCTGCAGTGCAGAGGATAAACAGTTCTTAAGAAGGCTTAACTCTAAGGATGTCTTTGTGGCATCACATAAAGTGAAGTGAAATGTCTATTTTCATACAGCCCATACTTGTGAAGACTGAAATTTTCTCAGGTGTTTTTTTTAATGAAAATAAAAAATTTGGACACATATA
>VZTB01007840.1:236662-257647 GCA_013397245.1 Thryothorus ludovicianus | reverse complement strand
ATATTGTCCTTAGTATCAAAGGCTTTTATCGTAAAATCACAGAATCATAGAATGGTGTAGATGGGAAGGGAGATTAAAGATTATCTAGGTCCAACCCTTACTGCCATGGGCAAGGACACTAGACCAGGCTGACCAATAAATGTGGTAGGAAATAGAATCCAGAAGAGAGGATATATGATTAGAAAAGTCTTGGTCTTATGAGTATTCATTTAATCATTGTACAGCCTTTTGCAAGTCACTTTGCCTTTCTCTGCTTCCCCACATAAGGGTAACATCACTTACCTAGCTGCCTTATGGGTGTATAATGAATATAAATTAAATCATGCTTCTAAAGTATTCTGATAAATTATTATTACTGTGTTAGTTATCATGAGGATAATCAAAACTGGGTGAGCAAAATTCTACAGCACATTGTCAATTGATATGAGAAAAGACAGGATAAAATTTGTCATTGGATTCTTAACTTCATACACCCTTGTCAGACTTTGCAAGCAGACTCAGGATAACGTGTGATATTTCTTATCTAGACATAGCAAGCTGAATAAGGAACAGATTGTCAGCCTAATATATGTATCACAGTAGCCCCAGGGCAGAGCAAATCTTTATGGTCAATTTATGAATGCCTGAAAGGTTTAGCTAGGAATAGAATAATGCAAACTGGCAACCTTAACTGTATTGTAATTTCCCAGTTTAAAATCTTTCTTGTTAGAATGAATCAGTTTGGCAGTGGTAGCGCAGAATTGATTGTATTCTTAAATCCTCAGAATAGTCATCACTTTTGCAGTTAACACAGAACGAACTTTTAATGCATTTATTCTAATAGTTCATTTCAATAAGTACTTGTACTGAATGATCTGTATTGTCTCCAGTCACCCTCAGGGAATGTTAAATCTAGAGCTGTGGTCCAGCTTTAAATTAAACAAGCCTGTGCACACACACAGATACTACAACAAATAACCTGAATGGTTTTGCCTATAAGAATCTCAAAGAAATAACTCAACATAAGAAAATCATTGTTTGTAAGTGAATTTAATGATCAATGACATGAAATTCAAAGTAATGTATTTATCTTACTTAGTAGATTGTTCCAGCAGAAAAAGAAATTATGTCTACTGTGTTTCAGAAATACAGTGTTTCTGTCTTATCAGACCATGAATTTGCTTAAAAAATGAAAAGCTCTTCTACTAGGCAGAAGTGTCTTTCATCTTTGTCAATACTGTATAAATTGTATTTACTTTCTTTTTCATTATGATGTTCTATATGGAAGCCATCATAAAACAAAGGTGTTAAGCTTCCTGAAATTAATATTGAGAAAAAAATTAAATCAAGCCCATTAGTAGATTGAGTTAGCCTGTAATATTTCCTGCTGGGAGAGGAGGCTATGGACAAAGCTGATGATAACTAACTGAGAATGAAGGCACATAGCAGCTGGAAAATTGCTGGATAGTTCTTTCTCCTTCAATATATTCTCACTTTGGCCACACCGTGGAGCTACAGCTAAATGAGTCAGAAATTTTGAAGCACCCTACCAGGTCCATTGAAATAGTAAACGTATAATTTAGACAAAGCATTAGTTAATCTGTAGTGTGTGCAAATGCATTTTAATTTTATTCTGATTTATTCCCTTTAAAAATAAAATGCTAATAGGAAGGCCTTTTACTTTTTTCAAGACTGAGATAAAAAAACATTCTCTGGAAAAATAAGATACATTTCAACTTTTCTCCCGATTTGTGCAGCTGCAGTTTGAAACTAAGGCACGCTACCATAAGCAAGCAGTAATGGAGTACCATAAGAAATCTTCCTTATTAACATCAGTCTATGCTCAGAAATAGAGAATTAACAGTCTGTGCCTTAATTGCTGTAGTTACTGAAATTGCAGTTACTGTTCTTTTCTCAAACGTTTGGTCATATTTTTTTAGAGGTTTCAGTGAATCTTCCTAAGTAATGTCTTAAATGGTCTTCCAGATTTGTTTGCTCTTTCTTGTTATCTGTACTGATTTTCAGTGTATATGCATTAGTGAGTTTCCCAGGGCATACTTAAGATCTTTGAACAACTTTCAATAAATTTTCAATAAAATAAGCAACTTCAATAAATTTTTAATAAAGAAACCAGTCGACCTGAGAGGCGCTGGGTCAATGTCCAGATTATTGCCTGTGCTAAAAGCTTGGAGAAATTCCTGTCTATAAAGAAATGCCACGTGTTTGTTTTCAGAAGGTTCTGGGGTTTGATCTGGATGGAATAAATGATTCTGATTTATCAGACAGCTTTTCTTAAATATTTGCTTTAAAAAGTCACTTCTCCCCAGTCTGACTGCTTCACAATAGCCTGTTGTCTAGACAAGTCCAGTTTGGCTTGAAATGGATGATTTTGTAAAGATCCCGAGGGACTCAGGTTATATATTTTCTATTCAAATAAAGAACTTGGAGTTTGGGTTTGGTTTTTGGGGTGGGATTTTTTTTGTCTTTTTTTTTTTTATTTTACTTTGGGTTTTTTCCTCTCTTATGGGGCCTTGTAGCTTCTTTTTCTTTTTTTTTTTCCTTTTTTTCCCCTGTCTTCTTTTCCAAGTGTCAGAAGTGAGCAAAGTGCTTAAAATTTATGAAAACAAAGGGGGGAGCTCTTGCTGCACTAGCAGGTGCTGCAGAGACTGCTGCAGAAAGGCTTCTGCTTCCTGTTTAAGCCACATATCAGAAGGAGAGATTTCCTAAAGGGCTTTGGAGTGATCCTCTGGCCACTTCTCCTCTAACCCTTGCCTTGCCCGTGCCACTACAGGTGAAGTTACTAAAAGATTCATGCCTGAAGCAACATTTTTGAGCAAATCAAAGCATGCAGGAATGAATTTTTCCTCCTGTGGATTCTTTCTTGTATCTAAAATTTTGTAAATATTGTATAAAATGTGCATAAATATGTAGAACTTAAAGCCTTGGATCTGATACTCTTTGTGATTTGTCATTTTCTTTTTGAGGCACAATATTAGTATCAGAAAGCTTGACTTATGTTTCAGTATAGCTTTTTCTATACAAAACAGCATATAAAATGCAGCTTCTGTTTCTTAAGCATATTTGTCTTGATTGTTAGGTTAATATAGTAAAAATTTTAAACTCTCAATAATTTAAAAATGGTCATGACAAAGCAATCCACAGGTACATGGAAAATTCATATCATTTTAGTGTATTTTTTTCTGAGCTGTACAAGGTAATTTTAAATGTACAACACAGTACATATCCAAGTATGGCATCTAATTCCTTTTGGGTCTGCAGACTGAAAATATAGCTCTCTTTTTGAAGACCAGACTATGGAAAAACAGTTCAAGAGGCATGTTTGTATGTTTACTCTTCCGTCCTGACAGGTTATTAAATGTTTACTGTTAGAGGTATTTCTTCTGTCCTTAGGAAAAAAAAAATCACTTTTCCTCCTCTGCTAGCTCCTTTAATAGAAACAACCTCCTGAGTATTGGGAAAGAATTTTTCCTCTTAAAATACATATATGGTGTTTTTAACCTTCACTTTTAGTTATCTCCAGAAAAAAGGGCTTCTTTTCTGTTGCTGTTATTGGTGGTACTTTTCTTTTTACTTAGGTGCTTCTGTTATGATTCCACTGACAGCTCTGTCACTTTCTGCAGCTCCAAGAAGAGCCTTGTACCTTTGAAATTGTCACTACCTTTTGTCTGGCTGCCAAGATTTCTGCCACTGTAGTCTTGTGATGCAATAGCAGTACCTCGTACTGCCAGCCCAGAGAATCCAGATTATGGGGAGTGAAACTCCAGCATGGAGCAAAGGTATCAACACGATGTTTTAAAAAATATATTTTCACTGTTTAATTGGTTCCAGGGGCTTCTGGTAGAGACAGGGACTCAGCCTACTGCTGGCAGGGAGTTAGCCAAGTAAAAAACCCATGCCAAAGCCCTCTGGATTTAGTAGTCTTCTTCAGCAGATTAAAACCAAAGGTGAAAGGAAGGAGAAAAAGGAAGGAGTGATGCCTAAGAATGATGATGTCCCTGTATGTAACATTGAATCAGGTATATATTTAATGCCTTCTTGAAATGGATTAATTAGAAATACCAATATTTTTATAAACATCTATACCTGTATTACCTACAAGGGCTGTTTCACCTGGAGAAGAGATGACTGAGAGGGAATCTTGCAATCTTAAATGTCATAAGGCTGGGCAAGAGTATGGGGCCAGACTCTTCAATGGTGCCCAGCAGCAGGACAAGGGGCAGCAGGCATAAACTGAAACATATAAAGTTTCATCTGAACATGACAAAAAATTTCTTTATTTTGAGGGTGACAGAACACTGGAACCAGCTGCCCATTGAGATTCTGGAATTCCCTCCCCTGGAAATAATCAAAATCTGCCAGGATGTTATCCTGTGAAACCTGCTCTAAGTGACCCTGCTCTAGCAGGGGGATTGAACTAGATGATGTCCAGACTTCCCTTCTCACCCCAACTTTTCTGTGATTCTGTGACATGACTGCAACTCAATGTCCAGTACACAGGTTTTCATACATGCTGATTTAAAACTAGGTGGTGTGGAGTCCAGGACACATTGGACTGACAGGAACCTGGGTGAATAGTCTGGCTTCTGGCTGCAAAAAAAAAGCTACAGCAGCCAAATTCCTGTCAGGATTTCAGTCATCTGAGTATAGATGAGCTGTAGACATGCCTATGGTAGCATTATGTTAGATAGTTGTTTGCTGAAAAGCATCACGTGGAGGCTACCCTCCACATATTGCTATTAAACATGACTTGCTTCAGAGTACTTTGTCATTCAGGGGGAGCACAGCCACTATTTTGAGGAGGGCTGTGCCATTCTTGCAAAGCTGAGGGAATGATGAATGCAGCCCTAGTGCTTCATCTGTGTGTTGTAAGAAATAATGATATTGATAATAATTGCCTCGCATATGGCATATATAGTGGGAACTCAGGGAAATTACTCTTATAAATGATGCTACTAGTAAGTTTACTGTTATTTTTCTGTATTTTTTAAAGCTTGTTATCTTTTTATTTTAGAAGGTCCTCTCCCAAAAATTGCCAGTCCAGAGTTTGTGTATCTCCCTCTTAAAAGCACAAGAAAAAGCAGGTACAAACCAAACTTGATCAAGGCAGCAGTTTTTTGCTTCCTATCCAGCCAGATGGTACTCATTAGCAGTGGATCGATTTAAAAAATTTCCCACTACATACCTTTTTTTTCCCATGGAAATTCTACCCAGTGTAGACTTGATGGACTGTGCAGCTTTTATGAAATATTATGGAGTGTGTTAGATCCAGAAATAAAGGAATCATTTCAAAGGGAAGGAGTTCACATGTGTGAAGCTGCCTTGGCAGCCATTTCTTTTACATATACAGGAATTCTTTTTACATCCATTGCTCATCATAGTAGTGCTACTTAAATTGAAGAGAAGAACAGTCTGCAAAGTGAGTTGCAAAACATTAGTGAATTTATAGATCTAAAATAAAATTATATGCTTTGATCAGTGTCTGGATAATTTATGTCTAAATACTCTTATAGAAGCCAACATGTCCTTCTACTGCTGATAATTTTCTTTTTTATTTATTCACAATAATTGCTCATTTGACATTTAAAATTCAGAATAATAAAGTCTAAATTAAATAATTAAATAAAATTAAATTAAATAATAAATAAGTTTAAACTATTGGTATGTGCTATACCAGTCAGTTCCCTGTCCAGAAACTACACTTCCAGAAATAGAAGTTCCCCATTAGAGTGATCTGAGCTGGTATCCATTGTCAGAAGTCCTGCTGTCCTGGTGACTATTTTGAGTGGGGTCTGACAGGAGAAGATGGGTTAAGCAAAATAATTTTTTGAAGTTTTTTGCTAGGGTTTCTGTGAATAACTTCTGTGAAATAAGGAGTGCTTGGCCAAGGAGAACTTCTTGTCACATGAGCAACCATTTGAATATGTTTTTATTGTGTGTATATGTGCATATTTTTTTTTTTTCATATGTGTGTATAACATAACTAATGTTCAGGAATGTAGCAGGGCATTGGAAAAATATCATCTGTCCTGTTAGGTTATTAGAACAGTCCCTGGAAGAGTTTTGATTTATATCAACTGGCACTTCCCCAAGCAATTCCCAGGCATAATTTGGGAGTTTGAAGGTTCTAGGCACTGTTCCCAATAAGCAATATGCTGCAATCACCCTGTTTTGAAGGCTGGGAGAGCTCACTAGCATAGGCAAGGGCTGCTTCACACCTGTTTATCTTGGTGTCAGGAAATGTTCACAGCACATAAATGTCAATTTAATATAATACTGGTAGATCACATATACCAGAGAATGAATTGAAATATTCAGGCTCTCTGTTTTTTGGACACACACAGTTTCAAAGTAATTATCTTTCCTTCAATTTTCCATCTCCCAAACTCACACTGTCTTTGCTGGAGAGTTTAGAGTTTGGTTTGCTCATATTTTCATTAAAGCAAATGATTGCAGTGTATCCTACATTGAATACACCTAAACAGATGCATTCTGAATTAGGTTCTAAATTGAGATATTGCAGCAGCATCTGTGGTGTCAGCATTAGAAAACTCAAAATCGTTTTTGTCTTTTTATTAGTGATACAGGGAATACACTTGCATGATAACAAACTAATGTTGTATGTGTAACATGTTGAGCTCCTTTTCACTTCTGAAGTTTGGAACCCATCTCCTCAGCTCCTGAGCTGTCTCTGTAAAAGCAAAGTAACTGTCCAACTGTCCACATCTGCACTTCGCTGGAAAATGCCACAATTGCTATCCTATGGCATGTTCCTGGATATTATTTGGGAATGATCAGGCAGGGGAGCAAGAGAATGGACAATGTACCCTTTTATCTTACCTTGTAGACATTTACAAGTCAGACAAATACCAAGCTACACTTGAGAACTTACAGGTGTTTGTGGTTTGTGCAATCAGTCAGGTATTGTTAGGTGGTAATTCATCCATTAACTGGTTTGCTTTCCAGAGTTTCAATTAAGAGAAAGACAATATTATTGCACTCAACAAATGGAAAATAAAAACAATAAGAAATGAAAAAGTTTTTCTGAAACTATTGAGCTGTGCTACACCTGCCAACATATTTCTGGAATTGAAATAACAACTTAATGGAATGTGCGTGGTGTGCATGTGTCTGGTGTATCAGCTCTTTTCTCCAATTACAAAATCCTGCACCATCCGTCCAAATACTAAGTTCCAGTCTAATTCTCGTGTTTGGCCTTGACTGTGCCTTTGTTTGCACCCTTGGAATTCAGCTTTACTGGATGTAGTGTGCCATAGTGTTACAACCTATCCCTGAATTTGAGGGTAACTGAGGCTCCCGTTGAAAGATCCCTTGAGGTGCACCCTGAGAGTGATGGTGTTTATTTATATATACAGCACTACTCCAGCTCCAAAGGGTCTTCTTCTTATCACCCTTTTCCCTTACCTGGCTAAAACCCCAGGTTGTTGCTAAATGAAGGTTGGTTTGCCGTGGTCATCCTGTGGTGGCAGGAAGGCAGCCCCTCTGAACCTGGGCTGTTCTTGTGAACATCAGAGGTTTTGCTACCACAAACCCAGAAACTCTTCTCCTCCCCTTTGGATGAGAGATGCAAACTTGGCCTCAGCAAAGCACCTGCTGCTTTTGCAAATGTCTGATTGTTGGAGTCATTAACCTTTAACATTTCAGTCACTCACACATGGGTGCTCATTGCAAACTGTGCAATAGACATATAGAGCTGACCCTTAAATTTCTTCTTCTATTTCTTGATCAGATATTCACTTTCAGCTTCAGTTTCCTAGGGTTTTTTCCCGCTAAATCCTTTCTTCACCATTTTTAATAGACTAGACAGATTATTTGTAACTTCCCATAAACTTTACGCTGCAGTGGCTTCTATATCCAGCTGAGATGGCCTTGATTTCCTGCCTTCAAACAATATTATAATGTTGCAAATGTTACAAAAATTGGTCACCCTCTGGATGACCAAACAGTTAGCCCTTCCTCTGGTGTTTAGTGATTAGTCCCATATCTAGATTGTGGTTGTCAGCGTAGAAGAAACCTAGGTGTTACAACAAGTCTGAAGCAGCCAAAATATACACACCAAAATATCTGAAATTCCTGCTAACTTGCTTCCAGTTTCACAGGCTGCTCATATTTTGCTTCAGTTTTTCTATTGTTAAATCTTTGGGTGACTTTTAGCACTTGCAATGGAACTTCTGTTTTGGAATTATCTGTTCATAACACCAAGGCAGTAAGAATTTTCCTGATGATATTGAGATACATCATCATCTAAATGGTTCCAGACAAATATACTTCTGCATTTTTATCGCAATGGAACTTTAACAGAGGTTCAAAGTGAAATTTACGTTTAAAATACAGATCTTCAAGATCTCCAAGACGGTGCAAAGTGATTTCCCTGTCCAGCAGGTGAACAACCCAGGCAGACTCAGTGTCATGGTGTCACCATTTTGGTCTTTTCTTGCTGTGAGTGAGATCCTAACTCCGCAGCCAGGTCAAGGTAGCCTTTCTGCCTTTTTGGAGAAATGATGTAAAAGAAGGCTTTGGCTTTGGAGCCACTTTGGGATGCCAACATAAGAAGCCTATGGTTGGAGCAGGTGACTTTGATCATGTGCTTTTTTTGTCACCAGCAACTATGCTGTATTATTCTTTTCATAGCCTTAGTAAGTTCTATTTTAAGTTGATTAGTTCTTATTCCTGTTTTTCATGTTTGTGATTTATTAATGGTTAATAGCACCTTCATTTACATTCATTTGTTCTTTCATTATTCAGTTTATCTTTTCCTTCTATTTAAGTAAACCTTTTTTTCTAAAGAGAGAACTGTAATATCCTGATATAGTTCATAGAAGTATATTTACTCCTTTCATCATGGATTGTTGCTGAGATTTAAAAAATGAAATCTTTCTTGGCATATATTTCTGTCTGGTGGTATTAATCCTCACTTCATCATCCTCCAGCCATATTCCACATTATGATGACTGAAATTCATCTTTCCAAACTTTGGCACTGTACACATTTTTTTCCACAGAAAAAATTCATAATAATTTTTTTTCCTCCTATTTAATCAATTTTTCTTTTTCTTTGTGATCCTCCTGTCTAATTTTCTTGTCCTTAACTAATGTATTCATGTTTTTCTTTTATTTTCAGATGAGTTCTCAGCTTCATACATCTTAAATACAAGAATATTTTCAATTTCAATATTCTCTATTCCTGTTACCTTCTTTCTCTTCTTTATTCCTTTTGCTTCCTCCTTCCTTTTTATTTTTATTTTTTTCTATTTTTTTTTTAATCTCCTTCACAGTTGATGGTTTGCTTCTCTTGTTTTTCATGTTAACTCTATTTTGGTTAATACCATTCTTCCTAATAGCACACATACATGTGTTTAAATACATAGTTTCTGCATCTAGGCAAACAATTACTGAGCTTTTATACTAATCAGTGTTGCACTAAGTAGCAGTGTCAAACACAGGATCTAACTTTTACCTATTTGAGGTATCTGCCATCATGGAGAGTTCATCCAGGCTTTAGATGTTCCTAAAATGTCAGTAGAAATCTTCTAGTCAGTGTTAGCTCAGTTCTTCACTATTCTTACTGTTCTCTTCACTTAAAAGAAAAATTTAAGTAAACAGGCATTTCTTAAAATATTTTCATATGTCTGAAATGCAAAATATCTAAAAATAGTCTTTATCTAGCTTTTCCTTTCTTTGTAAGCTACAAATCTGACATTTTATAGAACTATGTATATGTAGATTTCTGCTTTGAGAAGGAGTTAGCCATGTCCTTTACTGTTAAACCTAACCCACAATGAGACAAAGTCTTTCATGAAATTAGGGTATTCCAAATGACTAGGATTTTAATTTTTTTATTCTTCTAGTTTTTAACTTCCTGGTATTAGCATTTGATGTAGAAATCAGAAGTCCTGGACTAATGTCTGCTTTCACACTGCAGGTTCTCACAGCAGTGCCTGTCTGCTCATAGTACATACCAAGGAACCAGATGTCCTGTAGAGTTGCCTTGGTGGAAGTGTAGGAGCAAGACTTTGCTTGAACTTCAAGGGATTCCTGCTGACCCATTTCTCCAAGTCAGGGATGCCTCCAAATTGCAGCCCAATTCCAGCCTATTGATTGTTCTTCCACAATTTGACTTGATGAAAGTGTGTTTCCTTCATTTGTTAAGGTCATTAATAAAGCCATTAAACAGTATCAGCCCAACTCTGACTCCACTGAAGTGGTTTTCAATTAAAAGTTGTTCTACTGATCACAACTCACTAAAATTAGTGATCCAGCCAATTTACAACTAGTTTACAGTCCATTTACCCAAAGTATATCTCATCAGCTTGGCTATAAGGATATTATGCTAGGCCATTTCAGAGTCTTTGCTGAAGCAGTTTGTAGAGCACTCTTTGTTCTCCCCTCACCCACAGAGCCACCATGAGAGCTGATGGCCCCAGGAGGGTCAGGCACTTCGCCTTCCCTGTACCTGTGCTGCCTGTCCTCAGGGCTGCTTTCCTTTCTCCTGTTTCTATTCAGAAAAAAAAAAGGCTGTGAGTATAATGAACTTCAAAATCTTTGAAAGCATATCATGATGCATGAGAAAGACTGTTAAGTGTATTTACATTAATTTATTTAAGTATATACAATCTCAGAGCAGGGAGAACACTGCATTTACATTCATGGTTTCAGGTTTCTGATAATCTCAGTTAGAACCTCCATCGCCCATCAGATCTTGTACAGAAGGCAGTACATTTTCAATGCCAGTTCCACTAGAAATGCAAATAAAGCATAGCTGTTGGAAATGAACTGGTGACTACATCTGAATTCAGGCTGATATTTGTAGAAATTGAGAGTTGCAGTTTTTGCAAAGTATATCTTCAACAAAATTTTAGTAACAGATGAAATAGTGGAATTCCCTAGGGGATGTAATGAAAGCTAAGAGAAAGGGAGAAAAAAAAGGCCATAAACCAAAATCCAAATCAGATTTGTTTAATCCCAAATGAAGAAAAGTGAGTAGAAGACAAACCTCCCAAATGTTTGGATGATCTGTGAATGTAAAAGCAATGCAGGGCTGTGCCTGCCTGCATGAATTACATTTCTAGTATTTTCCTGGAATTTCTCAGGAAAACCTGTGGCAGAACAGTTTACCTCTTATAAGGCTTTTGTCATTCTGTCCAAATCAAACAAAATATCACCTAGGCACAAGGAAAGAGTTTGTCTCATGCAGCAAAATTTGAGGAAATAATTTGGTTTCCAGAGAAAAGGGTGATGTGTGTGGAAGGGGTCTGTATTGTGTGACGTGATGGTAATATTATAAGAGAAAGAAAAACTGTTTTAGGGCCTAATTCAATTTATGCCAAACTGGTGAGTGCCTTTTATTTAATCTCAATCACAGAAGAACTGATCTCCAATGGCTAAACTATTAGTATTCCTGTCTTAGTCAGTGAAATAAACATATTAATTAGTATCCAGGAGATAACCTTCATAGATTGAATTGGATGCATTTAGGAATGCTTTTACATGTGTCTGTAGATGGCATCAGTGTACTATATGCAAGGCAAAAAATAATTAATTATGACGATAAATCTTTCTTTCCTGTCTTCTGTTACCAAGTAATCAACCTGAACAGTTGAGCAAGTGCTCCAACATCTAGGATAGCAATCTTCTGAAATAGAATACAAGGTAACAGGAAAAACAGTGCATTCTTCCTTTTGTTACAGATAAGCATAGACTCCCTCCACATTGTTGGAGTCAGCATTTTTCATAACCATTGTCTAGCAGGCACTCAGAGGAACATTCAAGTTCAACATTTATTGATTTTTCTCCTGTTGGGTTATAATAGAAAATTCATCCTGAACTCTGATTTACAAAAGCAGAAGGTGGACTTGATGTTCTAAACTAGGATATAGGTAAATATGTTTATGGAATCTAAGGAAAGAAGAAAAGCTGTTTGTGCTCTTTCTACCCTCCCAAAAGTAAACATTTTTTGCAACAAGTAAAATATTAGTGAAGAATCTTTTAAAATTAAGCTTTTAACAGTAGGGATTATGCCTGAGGTAGAGCCTATATTGCCTGTCCCTAAGCAGATTCCAGGCATCAATCTTTTTCAGCAGCAGCTGAGAAATCTCCTCTGCAGCACAGAGTATATTTTACCATCAAGTGGGAACTAGTGACCTGTCAGGATCTGCACTTTCGACCTACAGTGCAACAAAAAAAAAGATTTTCAAGCTTTATACTAGGCTGAAACATGACACTTAACCTCTTAAGGGCATCAAACACAGGGCCTATAAAATTGTGACTTTAAAAAGTAGACACAAATGTGCAGCTTATCTTAAACAAGTCTCACACTATAGAAACTATGAGATGGTCAGACTAGTTTTTCTTAAGCAGATGAAAGAAACTGCAAAATGCTGAAATAAATAATCAGTCTTTTTACATTAATTAGATTATTTGGAGAGTCTTAAGCAATCCCATTATACTTTCAGAGCAGGGACCACAATATTGTCATGGAAGTGTTCAGGACCAGATTGGATGGGGTTTTGAGCAGCCCTGCCCATGGCAGAGGTGTTGGAATTAGGTGATGTTTAATGTCCTTTCCAACCCAAATCTTTCTATGATTCTGTCACAGCCAAGATGACAGAATCTCTGTATGCTCTCAGCTGCATAAAGGAGGATGTACTTTTACTAAATATTTTAAAGACATTCAATTAATCCATGGCCATATTTAGGATGATTTCTAAGAGCAGTTATCTGTGATTCTGCTAAACTCTTAGGTTTAGGTGACTTAAACAAACACCAACTAGCCAGATATGATTACATAGACCTAGAAGAGGTCTGCAGAACCTCAGCTGTGCTCTGCTATCAAAAGCAAAATCACACAATCACTCCTGCATGTTTAGTAAGCTTTGTACTGCAATAATTTGGCTGTGTAATCTCTTCACTCTCTTGAAAAGCTATTTTTCTCATTTCCTCATTGACGTTATTTCCAGGAATATGTCTTGGCATATCAAAGTATGCAAAAATGCAGTCTTGCTGTTGCATGTTTCAGTGATAAGAAATACTGATAGTTTTGGGGTTTGTTGTCTCCTGTGCCTTTTGCTGTCTTTTCCTCTGACTTTTTTTTAAATTAATTTCCTTTGCAGACATGGACTTCATTATCACTTTTCAATAACAAATACTCAATGTTGTAACATCACTTAGTTCCAAACATGAACTTAGTGTATGTGGCTTCAGTCATTCTTAGTAGGTTAAGGTGACATTTTTTGCTGTTTCAGGTGGTGATTTTTAAAATAGTTCCCTCAAGCAGTAAAGCCATAATCTTTCCTAGGTTTACCTGTTCTAACTGACCTAGGTTGTGTCCATTCCTTTTTCTATACAGGACTGAACAGCATTGTTTAGTCCCAGATTTTCCTATTTATACTTTCTTATAGTTTTTATCACTCTGAAATGGCTGAATAGCCAGAACAACTTAATTCTGCTCTTCCTTTTCCCTCATCTGGCAGTTAACATAAATGACTATAATTTTACAGTAGAAGGTAAATTAATTCTAAATAGTCAGCATTTGCTCAATGAGTTGAGGCAGTGTAGACTTTATTTTGTTGGTTTGGTTTTTTTTTCATTGTAACATGCAGATGCCTTAGAATTTTCAAAAACAAATACTACACCACTTTCTCTTGAGTACGGTAAATACACCTGCTCGGTGTAGTGTCAACAAATGCCCAGTGGCTTATACAGAACACCAGCTGTGTTGTATAAATTTGTAATAAGCAATCTGGGGACAGAGATTGCTGCAATCTTAAAGAAAAAAAATCCCCATATGATGTCTAGCATAATGGAAACCATCAGAGCATTCCAATCACAAGTTTCAGAGTATTAGAAGAAAAAAAAATGCAAAATATGGCTTATTTTCTTTTCTGTTCTGCTTTTACATTTTGTAACAGTCTTAACCTGCTTGCACTACCAAAATACTGTTGTCCAAGAGCCTGATTCTTTCAATACACTCAGGATTTTAAGAATGTCACCATTCCAGAGAAAGAGGGCCTTCAGTCACACCTGCCAGCCTGAAAAGCTCATAAGGGATTTATCAATACATCCACATTTTCCATGGAGCACTTTCTCAGCTTTCTCTTTAACAGCTTTATTCAAATCACATACTTCATCTCTGTATCCTCAGATAAAGGGCTGTTTTCACAGGAAAGTAGCCAAGGTCATAGATTTTCTTTACCTTGCTAATAAAGAGTATTGTATACACTCAACACGACAAGCTGGGTTAGTTAATGCCTTGGTTTAACCCCAGCCTGCATCCATGCAGCCACTTGCTCACTCCCTCACCAGCAGGATTGAGGAGAGGATAGGAAGAGTAAAAGCTGGAGAAGTCATGGGTTGAGGTGAACACAGTTTCATGGGGAAAGCAAAAGCTGCACCCACAAGAAAAGCAAAATCACGGAATCAATTCACTGCTTCCCATGGGCAGGGGGTGTTCAGCCATCCCAGGAGAGCAGGGCCCTACTTAATGGTGACTTGGGAAGACAAACACCATCACCTCAAATGTCCCCCACTTCCTTCTCCTTCCCCCTGCTTTATATACTGGTCTGGAATGTTCCTTTGGTCAGTTTGTGTCACCTGTCCTGGCTGTGTCTCCTCCAAACTTCTCATGCACCCCCAACTTCCTTCCCAGCATAGCAGTACAAAAAGATGTTGTCTCTTTTTAAGCACTGCTCAGCAATAATGAAAACATCTCTACAACCCTGTGTTCAGCATAAATCCAAAACACAGGCGTGGTGAAGAAAACTACCTCAGCTCAAACCAGCACAGCCAAGTAGAGAGAATTTGCACAGCCAAGCAAAGAGAATTTGCTAAAACTGGACATGGTTCCCATTTGGTGTAAACTGACGGTGTGGATTTGCAGCATCACAGAAAATGCCCCAAGTACTGCCAAATTCTCTCAAATGTACTTCCAGATTGCTAATTACCCAGTAAGATTATTAACATAGCTACACTAACTGGGGTCACTGAACTGGCTTGTCTAATTTTACCCTAGCCAGTCATCCTGCAAAGATCATTTCCTGAGACCATTCTTTGGCTTGGTCACTGTTTATCAGTCTTCCACCTTTATTTCAGGTCCACTTACTCCTTCACATCTCAAATGATACTTGTATTCATTAGTGCTGATGTTCAATTTTATCACAAAACTGAATATGCTGATTACAACAGATTACCAAAATGCTTAAATAAAACATAACAAGCAAGTTGCTTGAAAAAAAAAAACAACAAAACCAAGGTCTGTAAATATGTCTATGATTTTTCTGTGACCATACCAATACCTTACTGTATGGCAATGCATCCAGATTAAATCCTGTGAGAGAAACCAATGCACCAACTCTGTAAAAAGGAAACCTGGGGATGTTACCCAGGTAAGCTCAACACTGCAGTCAATTGATTAAGTGATCTGAGTCGCCAGGGCCTTGGACACCCTGTAATGTGGGTACATCCTCCTGTAATACCTGTGGGGCTCTAAAAAACCTTGACTTTTAGATTGAGATGCAGTCTCAGAGTGAAAACAGGGAGTATTTGAATTAGAATTTAGGATACTTGCATCTCATTCACTGTTTGGAACTCCTCCGGTTGTGCTGCTGTCCACTCTCTTCCTGGTTGTGAGGAAGGCAAAGGGCAATGACACTAAATGTTGTTGGCGTCTTCATTGCTCATGCTTTAAAATCTATACTCATGTTGACCTAAATAGCCAATGTATTTTGGCTATTTTCTTTAGCTCTGTCTCCAGCATTTTACTGTATTGCTGATGTAAGTATGTATGGTTCATAAAAGCTGTGAGTGGATCTGAAAAGTGAATAGTGTGACTATATGAGTCTTTGTCATTAGCAGTGAATAGACTGTCTTGGAATACAGAAAATAGAAAATTTTGTGTTTAAACAGTTGTTTCAATAAGGCTTTGGGATGGATGATATTTCTCTCATAGCAATGGCAGGACAAATCCTATTTTTTCATCTGTTACTATCAAGTGACATTTTTTTTCTGTTATCTGACTGGTTTTGCTTTGATATATGGAAATAGGTCAAGCAGTATGAATATAATGCTGAGCAGATGGTGTCACAATGATTTAGTGAAAGAGAAAAATTTTGCATGTTCATGTTTGCACAGCAATATCTGTACTATATAATGGATTTCCCCCTCTGCTTCGAGTTGTCATTAAAAAAACATTTGGGACAGAAGTGACAAAAAAGATCTGGATCAATCTCATGGCACATGTTTCAGCTCTTTCATGCTTTTCCACAGTTTTGAAAACAGAGCCAATGGAAAGCCACAGTAAAGTATAGAAGTATTTAAGTGCATTAAATTAGCAAACTTTCTATTGAGAAGTTACTGAGTCTACTACTGTATGAATTTTCAAAGGTCTTCAAGCATCTTCTTTTGGGCATTCCTGGTCACTTTCCAAACTAAAAATTAGGATCGCGTGCCACTCTTGGTTTTGCACGTCTTCTTGTTTTGTTTTTACAAAACCCTGTGTTCTATCTTTTACTATTTTCATTCTGATCAGGTCTCTAGGGAATGAGTAATATCCATGAATACATGGGTGGGTTCTGTGATTAGAAAGGAGAGCAAACTTCAGGTCTATCAGCAACCAAAACTGAATTCACAATTCACATTTCTTTATTTATTTATATTTGTATTTTTTCATATAACCTCTGTAGTTCATGTGATTATTTTCAACACTCAGCATCATCTTCCAAAAAGAAAATTAATTTTTTCTCTGTCTTCAGATGTAAAGCTCAATTGATTTAATAAAACAGAATGAGGTAGCAATAATCCAAAAAAAGTTTCTCAGGTACAGTGGGGAGGATTAGATGTCGTTAGTATGAGCTATTACAAAGCTGGTTTGTTTTTTTTTCTTGTATGATATTTGCTGAAGGACAGCATCAAGTGGAATAAAATCTGTGTTAATGCTAGGTACTGATGAAAAGTTATCTTGTTATATTTTGAATAGAGAAGAAGCTTTATGGTATTCCTATCAGAAATGCGCTCATCCTTTGAACATCTTCCTCGGCATGAACAGCTTTTTAATTTAATTGGCAGATCAAACTGCACATTTGCCAGTGGAAAAGGTTACTGTACATCATATGAATTAAAGGCCACCCAGCAACATCTTTAAGAATGAAGCTTGGTACTAAGTTTATATAGGATTTCAAAAATTAATTATTTTAGCTGACATTAATGATTCAGTTATATGTAAATTATGCATTAGAATGGAACTGCAGAACAGGGACAGATCAACTCTTCAATTTTGGTTGAACGTAAATTACATTTACACTCATTTAAAGTCCCCTTAACTCTGCCAGTAATATGTAAATGGCCTTCAGTATAAAAGAGAAACAGACTCACTCTGGATTCTTGTCATAAGGGAGTGAAAGTTTTGCTCTTTTTTTGTTTAATTTTTACATGAGGAACAAAATGTACAAAACCTGTTAATTGTTCAGTGGCTCTATTACTTTCACATAGTTATGATATTTAAATATATCCTTTAAATACTGTCTTGCACTGATAACTAACTTTTCCTTTCCTGCTTATTTTATGATTTTTAATATTATTACAGAACAATTATTTTTAATATTGTTACGGAAAGAGTATTTTAAGATAGT
The DNA here is from genome assembly GCA_013397245.1 of Thryothorus ludovicianus. Classification (NCBI taxonomy): domain Eukaryota; kingdom Metazoa; phylum Chordata; class Aves; order Passeriformes; family Certhiidae; genus Thryothorus; species Thryothorus ludovicianus. The sequence goes on along the minus strand of VZTB01007840.1, from coordinate 240,009 downwards.
CTTTCTCTTTTAGGAACCTCCCTACGTACTATACAGCACACTGAATGCATTATTTAGGAATCAAGAAGGCCAAGTTGAGTAGTACAGTGCTGCATTTTAGTATGTAATGATGGAGTTAGAACTTAATTTGTAGTTTATCAAGTGGTTATTGAAATCTGTCAGGAGTTATTTTTATTTTTTGGTTGTTTGGTTGATTTTGTTTCATTTTAATATGAGAGAAGGCATCTTTTTGTTCCTGTGAAGATTGAAGTAATTTGAAGCATGGCTTTTCCCAGTTTGTGTCCTAGAGATCTCAAAGTTTTGTTTCTTTTTTCAATGGTAAAAATTAATGCATCGTTGAAAGAAGGACTACATTGTGAGGCCCTTTCAGTATAGGACAAAGTTTGCTAAAAAGTGTATTTGTTACACCAGTTGAAGAGAAGGGGTGTGTCTCTAGAGTAACAGAATTCATGTTAATAGTTGCAGTCCACATATCATAATGGAGTAAATATGTTAATTTAGAACAGACTGAAATGTTCCTTAAAATTCTTATCAGAGTTTTAAACAAATCAGAATATGCTGTACTGACAACAATTTTAAAAGGCTTTCCTGGGAAACTGTACTTTTGTCAACTCTTCCATTTTATGTGACTCAGAAGATTTAAAAAGGACATTCAAAGTGTTCTGTACCACATTTTCCAAATCATTAATTCCTCAGATGAACAAGTAAAAACATCATTCAAAATTTGTGTTTGTGGATAAAAATGATATGTTCTGTTAAACCAAATTACACACCTGAAAAAATAGACATGAGGATACAGATCTGAAAGTTGATCAAGTGGAAGTTTTTCTTCTTCAGAGAAAACCCATGGCTGATACCCATTTGCTTGTCTTGGTCTTCACCACACTATAACCATAATATGAGAAATAATAATATTTTTTTAAAAAGAGTGTTCGCTGCCCAACTGGTAAAAATATTATAATTATTATCACAGAGAGAAAATACTCAGTGTTAAATTATCTCTAGTGATCTAGTGATTATTTAAAACACATATTTTAATAGGCTGTTTTTAAGAATTTCCTGTCTTGTGAGGTAGTTAGAAATACTCAGGAGTACCAATATTTTTCTCCAAAGTGCCAATAAAATTCATAATATTTTGAATATTTACTAGATAATTGTCTATCTGTTTATCAGTATATGCATCTAAAATAAAAGCTGAAGATTCATTTCACAAATATTTTCTTTAAGATTCCAAATAAGATTATTTTATTCTTTTAATTAAAACTTCATTCCATATTTTGTCCTCGTTCTGGTTTTCGGAATAAAGCCTTTCTTCTGTCAATTTTGATGAGCGCTTTTTTCTTTCATTTTGTGGTCATGTGGGAATATTTTCAAACATTTGAAGACAAAGGCAACCACAACTCTGAGTTAAATAACTGCAAGTATTTAAAGTAGGTGCAGACATCAAGCTTCTTTTAAGTAGAATGCGCACACTTTATTTCTACCCTGGCTACTTTACAAAGAAAAAAAATGAGCAACAAGGAACTCATCTGCCAGCAAAAGACCTGAAAAATATTTGTTTTTCAATGTAGGAGGAATGCAGTTATGCATATGGAATTATCCATTAAGGTAGTCTGAAAGAAAATGTGGATGTAGCTTCTCAAAAAAACAGATTGATTAAGATATTCTCTGATAGGATTGTTTCTACATTTCCGACAATAAAAATATATTCTTAGTGCAGGGCTGGAAAATATGTGTTTTTATTTTTTTAAATCACAGATTAGGGTTGAGAATTCAATGAATCTTGTCATAAGTTGAATGTAAACCACATATGAGCATGCCATGTGATAAGAGAAGTGAAGATGGGTTTCTGCAATGGTAAGTACAGTGAGCAGAGAAATGTGTTCTATTTAGCAGGGTGGCCTTTGGAATTAAAGTGGAAAATTCAACATATACATTATAGTTTACTTTAAATGTAATGGAATTTGATTCATTAATGTTTCCCAAATGCTTTTGGTTTCTGCATCTGAAACACAGATGTGGTGCTTTAGCAGTGTGTTTAATGATGCCTAAATTAGAAGCCTATGCTCACATTTTTTGTTTTCCCAGAAAGTGAAGTGCCTCTGAGAGCCTTCAAAAAGTAATCCAGAGGGCCTGGGGTGGGAGGTTTCTCCTGATTGTGTGTAACAGAGCCTTGTGGAACCTGCAGGACAATGCCAGATCTCTTTCAATGGGAAGCCAAGCAGCACTAGACCTACAGGACAATACTAATGATGAGTTTAAGAGAGCTTTAGCATTTGACCCTGAACAAAAATATTATAAACTTATATTTCATCAAAACATTTAACAGAGGTGGCCACCAGATACCTATGGTGATTTATGGAGAAGGATACACAAATGGGAGATGAAATGGGAGATGTTAAACTGTGGCATATCGTGGTAAACAGCATGAGCTATGCACAAGGTCTTATTACTCAAGGCTGTGAAATATTTGTACTTCTGGGCAATTTAATTAATCAACTGGAAAATGAGAGATTTACCTATGAACATAATATAGAATCCTATGTTGAACTGATTTTAAAAATATATAGATATGTATTAGATTACTTGGTTTGAGATTCCCTGTCATCTATTTTTCATTTTTTATTACATAGTAATATGCTTATTATCTTCCAGATGGCCCTAAATAAGGAAGCTTGTGAGTGGGATTCTATTTGATATGACATTTAATTTAGATACCTGTATACACATATTTATTCAGTTTTGACTGTTCTTTGGAAAGACAGTAAGGATTATATTTTAGACAGAAGGTATTTTCATCCATATAAATATTATGATGATGCAACTATGACTGAAAATTTTTGGAAAAAAAGTGGGTTTTTGTATAAGCAGAAAAATGCAAAAGGGTTGCAAAGCAAAGGTCAGTAGCAGAATGTGGGCTTAAGAGTATAACAAAGAAAAATAACCAAGTTCGGGAGATCATGCAACAACAATAGGAATGTAAAGAAAACCTGAAGGAGTGGGTTAAAAATGGATCATCTAGGCAGAGAGCAGCTGTTGTGCTCTATGACATTCTTTCTTTCCCATGTGGTCAGAAATTCAGAAGGAGTTCCAAAGGCTGCTCCTGATATCTCATGTAATGAATAGGCCAAGGGACAGAAGATGCCTTTTCAATTCTGCACCTCATTGTAGTCATTGCACCATCAAAGACTTCTGATGAAAGATGGAGAGTTTCAATTGTTCTGTAAAGACTGAAAAAGGTCTCTGCAGGCATTTCAAATGAATAGAATTGGGGAAAATCATAAGTCTGCTAAAGAGAAGATTGCAAACTCCACATCCTTGCTAGGGAAAGATTCAACATACAATTT
>VZTB01007840.1:165468-225395 GCA_013397245.1 Thryothorus ludovicianus | reverse complement strand
GAGGAGAGAAAATATAATGAAAGGCTCCTGAGTTAAGTGATTTTGATGATGTAGTGAAATATGTCTCCTGGTACTATTTATTGATCACTGTCTGTGATTAATAGTTAATCAAAACAAGGCACAAACTATAAAGAAAAAAAGTTAAATCTATTAAGCTCATGTTATCCTTAGGAGCAAACTGGCAACCCCCTCCTAATCTACAGTTAATTATNATTCAGTTAAAAAAAAAAAAAAATATAGTTCCTCAAAGAAAGAAAGATAAAACACTTCCCTTACTTGATGATAGATTTTGCTTACATTTAAAAAATTCAAGTAAAACCAAGGGAAAAAACTAATTTAATATAACCATGCCTGAGAAGAAAATTTGACCATAAATCTAAATTTTATTGAAGAACAAATTTTTACCTGAATATTTAGTAAATAACTGATGTAATTAATATATCTTGTTCTCTGGGACCAAAGAAGCTTCTGTTGATATTCATATTTCTGTCATCTTATGAGTTTTAAAATTACACAACTGCTTTTCTCCAGAGGAAAAAAATTAAACTTCATTCCCATGGTGCACTAACCAGTAGTTTTAATTTCTTTTTTTTTTTCATAAACTAGTGAAATTTCAGATAAGTAGTGGAATAATTGTCACAGCTTGAGAACTGACAAATCTGAGTTCACTTCTGTGCTTTATTCTGACTTCTTTTCAATCTTTTTCTTCAAAATAATCTTTTTTTAAAGCTATGTTTAGTTTTCCAGCTTTGCTAAAGGGAGTTAGTGTTCAAAGTCACTGATAGCAGCCATACTACTTGCCTCCATTTAGGGTTGGTAAAGCTTTTGGAAACAGTTGAGCTGGTAGATTATAGCAGAATGTCTAAAGGACTCTGAAACTGTTTCTTACTCTGAGCAATGGTTTTGAACTCATATACTTGAATGACACTTGCCAAAATTCATCTAAGACAAAAGAAAGTTGAGGTCCCAGGGCAAGATATGAACATACCTGTTGTGGTGAGCAGCCCACTCCTTTGATAATATTGGAGGCTGTTTAGGAAGTTCTTGTTATGTCTTTTGGCTTATAATATTGCTGCCATATTTTAAAAGCACTCCAACAAATGAATAACAAAACAAAGCATGGCACCTTTTTATTCAATATTTTTCTAAGGTGCCCAAAACAGTGATATTAAAAAAATAATCCAATTTGCAGTTGAGGTCTGCATTTTCACTGTCTGCCTGGACAGAGACCTCTTTGGATAGACTCATTGAAAGTTCAGGACCTTAAATTGAAAATTCCTTTGAATGAAGAGCATGAGATTGTGTCTTGATTAAGTCAGAGAATATAGATTGCATTAATACTGCCCTCTGTGAATGCTGCCAGCTGAAAAAAAATATTCAGTGTTATTTAGTGACTCAGTCCTATTCTGAAAACAAAGTAGTAAGATCAATGACCTGAATAATGAGTATTTCTGGGATGTGTCCCAAATATTTTGACCCAAGTTCTTTTTCTTGACTTTCACTTTGTTCGTTCTACATTGTTTGAAAAGATACATTCTAATGAAAAGTACATCCTAATGCTTACTCAAAAGTAGGAAGAGTCCAAAACAGTTGCACTAATAGACTATGTTTCTATATTATTCACAATATTTGGCATATTAGAATATTGCTTTATTGTGTGTAGAGCTCAGCAGTTCGGGTGAAATTGCTGTTTCCCAGCTGTGTTGGAATGTTTGCAGCAGACTCGTGGCTGTATGGGATTGCCAGCATCAAATCCCAAATGAGAAGTCTGCAACTTTTCCCAAACCTATTCCAGTGCTTCACAGACTTGTGATAAACTTTCCCTAATAACTTGTGTTTTAGGCTTTCAACTCCTTCATAGTGAAGCATCTTTTTTACAATTATCTAAATCAGGCCTTATGCTATAGGGAAGGTGCTTCAGGAGAAAGAAAAAAAAATATTTTTTCGTTTGTAAATGAATATTTTTATTGGCCAGAGTACTATTGTTTCAACAGTTATTTTACTGACAGACTACAGTCTCCTAAGGAAAATATAAAATCTGGGAAGAACCCCAAAATCTGATGAATGGCCTTCAGATGTTGATACTAAGGGCCACTAATACAATATTTCTAGCTCCCAGAGAGGGGAGACAATTGTCAGCAGCACTAATTTTTTAAAAAAAGAAGCACAACTCTCTGTACATCAGAAGTTTACATGACTATTCATGCGGCTTCATCTATTTATTGCATGACTTTATATGAAGAGGCACTTCCTCTTTAAACTGCTCACCAAGTTTTGTTTCATCCCTGGTTATTAAAAGCCTATTCCAGGGATAAGAGTGTGGAACAGCTGAATTCCAGCTCAAGCACCAACCTCTTTGGGCTTCACAGTTCAAAGGATTTGGCTGTTTTATATGCAATAAGCAATCTGTTAACTGTTATCAGAGCATGTGTAATGGATTAGAATGCATTAAAAGAAAAAAAAAGCCCCTAACCAAAACGCCAAAACAACTGGGAAAGTTTCCTGCTTCCTTTAATTCAGCAGATAGAAACATACTACCAGGGTAAGGAGTAGATTAATTACTAATGACGGAAGGCTCAGGGCTGCTGCTCATCTCAAAATCCACTGGGATATAGGCCATTGCAGGCATCACAAACAGTTCTTAGTCTGTTCCACTTATATTTCTTCAGGTTATGTGGAATAATTTGAGATTCTTGAGTTGAAAAAAATGTTTCAGGAATGGCTTCTAGCCTTAGTGATTAGGATGGCTTGCTAGGAATTAGATGTCTTAGTTCCTGCTGTCATGCATATTTCATCATTTTATCCAGGAACTGTAAAAGACTGTGTACTTTTATGTAAAGATATGGGAACTTTTATCTTTCTTCATTTCCTCCCCAACTATTTACAACAAACAACAGACTTTTTTCTCTCTGATCAAATTATTCTATAGGTGAATGGCCTACTGATGTGACTAACACTGTCAACGGAGAGGAGAATTTCCTGTTTCCAGCTCTTTCTTGTGTTACAGCATGAAATAAATCTGAGGCACATCAATCGCTTGAATCATTATGTTTAATCCTATCAGTTGACAGTGAACTCCACAGAATCAATAGAATTAATAAAAAACAACCGACTGGAGATATTTTTAAGGTGACTTGAAATTTGTGTGTATTGATAAACACCAAATGATATTTAGCTCGAGAAACATTCATTTCTATGACTGTGCTGGTTACTGTGAATTCTTTTTTAAAGCTGTTCTCTTTCTCTCCAGAGATTTTGCATAAGAAATTAGTCTGCGGTTTTCCCGACATCAGCCAATGACCTAAAAATTACGACTGAAATGCCACTGTAACACTATGGTAGTGTGGAAGACCTAGTTTCCAGTTGCCTGTTCACTGTTAAATCAGGAATACATAGAGGCACAAGTGAAACCCTACTTTCCCAAGTCCCCTGATACTGAAGCATGTTTTTATCCCAGTGAAATTCCTCACTGTTACAATGTGTTTAAAATCCAGCCATATTTTTCATAACTATTCTGACCATTCCATGATACAGAACAGGGATACTTAAGTTTGGTTCAGTATATAGATCATAACAGAAATGAGATACATGTATGTATACATGCATACAAATACATAATTATTTTTGCAACACGAGGTTCATTTCCTATTTTCAGGCATGCAGTATTTGCTGTAGGGTACTGTTTTCCCAAGGAATGTTTTTTGGCAACACTTTGGCTGCCCTTTCTTGTCTTTCTTTGACAGCGTTTCCCATACAGAAGATAGCCTGCTTGACTTACATTATCCTTGAACCCCTTGTTGCCTACTTGACATTAATTTCTGTAACCAAGGCAATATCACAAGTGAAGTTAAAAATCAAATCTCTGAGAAGAGCCTTATCTAGATTGATTCTCTCTTCAGACTGCATACTAAGCAGTCACACAGAGCTTCCAAACTTACACTAGATGATAGAATTCTTCTCCTTTTGATTCACAAAGGAAGAAATGTGGAACCCTTCTTTTCCTTGCTTCCAGCATTTCATTACAATCTATTTAAATTTCTTATAAGTTTTGTCCTTCAATTTTTCTGGTTCTGCTGAATATTACAGTAAATTAAATACTTCGGTTTTTTTTCAAACAAAAGGGAAGGATAAATCTTGTAATAATCTGTCCTGTTTTCTAGAATGCACTGAACTATGTGTTCCAGAAAAAAATGCCAAGTGCTTTCACATTTTATTGATGCTCATGTATACAGTTCTTACTTATGAACTACCTGGACATATCATAATATGTCTTGTCTTTTCATAGAGTCTTCCATGATACAAGTAAGTAAGAATTCTGATGACTTTAGAATGGAAAACTGAAAAACAGAAGGAATAATAGGCTTGCTTCAGGAAGCTTACCGCTTCAGCAAGGAGTTCCCAAGGGTAATGCAATCTAATTTGAGTTTATTTATTTAAAATTCAGTATTTTGTCTAGGCTGGTTGTCTAGGAGGCATGTCCAATGGAGAGGATAAGTCATCATTTCATCCTCCACAATTGCTTTTTTTCCCACAGGAGGACCTTCTTTTTTCTTTCTCTTTCCATACTCTGTAGGCAAGAGATGTTTAGGCAGTAGATGCCTAATAAGCTAAAAATAAGCAGGTGGAGTGCAGTTGCTAACAATTTTATAACATTTCTTCTTCTTATTGGGGGGGGAGTAAAAATGTGTGATATTTGTCTAAAGGCTGTATTTTCTTAAGATTTGATTGAATGAGAGTAACTGCCACATTTTTATTGTAATTTTATCACAATGGGGCCAAGCAAAGAAAAACTACAGTGATTTATATGACAACAAAACTGAACCGAGGACCTGGAAATATGATTTTTGTAAAATTTAGTTAAAATACTTTTGCTACTATTGTCTTATGAACCTTTTCCCATTGAAGAGAAAATAAATGTATTTACACCCACTCATTTATATCTAAAAGAAAGCTATAACTGAATGTGATAAGTAAAATTTTTCCAAAGATACCAGAAGGGGTGATTGGGAAGAGAGGAAAACCAAAAAGCTTATTGAAACACTTAAACTTTTTATACAATCCCTGTCTTTAAAGACTTTAACTTTATCTATGTCAGCTTTTTTGGCTCATATATTTATTGATTGTACACACAAAAGATAAAAAATAAGTTTGTATTTTTAAAGAAACATTAAAAGATGGCTGTATTCCACACATGAATGCAAGAACCATTGGGCTGAAATGTTGTGGACAGCACTGAAATATCCTTGAACATGCTCTCATCCCTGCTTATGTCCCCTGTGCCATAATAGGCTTTGTGTATGGTGTTTAAATTATTCCTATTCTGTTAGATATTAAAAATGTGCATCGAAAGCATGCTCTTGTGGTACTGATATAATTTTGTCTAACAGAATTGGAAATGAAGGACACCAGTTTTAAGAGACCAGTCCAGGTAACTGCATAGTGACTTCCCAGAATATCCTTCAGCCTTCTCCAGAAGTTTGTTACTTGAAAGAGAAGTTCAGTTCATTACTCTGCCACTAATGGCTTCTGAAACTGAAGTTCTTCATGCATATGCCACTATCTTTGAGTACAACTTTATTTAAAGTCCATATTTTTTGTGACTTGTCCTGAAATACTTTCATGGCTCTCATGAAATGTGAAAAACATTAAAAGTTAAGGCAACTGTACTTGTCTTTGGTATAAGGTTTGTTAAACACCAGTGCAAAATGAAAATTTACTTTACTGTAATTGCTAAAATATAACATTGTACAAAATGCTTAATTTCCCATGAAGATTAAGTAACACTAGCACATAACTGGCATTATAGTGTAATGCTTGTTTCTATTATTTAATAAAATACAGCGTGCTTTAGAACTCCTGATACATAACTCTGTATTTGTTCTTTATATGAGCTATTCACAGCACTCTGAGAACAGGCAATGCAGGTAGTTTGCAAATCAGGAAATGCAAATGCTTCCAGCAAAGGTGCTGTGAATAATAAAGCTGTGAAGAAGTTATGGGTTAACTGCTGAACAAACTTCTAGTTGCTCAGAAAAGTCTTCTCCAATCCAAACTGTGAAGTAGTCCACAGGACTGATTTTCCTTCCACACAGGTGTATGTGATGTAAGTACACCTGAGTTAGTGTAAAAACTGGTTTGAATGAAGAGGCAATCCACAGTATCTCCTCAGGAAAATGTTATTTTCTCCAAGACTTGCTGGTATTGACAATGGGAACAGATTACACTGAAATGTTTTATCTGGGAGAGAAGAAAACCCAAACCAACAAAATCAAACCAGCAAACAGCAAGCAATGAGCCCCTTCCTGTCCCCCCATCCCCCCTGCCAAATACTATTAAGCACATAGGTTTCAAAAAACATTTAAGATAAAAAGCATCTTCTGTTGTATACGTGTCATTGAGTCGTAGTTTGCATCGTCATTCATTCACATTTAGATAAGTAAGACTAAAGCCATAGATATAGATTGGCCACTTACACTAATTTATTAATAATCCACCAATATTTTGAAGACTCTGTGTGAACTTGGACAACAGAGAAGGACAGTATAAAGCGGCTCTTTTTACCATGTGGGATTTAATTCTTTAGAATAAACAAGAAAAAAAATCTATCAAGTGTCTCATGTCAGTGAATTTGCTGTAACAGCACTTCACTCTTAGCATTGCACAGTGATTTAGGTTGATTCCTTCATATGACCTTTATTTGCTGAGTGACCTTTTTTTCTTTTATCAATAATCATATCCAAGTCAATTATCTTCTTGATAGTCCTTCACCAGAACTTTACTCTCATTTTGTGCTAATTTTCCATAAATTACCTCAGAAAAAACCCAAACCATTCAATAGAAAAAGAACAGAATATGAAAGTGTACTTTTGACATCGTTTGTAGTGGTGTACTTCTTATGAGGCTGTGAGGTAAATATTGACCGTGTCAGGTATCCCAAAATTATCAGGTGCATTCCAGGTCCCTAGAGGACCTGTTGGTCTCTACACTGAAGCATTATATTGGACAGTAAATGGCATGTCATGCTTCTGTCTTCAAGGTTTGGTGTCCTACATAATGCCACAGTTGCATGACTCTTTTGTCATTTCCAAGCAGAAACATTTTAGTATCCTATAGGGGAAGCAGGCTTTTCAATATTGCACTAATTAGGCTTGACAGCTTTGTATTTCCAAGTTGCTTGAATTGTTTTTCTAAGGTAATTCCTTTTGTTTTGCCACCTATTTGCTATAAACATTTATGTGCTTGTTTATGGTAATTAATATCTCTCATTTCCTTGCTCCATTAAATGAAGGTACAGTAGAATTATTATGGTTGTTAGAAGATTTCCAGAATACTACAAGAAGAAGGAGACACTGTTGTCCTCATTTATCTAGATTTAGTGCACTTGCATATGTCTGCTGTTTAGTTATTTTCTAATGTAATAAGAATTTATTTTCTCAATTTTAAACATGTGACTTACCCAAGGCACCTAGTTTAAGTGAAATATCTGTCTCAAAGCTCTTCTTTTCTCTTCGACAGACCTTGCAATTACTAGAACACATTTATTTGTTAAGGTGCATTACAGACATGCTTTGTCATGCTTTTAGGGGCATTCATTTTGCATCATATATAGGAATAGTGTCTCTGTCCAGAAAATAGCAATATACTGCAGGGATAGGTACAGATAAATAGCTGTTACAGTAACTACCATGAATTGACAAGACTAATTTCCACAGCATTTTTTGAGGGAGAATTCTTCAAAAGTTCTAGGATTTTTGAAACAGTATAAAATTTGCTGTCCTAGAAGAAAGCTATAAAAAAAATTAGTTTTCAATATGAAGGTTACAGCATTTTTTCTTCTGAAGAAAATTTAGCTTTTAATAAAAGTTACATTATTTGCAAAGAACATAATCTGACTTAACAGACAGACATCCTGTAGAAGATTTCAGATGGATAATAAAACAATCCTTCTAAATACATGTTCCATGCATAGCAACTGGAGACAAGTTGATGCTTTTGAAAGTCTCTAAAGGGAGACCAGTCTGCCTGAGGCAGCCTTCAGGACATCATTAGCACTTTTTATGGCTCATTAAGAAATTATTTTTAGAAGACACCACCACCATTAAAACTATGACCAACTGCCTTCTAACCACATACAGAATCCTCTCAAAAATTTTAATGTTCAAATAAAGACTGTGATGGAATGTTAGGGTTTATGAGTTTTAGAAAGAAGAGCTCGAAAATGTTTTGTAAAATTAGAGCATGATGAAAATTATTAATGATGAAAGATTTTGTACTGTACAAAATAAAAAAAAGGACTGGGTCACACTTGGAAATGAATTGAAAGAAATACTCTGAAAGACTATAATACTTTATTACATACTTCAGTTTTATTTGTTTTATTCATGTGAACCTAGTTTCAAATAGCTATGTTAAAATTAAATATCTGTTTTAAAAAAAATGTTTCAAAAACATGCCACTTAGTCTTCAAATGTAGAAAAGTCTTAAGGCTGATCTGCTATTTTTTGTTGTCCTTTAACAAGGCAGGTCTGGTAAATGATAAGAAATTAAATACATACCTTTTTAAAGACATGTTTTAACCTAAATAATTATAGGAATGTAGTTTTTTTTTTTTGTGTGAAGCACAAATAGTACAACTTTTACTCAGTTTTTTCCGCTCTTCATGTTTAACAAGTATATATACAATCTGTTTGGTTATTTTTTAATGTACTAAATTACAGGTCTAAAAATAAATTCTCATTGAAAAATTCAAATATATTTTATTTTATATTTTATCTTATTGAAATTTTTATCAATTAAAATGTATTGAAAATGTCTAGGGCAAATGAGATCTGTCCTAGAATTGCTACAAGCACTTTCTCTGATAGCTTGGTGTAAGATATTTTTTACAAAGTTTCTGAAGCTAATTTTGCAATATCAACTCTTAAAAAATCCACATAAGACTAAAAAATAGCCAGCATGTCTGTCTAAGTTCCAAGTGGTTTTTATTATTGCGGTGATTTTTTGAATTGTTCATTTTTGCTAATTAAAATTTACACCACTGAACACTCTCACTCACTTGTTGCTGCATATGTTTATTTTTTACTAGTATTCAGGTAATTGTTAATTTCTCAATTAACATTACGCAGAATTTTGAAATGCCCAGCCATGATGAAGATGCTAGCAATAGCAGGTGTAAACCAGTAATTATCAGCAATCATAAAGCAACAAGCTGAGAAGGAGTTATTAAAAATCATATCCCATGTCTGAAATAAAACAAAATATAGTGGGCACACTGTGCTATTTTGCTGTTCTTAAACACAGTGAGACTATATAAATACAGGTGCTCGCTTGAAGCTTGTAAGTGCCAACAATCTAAGTTCTGAAGTAATTTAGAATTCAATTAATGTGAGAAGCTGAACAAAACAAATCCCTTCACAAGGCCAGTACATGAAGGCTTACTTTTAAAAACTAGAGGATACAAAAAAGAAAATCCATTTCATCAAGGAGAGAACATTCTGCAGAAATTGCAGCATGGTTACTCTATCAATGGCAGTTAAAGGAGTTGAAAACAGGGAAGACAAATATAGTAAATAAATATACTATTTTAAAAGTTGTTTGGTCCCTTGAGCATTATGTTCTCATCACCTGGATCTTCCCAAAGAACCCACTGGAAGCACTTACTTTAAAATGAGTTCCCTAGCATTTCAATGCTTCCTTCAAGCAGTCAGATGAAAACCACCTTTGCATCATTTATACAAAATTGGTTTAAAATGCAGAAAATTAGGTGGATGGAGAGAGACATTGTTACCAGATGAGTAGTTTGTTGTTGTTTTCTGTTTACTGTCATGGAGATTACTCTAATGCAGTAAGATCTCATTTGAGATGAAATATCACAAATGAAGATGAGAATCCTAGTGCCACAAAATGATTATTAAAAAAACGATCTTTTTCAGGCAGTGTAACTGTACAGCTGCAGCATCTATGGCCCCTCTGAACTTCCTGCAGCTGTGTGACTACCTGACTCACACCAGCATTTCAGGGGTAAGGCAATGTACCCCAGTGTAAGCCTTTCACAACCAGAACAGTCATCTCAATTTCATCACCCTGTAACTTGACATCTTACTGCAATTGATAGTGGCACTGAAAAGCACAAGAATCACACAGTATAATAATCAAGGTTGGAAGAGACCTTTAAGATAATCTAGTCCCACCATTAAACTTGCAGCATTATCACCATAAACCAAACCATATCCCCCACTGACACATCCAGACTCCTCTCAAACACTTCCAGAGGTGATGACTCCACCAGCTCCCTGGGCAACTTATTTCAGTGCCTAACCACTCTTTCAGTGATTTGATTTTTTTTTTTTAATATCTAATCTGAACCTCTCTTGGAACATCTTAAGGCCATTCCTCTTGCTCTTTCACTTGAGACATGGCAGAAGAAATTCTCACTTCAGCCTCCTTTCAGGTAGTTGTAGAGAGCAATGAGGTTCCCTCCAAGTCTCCTCCAGACTCAGTAAGCCCAGTTTCCTCAGCAGCTCCTTATAGGACATATTTTCTAGACCCTTCATAAGCCTTTTCAGCATAAATTCCTTTTCAGGACTTGTTCCAGCACCTCAATGTCCTTTTTGATGTGACCACCCAAAACTGACCATAGGATCTGAGATGAGGCCTCACTAATGCAGAGTGCAGAGGGACAATCAGTGCTTGGCCACTGGGACACATGTTCAGCTGTGCATCAGCCAGCATCCCCAACTTCTGCTCAGCCCTCAAGCCACTCTTCCTTGAGGCTATGGTGCTGCATGAGGTTGCTGTGAACCAAGAGCAGGACTCAGCTCTTGGCCTGGCTGAACCTCATGTCAGCCCATTGTTTGAATCCTTCCAGATCTCTCTGCAGAGCCTTCCTACCCTCAGCAGATCAACACTCCCACCTAGTTTGGTGTCATGTGTGAGCTGACTGAGGCTCTATTTGATCTGCTTCTCCAAACCATTGATAAAGATGTTCAACAGGACAGATCTCAATACTGATTCCTGGTGATTCCCAATACCGAGCACCACTGGTGGCCAGAAGGCGGCAGTGAGAGGTGATGATGGTAGCACTTCAAAGAGATACATCAGGATGGGGTGACCAGTGAACTTGCTAAAGTGTAAAATATCACCAGGTCTCTTGGGAGAGGCTTGGCTGCCAGTGCACTTAGGGGTCAATAGCTTTTTCTGTCATTGTACACCTTCTGTTACTTTGAAACATGGTCAGAATGCCTAAAAGTAGCTTGAAAAGGGAAATCATAATCAGTTGTTTACCCTAAATATAAAGTATTAGTTGTCATCACAAGATAATACAGATTATTTTGTGCTGGGCGGATATACATGTACAGATCTTCCTGAAGCACCACATTCAAAATGGCTGAATCATACAAGAATTGATATATTTATTACTTCTAATAGCTTTTCCAGCCACATGTACCAAGAAATTTGTGATAGCAAATAAAGCATGATTTTCTCTTTCATCAGAGATCTAGAGAGAATCAAAAGTAAACCCCACCAATTGTATTCATAAATACAATAGAGAATAATAGGTAATTTATATGAATATTCATATACTGAGCTCAGAAAATGGGCACCTTGTTATTCATCACTTTAAAACATGTTTATAGAATACAAATATATTGGTTCTTGGATTTTTTTCCTAATGCTGATGAAAATGAATAGTACTTGGGGACCAAGTCTGCCTATTAAAGTGATGTGATACATTACCATGCTTGTACAGAAATGAGCACAGATGGCGGGTCTATTATTTCTCTAGCAAAAAATTAGTCATTTTTTTTCCCCAGGATTCAAATCTGAGCAACATTTGCTTAAGTCAGACTACCTCAGTGGGGATCCTTAAAATATTTTTCCCATTACTTGTACATTAGGAGTTAGAGAAACGGAAAGTGATTAATGCTGTATTAAAACTTTAAAATGAATGAAGTCTCTCAAACCAAGAGTCTGAGATTTTTATATTTTCCCCCCCACCCCTAAATAAAGGGAAACAAATTTTGCATGTAAATTTGAGTCTACAGGGATGAAGTTTTGTGTACCATGCTCAGATTCCCAATAGCCTGTTTAGCTTTGACAGATCATTTCATTTACATTAGAATATTTGAAGATGTTGGATTTATGGACATTTGTTAATTAAACTCAATTATGTGGAGTATGAAAAAACTTATAAGTAATTTATAGTTTTTGTACACAAAAGATGCCATTTCAAGCAGAGTAGATTAAACAAAAATATGAAAATTTTCATAATCTTACTTTTATTATAAGAATCAATAAAGCAATATTTCATAAGGTTTTGTCAATGCCGCCTTATACATCTGAAGAAAGAAAAAAGTATTTTAATCTGCCTTATGACTTGTCAGAACATATAATTACAACAAACTCAAAGTTAAATGAGAGTTTTTAATGGCAATTGTTCAAAACAGGATCATCTTGCAGTGAAGACAAATTTAATATGGATTATAATTTCCAATAATAAGAAAAATGCAAGCATATATATTAATTTACTTCAATATATTGAGTGTACTGGCATTTGGGCATTCATTACACACTGTCTCTACCGTTCCTTCCTGCTCACACTCTTCCCCAGCACGGAGTCCATCCCACAGGAGTCATTGTCCATAAACTTCTCTAACGTGGGTCCTTCTTACAGGCTGCAATTCACAAACTGCTCCAGCATGAATCTTTTCCTCAGAGTGGAGTACATCAGGAATGGGCTGCTCCAGTGTGGGTCCTTCCAAGGGCCTGCAAACCTGCTCCAGCATAGACTCCTCTCTCCATGGGTCTGCAGGACTGTTTCTCTCACATTCTCAATTGGTCTCGCCCATCTCCTCTTGCTCAGCAGTTTTTTTCTCTGTTTTAAATCCGTTGTCACGGGAGTACTACCAACATCCCTGATGGGCTTGTCCAGCAGTGAGTCTGTCTTGGAGCTGGCTGGCATTGGCTCTGCTGGACGTGAGGAAAGCTTCTGGAATCTTGTCCCAGAAGCCACTCCTGCAGCCTCCCCTGGCCTTTGCTGTTGCCAAGCAAACCAAATACACATTGGGCAAAATAGGCTTCCAAATGGAATTCCATTTAAATGAATCTTAATTTTTGAAATTCAGCTTTTCATTTTCCATATGTAATGGTTATTCCTTGTATGTTCCTGGGGGAGAGCTCACGTCCAGAACCTGGAGGATCAGTTTCAAGACTGAAGTCTTGGAATACAAAATTAAAAACTCTGAAAGGAGTAAAAACTTTACAAAGCTTGAATAATAACACATTACTAGAAAAGAATAAGGATTTTTTGAGAGAAATATCCACTCCTTTAAGACTCAAGGTGGGACTGTGGTAAATATCTAGCAAATTTGATGAACCAGAAAACTTTGGAATGTGTAGTGGTTATACCAATAATGGGTCCAAAGAGTTGGTATATAAGGATTGGTATTTTTCTCTATTGACATAAACTTGTATGTTAATTGGGGTCTTCTGGAGCCTGTAACAGACAAAAATGTCAGGAGAATGAGATGAAATGTGTCAGTTTTCACAGTGCAGTGTTTGGAGAGTTTGTAGGCAGTCGGTGAATTTGTGAAGGTTTTAGGTGGAAAGGTATACTGTTCTGTTTGGAAATGTTGTGGAGGATCAGGAAGCTTGCAGGCAGCAGAAGGCAGGGAAAATAATAAATTCATTCTGTAAGCCTCAGAAAGGATCATGACATCTGTTGGTGAGAGAAAGGTCAGTAGTGAGAAAGAAGGTGGAAAGATGCTAAACAGCTCGGAGAAAATAAGAAAAAGTAATACCAAGGTTGTTACTACTAGTCCCTATTGATCCAAATATTTATTCAATGCAAATAAAGATGTGGTGTTATCAAGCAGTAGTGTGCTACTTGTCACTGTTTCAATGCACGTCACCTCTGCTACTGCTTCTTACCTTTCCCCACTATCAACTGAAAAAAGGTGAAGAGGAATTTAGAGAATGCTGACTCTGAAGAGGTTGGAGAGCATGATTCAAACTCCTAATATCAGGTCCACTCACAAGACAGCATTACTTTCCCAGCTACTTTTCTTGTGTGAAAGAAGGGAGTCAGTACTGCAGCAATTACCAGCTGTGCAAGACTTCTGATTTCATTGTAGAAAAAGAAATGTAGCTGAAAAAGAAATGATAGTCATCCTTGAATGAGTCATTGCCAAATAATTCTCAGGTGAGTTAAACGAATAAAATTTTAGTCTAGGGAAGTTTCAGCTTCTGCATGATTTATTTCTTCCTGCATGGTTAGAGAAATGAGTATCATTGAATTAAAAAAAAAAAGAGAAAGGGTATTCTTTTTCACAGTTTTGCAGTTCACAGGCAAATGTGCAATAGTTGGGTTCACAGCATTTGAAAAAAAGGTGTTAATTGAAGAATTCTGAGTGACAGAAAGTGAGAACACAGATTTTGCATGCTGTGAAACAGAACAAGACTACTGGATAGAAAGGATAGACATAACCTTCAAGATTTTTTATAGCATTACGGTGTGAAGAAAAATTTTGGTGTTGCATTAAACTAGTATGTTGAGATAAACCAGTTGTTTTTCCTGGTCAATGTAGCATTGTTCAACTGAAATTAATTCCTTATTTATTTATGTATTTTGTTTTATGCAAATGATTACCAAAGACATTTTTTGAAGTTTTTTATATTTATTTTTAATTTTTTTCACGTTAAGAAGTGCCAAAAAATTTGTTAGTCCAGCCCAAATTGCAGCATTAAAAAATGGCCCAAGACTAGCAGGCAGTCTGTGGATTTTGTATACACCCCTATATAAAGCTTTTCCCAAAACTTCAAGTAGACAAATGGCTCCATTGCTGCATGACAACACTGTCTGCTGTAAATCAAAATAACACCTTTTCAAGAACATGAGCCATTCATTTATTCAGTGTGTGCACTTCCTCAGGAATATCCTAAATCTCATTTAGGTTGATATTTAAGTAAAGATCAAGGACAAAATATTGTTGTTATGTGGCAACCTTGCTCTACTGAACTGCATTCATTGTTTAGCATATATGCAAGCTTTTCTGCAGAGCTAAGAGGACCTGTAATGTTTTTCATAAAAGAAATTCTGCAAAATTTAAATATGCTGTATTATCTGTGCTTGTATGTGGATCTAGCAGGCAGGAATTAGACATTTCTTTATTCTGATAAGGTTATTTCCTTTCTTTTTCTTATAGCATAACAGCTGGAAAAATACTTTTGAGACAGAGACATATAGAGCTATCCTTTTATAGACTGAAAAAATATAGCATATGGAGAGTATTTTCATAATGTACAATGGCTGAAAAAATACAGCATATGGAGAATATTTGCATAATGTACAATACCTGTGATAAGAAGGTAGATATTCAGTTTTTCTTGCATAACTTGAGTATCACATATAATGTGGTAAATTGAATGAAGAATTGCTTCTTTAAAAGCTACAGCATCCTGCTTGATGGTTAGTTTATTTACTGTATTTTGAATTTGGATGTATTACAAACAATGTTCTACTTCCTCAAGCAGTTCTTTTTTGAATCAGCTTATATCTGTTTTTTTTACCTCTTCTTTATATATATATATAGATATATAGTACATTTTGGCCTAGTCTTACTTATATAATCTATGTAATGCTAAATAATTTATACACAATATGGCTGTTATCTTTCAATAAACATTCTACCTGCGTGTGCACTCGCAAAAACACTAGAAAACTTCAATTTTCTGAAATTTTATTTCTGAACACACACCATGTATGGAATCTGGAGTTTGTTTTAAAAACCTGAAATGTCACACATTTAGGAAATCATCATGTAATTGTATTTAGCAAAATCAAAATGGAGCACAGGTTTTTTGCACACACACAAAAAGACATGCACAGGGCTGAATGTTTCATACTAAAAAATGTAGATCACTTTCCTTATTAAAGTTTGTAGTAAAGTGCTAATAAATAACAGAACTTTGTGGAATGTAGTAATTATTTTTTGTTGTATTTCTTTTTTTGTGAAAAATATGTACACAAAATTAATACATCTCATTAAAGAGGTATGCTGGTGCCATGAGAGATAACACAAACTAGAAGTTGAGTCTCTGAGAGTGAAGTTACTAAACCATTTTTATGTGTGTTTCTGTATTAAACTAGCTATACGCACCGTGTGGTTGGCAGTGGAATCAAAGCTCAGTCTGCAAATCCAGAAGTAAAAGTGAAGGGAACAGATCCTGTAATAAGTCAAATTATTGACAAGCTGAAACATGTTATTCAGGTAAGATGCTTTTTCCTATGGATATAGTATAGTTCTAACTACCACTCTAGTAATGAAAGTATTAATTTACTGCATCATGAAGGTTAATTCAAGTTTCTGCTGAGTGCACATCCACAGCAAAACACTAGTTGCTCTCTGTCTCACTTCAGTTATTAAAAATTATTTAGTGGAAAGGCTTGCATATGGCAGATAAGTGTAGGAAGTGAGGCTCTGGCAGCTGGGCCATCTGTACCTGCAAGTACCACAGCTTGGCATTGCAGTAAGCCTACAGAAAAACAAACAGTATGATTTAGGGATATTAACTGTGTGCACATGTTTGCATAACAATAAAACGTAATTTCCCTCTTCTCTCTTTACCAAATCTAGGTTCTTTCTTAACTTATATTGCTGTGAGTTTTTTTGTTTAGATGCCGGATAGAAAAACTAGGAAGCTTGAATAAAAATCATATGCCTGCTAAATGAGTTGGTGTTTGTTACCTGATGTACATATCTGTGAGTTACTAAATTTAAGGCTTACAAGGAATGTAATATGGTTCTGTACAATCATAATATTGTAATAAGTTTACAGAATTACAGGATTCTCTGGTTACATGCCACATTCATAGATAGCCAGAACTAGAGGACAAAAACATAATTCTGTTGAAGGCGACAGTTACTTTGCCAACAGCTCTGTATTTCAGTTTAAAAAATACAAGTTTTCACTCTTATCTGAAGGCTCAATGACCAGAAAGGTTCTACAGGCGTTTCTTGTCAGTGACCCATTTAACCCAGTAGCCTCTCCTTTGCACTGGTAAAAGGAGAGCCTGCTTAGGGAGACCATGAAGCTTCTCACTTTTATTGTCGCCACTTCCTTTCTCTACCCCATTCCCCAAGCAAGAGAATTAGAGATATTAAATGTCTTCTCTTTGCCTAGTGCATTTAGATCCATCTAAACACTTATTTTATTTCTGTTTTTACATCTTCATGACAGCTTTTAAATACAGTTTCCCACGTGGTTTCTGGAGTTTAAATATTACTAATAGCTTCACAGTAAATCCTCTTGGTTCTTATATCTCTAATTGTGCACAATAACTCTTCTCTGACAACAAAACAAAGAGTGATGAAATACAAAAAAGATAAAAAAACCAGAACAATTTCTTTTCCATCGGTAGCATTGTTTTCTGGGAGAAGTGGCATTAGTTTTGAAGTTCAAAGGCAATCATTATTCTTTCCTTCTTAAAAGAAATATCTTTTTTATCCCTCCAGCTTCAGCATCATGCTTTTGTCTCTCTTCTTTATTAAAATGGTATCTGCAATGGTGGGAAAATCAATGCAATTTTCCCAACAAGAGATGCCATGATTTAATTAATAACTACAAAATACTATACAAAGATAAACGTTGCAAATATTACTTGGTAAGTTCCAAGGTCTTTCATCTATCAGGAATGCTTTCCTCCTTTTATATTAAAACTGCTCTGTATAGTTTATTGTATTGGTTACCTCTAGAGACTTGAAGTTGTGTTGTTTTCTCCTTGAGTGAGTACCTAAAAGAGTGGAATAGAATATTTCCATTATAAAGTATTTCATTTTGAGAGTTTACTTGCCCTTGTCCCTAAAGACTTGAGTGGATCTTGTGGAAAAGGACATATAATTTACATACTGAAATTCTTACTAACCTCCAAGTATGTTTTCTTTCTGTGGGGTAGTTTCTTTCCTTGTAGCTCTGAGTAGGAAAATAAGGTCAAGGGATAAAGAGAGCATCAAAATCCTTAGAGACCTGACATATAACTGCTTTTCCTCAGGAAAAAAAAAATGGGGCTGAAGAAGCTGCAAAAAAGCTTTCTTCTTTACCATTTGCTGCTTGGGAAAGGAAGATGAAGAGTCTAAATTAGAGATTCAAATACAAAAGATCATCTTTTTGTCCTGTGTGATATGAAGAAAGATGAATCACATATTAAGATTACAATGGGAAGAAAATAAGGGGGGGCTTAACGGATTGTGGTGATGCCTCAGAGACAGACAGGGACATACTTAAACCTAACACACTATCCAAGCTATATTACTGAACTTCAAAATTTTAAATAGCTGACTTAATAGGAACAAAACATATTGGCTAAGTTTTTCAAAACTTAATCATTCCTGAAATTTACAAAACTATATATGTTAATTCATCTTTAGCATGAAAATAGGAAAAGGGCAGATATTTTTGTGATCACTTTCTGCTCATATTTAATATTAACTTAGGAAAACAGATCAAGATCATTTCACCCTGCATACAGAAAAGACAGATTAGCATATTGTCTATTTTTTCCTGTTGGATATACAAAAGTATAAAAATCACAAGCAAAGAATTAGCTTTAATCTATGTTAATATACAACGATGGAACTCTATTTTCCAGGTTCTGTCCTGTTAAAAACTTTAAACCTCTGAAACCCCTTGGTTTCATAAGTGACAGTATCTCTTTTCAGCAGGCTGTGGTTTCTGAGCAGTTCTCCTTTGTGAGAGGCTCACAGTAATCCTCCTTTTTCTGTAAATAATGGATTTACCAAAAAATGACTGGATCTTTTTGATTCTGTTGGACCCCAGCAGCTTTAATCTGTGCTCCGGACTCCACAGGTTTATATTCACAACAACAAAGTGCAATTATTGGAACTGATAAGAACTCTGCTGAGCCAGTCAGTGCTGAATATGGCTTGAAAAAGTCACCTTCTTCTGTAAAACTCCTTGCTTGTAGAGACTGGTATTTTGGAGAGTTTTAAATGACGGACTCTTCTTCATTCATGTATCTTCCCAGCAGGCAAATTATAGGTTCAGTGCATATCATTTTATGTACTGCCATCTGCAACTATCACTCTAATAGGTAACCAAGGAAAGCAAAGTCAGTTTCATATGGCATAAATAGTAATGGGAATTACTTTCCTTTCTTCCCCAACAATTTAAAACCACGATTAATTCATCATTCCTGCAAGCACAAATACTAAGGTTATGAAGTGTGATATTTTGGAGCTGCAATTACAGGCATGTTGGATGTTGGTCTTTTCCGTGTGTTTCTTCTTTCTTCCAGTCTCAAAAATATACTTCTTTTGAAAGTAATAGACATTACTTGGAGCTTGTATTTACAGGTTAAATAGTCTTACTCATTTTAGGAAATCTTGCCATAGCAGAAGGTACTCCTATCTCTGACTGTCTAAATTAGGCAGACCAAATCTCCCTCTGGAGCTCTCTAGAGGCACGTACCATTAGTGACTATACTGAGAATTTAAATGCTTCTATCAGGATAAATGATTTCCAATTTTTAGGTGCAGTAAAAGGCATGTCTGAACTTATTTGCAAAAGATCCCATCTTGTACTGCTATACCACTAGAGCGCTAGCTGATATGCATAAAATAATATTTACCTTCTCCACAAAGGGCTGCACACTGTATCTAATGGAATTGATGCTTACATTCCTTAAAGGAGTAAATGCCAGTACTTTGTATGACATTAAATACTGGTGACAGTCTAATTTTTCCTTTACTGCTTGTCATTACTATTGCACAGTGAGCCCTCTGTTTCACCTTGCTGCCATTTGCCCATTTATGTGTCTCAAAAAGGTTGCAAAAATAGTGAGATGAGACTTTTTTTGACACTGATTTGTCATGCTAACAACTAAATTTTTCATCTGCATTTTTTAAATTTTTGTAAGTGTTGTTCAAGTATGGATTGGAAATGGGGATAGAATGTATTACCTGAAACCTCACCTGCTCATACAAAGAACCATGTTTTGAAATTATTCATATACAAGGTATGACACTTGTAGTTATGCCTACTTACTGTAGTTATGATAACCACCTAATAGTTAAAACTCCTCTGCCTCTTAAACTAGTGCCAACAGCTGTATAAATGTCGCAAATTGGAAATTTGGATGACTTTTTTAATGACTTTTTTAAAGTTCAATTCTTTCTTATGGAATGAAGGAATTCTCAAGATAGACAGATACATAGTTTGACACACTCTTCAGTAACATGCTTTTGGAGACTCACTTTCTAACCTTTTTTTTCCCCTTTTCTTAAATGCTTTTTGTTGATATAGTGTAACCTGCAGTTTGTACAGGTAAGTGGGAAGCGAATTTCAATAATGGGTAAGTGGGAAGCAAATTTTCAGTGCACTTTATGCAGCAGCCATTCAGCATTCACTGGTATTGGAATTGCTTTCAGCTGTGTTTGCTCCTAAACTGCCTATTTATTTTTTGTTTTACTAGAAAAGACTTCCTCTCAAGTTTATTTTGTGTTCCATATTACAAATGCATATCTAAATGTTAATTTTGCCTTAGATTTTGGTTTTACTAGGGTTTTTTTTACACCTTTTGGTTTCATCCAATGTTAGACCAAACCTGCAGATAGAGAATAGCTCAATATGTTGATTGTGTTAATTTTTTTTTCCCCAATGATTTGTTAGCACTGCTTGTATTTATTTATTTCTGCAAATAATACAATGCTATTGTTTTTTTTGAAAGCAAACCCTTGGGCAAATTCTGGTTTTGGCAAGGCATGACAGTAGAGTACTAGTGATTTAGGGATATTGGAATATTCCTACTTGACAGAGAGTCTATTTCATATTTGTTGTGTGAGCTGTTCCAGTCTTTTATCCCTTCTATGGGGAGCCGCTGGCTGGTTCCAACAATATGTTAAGTGCTTGATTATTACCACTGCATGTAAAATTCCTCTAAAAATATTAAACAGTTGGAAATGCGGTGGGGAATTATTTTCTGAGTTTCATACTCCTCCCTTTAAAATATACTTCAACTTCCAGCCTCAAAAATACACAAAAGAGTGCAGAATTGTTGATGCTTTTGTATCTCTTGAGAGTAAAAAGGTTTTCTTCACAGTTCTGTGATGATAGCGAAGGTATAAAGCCTCTCTGTTGCTCACAAAGGTGGTCTTTCTGTAAGTCAAGCACTAAAAGTGTGAAAACACCTCTCAGAACATTCTGAGATGA
The DNA here is from genome assembly GCA_013397245.1 of Thryothorus ludovicianus. NCBI lineage: Eukaryota > Metazoa > Chordata > Aves > Passeriformes > Certhiidae > Thryothorus > Thryothorus ludovicianus. The sequence goes on along the minus strand of VZTB01007840.1, from coordinate 204,170 downwards.
CTGTATGTCTTGGAAAATTGTGTGTAAACTCAAAGCTACATATGATTTATGAGTAGAAGGCAGAAAAAAATGGTTATTAGGAGGGTATGCAGTTTATCCCATGCATGTCCCATTGTTGGGATGCTTAGGAGGTGAATTGAGAAAAACAGTCACCAGCCACATAGTCCTCCTGATCAGTAATTTAATTAAAATATCAGAAATAATTTCCCTAGCTTACTTTGTTTTTAACTAACTAGATTACTAGAGTTAATAAGGGCTAATCAAAGTCTCATTCATTTAGAACAAATGATTTTTTTTATGAAGTATCTTTTTTAAATAGGATTTATGCTGAAATGAAAAGAGTATACGTTGTACAGGGCTTTCTGAAATTGTTTGTTGTTCAAATTTGTATAAAACTCTTAATACTGGGCTAATTTTAAAAATCCTTAACATCTGACTTTTTGTTATTTTTCTCCTTACATATCTTATACAGCCTTGCACAGTGAACAGTGAGAAAACATATTTGTTGTTGCACCAGGGAGATACTGTCAATTCTTATTAATTTTGTGAAGAAAACAGTGGCAAGTGAAAATAAAACAGCTTTTTCCAGCTACTTAGGTGGACAGTGACACTAACTGAAGTATTCATTGTGGTGCAGATCTTATCTGCAAAAGTCTATTTTGCTTCTAAATTGTTTGCTGTTATAGCTGGTAAAAATTGCTTGTGTTAGGTTTTTTAGCAAAACAGGACCATTGTTCTGCCTTCTCATTTTTAAGCACAATGTTAAGGGAAGGAAAGTTTTGAGATTTTGAAAGAGCCTGGGGTAGCTCCACCTGCTCCTCATAGAGACCACCACACCCTGTACACTGTTAAAATATGTACATCTGAAATCAATATTCTTATTTCATCAATAATAGATAGAGGAATATTTTCAAACTGGCGTGCTTGGAATAACGTGTTTGGTAAAAAGGGAAGAAAAATGTAGAGTGGTATCTAATAGGGCTTTAAAAGATTTAAGTTAAGCAGGACATCTACTCTCTAGTCAGAAGTGAAAACCAAATAGTGGCTCTAGCTTATGAAATCTGAGACACATCACAAAGCCTTCCCATAGTTACCTTCATTGACAGCCTCTTAAGAGCAGAGGCTCAGCAACTAGATAGAATAATATCACATCAGGATGGAAAGTATCCACAAAAGTTTGAGAAGCCACTTACTGTTCCTGTTAGTACTAATTAATGACAGATGTAATTTGTCAACATCTCAGTAACATTAAGAAAATGCTTTGTTTTCAAGCAAATACACTAAAAAGGAAAGAGTGGGGCAGTAACTGGAGTTAACAGTAGGTACCATTAAGGTGTGCCATTTACATGGCCCTGTAGTGGTGTCCTCAGTACCCCGGCAGTTCTGTGTGAGTGGTTCCTCTCGGCTGGCATGCCAAGGGAATGAGGGGATGGCTGTGCTCTCTGTCCATTTGGGCACTGGTGCTGCCTGAGCGCTGTGTCCCACCTTGGTTTGCTGACTGTGTACAGGAGCACTGAGTATTTATTCAAATATAGCAGCAGTTACAGAAATGTTGAGAATTCCTTGCCTTTTGTCAGTCCATGTGTCACAGCTGAGGAGAATGCTGCTGGGGGTTGAGGGTTGGCTAGAAAACCTTTAAAGGTCCCTCCCAAACTGAACTATTCTGTGATTCTATTGACTCCATGACTGTAGTGTGTGAACCCATATGCTATTAATACCAGGTAATACACATGGGAAGAGTTGTCATAAGTACTAGGGACATGAAAAGATGTTGTCAACAGTTATAAAACAGAATGCACAAAGGAAATAGGCTTCTTTAGCATCAGTGATCATAAGACCATTTCTTAGAATATGTGCAACAGTCGTTATGCAAAACTGTGACATCTAACACAAATCACAGCAACACAAAGCAACTGGAAAAAAAAAAAGCAGAAGCATTTCAATGGTTAACTGTTAAGGGAAAAAAGTTGCTGGTCACAGACCTTCTAGCCTGAAAATTAACACATCCTTTTTGAGCGTGTTGAATGTTTCCTATTTGAGACAGGCTATTTCTTTTTGGTCTCAGTCCTAGGAAATCCCCAGAGGCAGTGACCTGTGGAGAGCAATACCAAGCAAGTCATTTGCTGCAAGCATCATCAAAATTTGTTCTCCTCGTCAGTTTGTAAAATAAACAATGTGTTCTGCAAGCACAAGAAATATCAGTCTGGAAAGCAGTCTGTTGCTCTGAAATCTTATGAACTGAAATCTCATGTTATCTATGAGGTTGTCTAAGAACTCATCTGTTGAAAGTTTTGGAAATTGTGGAAAGCAGCAGTATAGTGTGGAATATTCAACTGCTTTTGAACCCTGTGGCTCTGAAATCCATGTGGATAGCATAGACCATATTTGAAACTGTACCATACAGTGTAAGGTCACAAATTTTGCTCAGCACAACCCTGCGTTTGTCTTGAGAGAGTAAGTCAGCAAGCAGAGGAAAAATCAGTACCAAAGGTGAAGTATTTCATTTGCATGAAGTCTCAGCAATGCTGTTCAGGACTGTGGATTAAGAGGAAGTGTCAGAAGTGAGCTGTGCTGTGCATTTTTTAAAGCAGTTTTTGTTTCAAGAGAGAATTCAGAAAAATACAAATATATCCTGGCAGACTATGGTTATGTGCTAGGTTTGTGGGTAGATTTCTTAGCTTCTCTCCAGTAGAGAAATATTATTCTGCTCTGTATTTAACTGACACATTTCAAAAACAAAAACCAAAAGAAGCCTGAAAAATATGCTGATTCTAAATTCCTTCTAGAACAAGTATATAATAAAAAAATACATTCACAGAAGAAAACTTGTCAAGATAGAAAAAATAATAACTTTGATAGTAACCTGATTGAATAGAAATTTGTATATTTCTTTACAAGACAGATTAGCTATTACTTTGGGAGAATATTTTTCCAATTTTTTCTTTAAAATACATACCAATCTTCATATACTTTATTAAACAGATTGTGCAGTCTGAATTCTTTAATGTGTTCATTTCTTCAAATGACTTTCCATAACCTTACATCTTAAAAGTAATATTATCTTATTTGTTGACTTAAAAACTGCATACTTACCAGTTCCTTGATGCTGTGTTTGGCCTTTTTTAACACTTGTCTGTGTCTAATAAGCTTCATCTTTAAGGGCAGAAAGAAAGTTTGAAGAAGATCTAAACATTCTGCTGCCAAATACCCACCCTAACTTGTTCACAAAGCTCCATCCTTAGGTCATTTTTTGTAGAGAAAATGGAGACATCTCTTTCTCATTCCTATTCTGGAACCAGTGATAATTGTATCGAGTGCTGTTCTTGTAGTGGGACATTTGTGGGACACCTCTACTCCCTTTTTTCCCTGCCCTTTATTTTTCTCTCAGTGAGTCATTCAGCTTGATCTATGGACTGCCTCACTGCACTGGTGTAAATAACCATGGGAGAAAAAAAACAACAAGCAATGAACAATTAATTGGGTCTCTCAAGAGACTCCTAAACCAATCCTGTATCTGTAGACTCCTAAACAAGATATATAGACCCCAGATTTTCATGTATGATAATGTTTTGATTAGAAATATCTCTTCTTGTAACTTGCTTGTCACTTCAGTTGAGCAAAATCATTAAAAGTAATCACTATCTTCATCTAGTTTACTTGACATGTGATTACTGTATAAATCTCATAGGTACACTGGCCCACAGTCCAGGCTGTGCAAATGATGACAAGAAATGTTGTGAGGACTAAAGTCTTTTGCTAATAGAAGTCCTGTAATCTAATTTTAGATAAAAAGTGTTTTTTTATTTTTCTGCCTGTTCATGGGATATATATTTGCAATGAATACAAAACTGTCCTATCCCTCTTCTATAATCCTTAATATTATTTTGCCAGGTCCCGTTTCCCCTTGTCAGATTCTTATTTCTGCTTCTAACCCTCCCCTTTTTCAAATAATCATGTTTTTCATCTCATTCCATAAAATACTTCCCTGTCTTATTCAACATTTCTTTTAACAGGTGTCTGACCTTCTGTGTTTCCTGTTGGTATGCAGGTCTGGGACAATGACAACCTAGCTCAAAGGCAAGAATTTTGTTTCCCAGTCAGTCAGGACTATAACTGAAAAAAATAATTTTAAATATCTGAATTAAGGTCTTACTGTTAGCTACTAAGTAGTCATGCAAAAAATGAGAGAGGTGTATTTTAGCCTCTGTGAGAACTTTTTTCATGGTTGTGATGAAAGATAAGAAGGCATTTTAAAGTGCAAATAATGAATGACTATGATGAAAACACAATGGTAAGATTGAAAGAGGCTGCAAAATTCCAATTCTGTTACCTTGAACTGTAATTTCCTTCTTAATGCAGCTGCCTTGCCCCAACTCTGCCTTTCAACAGAACTATTTACTCAGGTCTATGCTAAATTTATTGAAGCACAATGATCTAGGCAAACAAAAAACTGCAGCATAATATGTCAATAAATATAGCAACATTACTTTTTAGTGAGAATATGCAAGCTTCTTTACCAGATTTGTACCACAGTAAGGCTACTGTTTATAAAACTGTCCATCATTAATTTCTTTATTTCTACATCCCCTGATTTATCTCCCTTGTCATATATAGAAATGTAACAATCTGCTGTCCAAGTAAGTCTCATACAGATTTTGAAGAATCAGGTAGCATCATGATCATGGAGCATGGCAGTCAATAGTTGCATGAAAGCACTTTGGGAAGTGTTTTTTATGTATTGTAATAATTTAATCAATTTAATCTTTTTTTCCACTTTCTGACTATTGCTCTCCTCTATCATTTCATTCATTAGAAGTCTTCCTCTAAAGCTCTGTACCTCCATGCCGCAGTTCAACGTGCGTCCCTAGTAGATATTTTATCATAGCTGTCAGTTTTTCCCCATTCTTCTGTTTAAGAACTCTTTTACCTATTTGAAGCCTTGTTTGAAGTGCCCACCATCTGGTTCCTTTACAGTTCAGCTGCAGTTAGTTCCTCCTGTAACAGCTCTCTTACCTTCTAGTGTCTACTGTTTTTAATTAATCAGATTTTTTTTTCCCTTGCACTTCTTCTTCAATTTTGATTGAAGATTAATACTGTTCCTCTTCTTCTGTTCTTGGAGCCATGTAGGATACTAAAAGTGTGTCAGTAAATGCTACTATGGAGGGCTTGGCCTCCAATTTTCTTCCTAGCAACGTAAATGTTGTCTCCAGATCTTTTTTGGTTGGTTTTGTGTAAATCTACATGTACCCTTAATACTTCTACTTATCCAAAAATTACTACATATCTTATCTACACAACTCACAGGGTTCACCATAGCCAGATAAGGTACTGTGATTTCTATGGTTACCATTTGTAGTAAGAGTTGCATTTGTTATTTGCTTTTATTGCTTATACTGGTGCTCTGTGCAGATCCTTCAAGAAACCACTTGTTTGATTTTTCTTTCAGCCCTTTCAAGGAAGCTTAGTATGAGGGATGTGCTAAGATCAGAATGTAACTTTACGATTTAGTTGGTGAAGTGTGGACATATCCATTTAGATACTTTATAGAACATACTATAATAATCAAGGAATAGACTTGTCTCCTGTTGCAATCCCTCACCACTGGGTTGGTCAGATTCAAGTGTCTTTTTCTGCTGAATAACCGTAGTTAAACTCTGCAGATGTGGCGAGCAGACACTTGTATTTTTGGCATAAGTAAAATTAAATCTCATATAATAATCAGCTTGATATATCTTGGGGGCTTATATGTGAAGAGATCAACTCATAAAACATCAGCTTTAAGAAAATTATTTTCATGCACATCAGTAAAAAAAATTTTATCTTATCTAGGAGGAAGTCTTTTCAGTTAGAAAATTTTGTGTGGCAGAAGTTGTATCAAGAAATAATGGTATGAAAATATAGCAAGTAATAAAATAGACAGTTTGTGGGAATTTTCAGGAAACATTTATTTTAAAGTTCCAAAAGAGAAAAAGTGTTGGTTTTAAATGAAACTTCTAACTAAAAAAATTGTTTAAACATCATATACTTTTTCATTCCTTCTCACATTTCCTATTTAATCCAATTTCTAATTTTTCCTAAAACTGTTTTTCAGCATGAACCAAAAAACCCCTAGAAATAAATTATTTAACAGAAACAAAAAATAAGAGAAAGTGTTAATAATTTAAATACAAGAACAAATAAGAAGCTATGAATTTTTAAATTCTATTTTATCTTTTATTTGATATTTGTATGATAGCTGCAATTAAAAATTGTTCCCCTCAGCCATTCTTTTGATTTTTGATTCTGTATTTAAAAGACTTAATTGAAGATTTTTAATTTTAAAAAGTTGCATAATATGAGAACTATACCCTCATTTGATTATTTCAAGGCAATTTTGCTTAAGACGTTTTGGTATTATAGGTCAACAAGGAATGTCATCTGTGCACACCAAGATTGTGCTCTGTTCCTCTGTACTTCTGTATTTTACAGGAATAGGTGGCTCAGATGAAGACTTGATTTTATAAAAATCTTTTATTTTTGATGCTGCTCAACTTCTTTCTCTTTCCCCCTTCTTCTCATTCTATTTTGTGTGTCTATTTTGTTTCCAATATATTTAAAATAATAATAATTTTCAAACACTGCAATGATTATTTTTGAGTCTTGCCTTTATTGCTTTCTAAATTGTATGACAGTTTCATTATTCAAGCTGTGAAATATGCAAGTTCCTTCAGGATAGGAAAATTGGTATTGTTTGTATTTTTAGAAAAATACAGAGTAACTTGAATATCTATCACTACTTTGATATTGAAAGCAAAGTTGTAGCCTGGCTCAAACCTTGAGTCATTGAAATCTTAAATCCTCTAAATTGATTATTTTCTCTGCAGGAAAGGGAAGAGGCACTTCAGGCTTGAGATGGTGTGAATCATACTCTAGAATGTCTCATTTTTTTCTATCTTGGAATTCTAGAATAACCACAGTCCTATCTGAGGCACCTTTGTTACATGTATTTGGCCAAGGATACGTAATTTGCTTGATTGTGGACAACAGTGAATTCTGTTTGCATTTGTTCATGTGGACCTAAGGCAGCTGTCTTTCAAGAACAGATTGCTGCTTTTCTGCACCACAAAAATCCTGTATGATTCTAAAATGTATTAGAAGCTCCCCAGACATGTAAACTTCATTTAAACCCCCTGACAAGCTAATTTCCTGGGAGTAATTTGAATGACCATAATTAATTCGGGATATATTTTCATGACACAAAATTTTAGCAGAAATTCCAAACTTCAGGATGCCCTTGACAAATATTTCAGTGCTCTTTTCGTTATTCTTGTTTTCAGAGTTTTATCTTGCTGGTTTGGGTTGATTTGCAGGATTGCTTTTACCCAGCCCTGATCTATTTGGAGTATAAAATTAGGCACATGAAAACAACTCTGCTAAGGTAATGATTTTGAGTACGAGCTGTATCTGAATTGTAGAAACTTGAGTTTAAGTATCAAAAAACCACAGGAAAAATAATATAACAAAGTGAGGATCCAAATCAAAATTGATAAGCAAAAATATAAAGTCCTAGTGAAAATAAGAAACACCATGGAAAGGTGTTAGGAAGTACAGGGATTACAGTGAATTTCTAGAAGCCATGCTGATTTAAACTCATGGGCAAGAGTAAATAAATAGTAACACATAGCATCAGCAAGAAAAGTAAAAAGCCTCTTTGAGAGAGCTGAGCTTCTGTTCATCTATTTAATTAAGAAAGATGATAATTATTGTGGAATCTAAAGGGTGGTGAATGGGAATGAGGTTTTGGAAATAAAATGTAGATGATTGAGGTCAAACAAAAAATTTTAAGTCTCAGTTCATGCTTCTCTGTACCAAAAGATGGACCACACAACCGTGGACCAATTTAGGAGAAAATGGGGAGGAAAGGAAAATGCAGAAAATGTGCTAAGAGACAAGCATGTGTTTACAGAGAGCCTGTGACAGAGCAATAGAGTACCTTCTCAGCAGTGTAGTATCTTGTCAATACATCATTCAAACATCATCTTGTAGAATCTTTGCTCGAAGGAGTATCAGAAAAATTCCTGTGTGTCAGTAAGATGGTTGCTAAAATGTTATATGAATCTTAATTCATAGAACATTTTAGCAACCATCTTACTGACACACAGACTTAGTTGGAAGAATAAGGGTTATAGAATTTGTAGCTAAGAAATAAAGTTAAAAAGAAAAAAAATAGGAAGAGAAAAAGTGTCACCATCTGTGTTTAAAGAGCAGTTATTAGATTGCAGAAAGTTTACTAAAATAGTTCCTCAGAGGCTGGATTGCAGCCAGTAGCAAATAATCTTGGCTTAAAAAGGTGTTGTTTTACAAATTTGGAAATTATAAGAAAAGTCAGGTAATAATGAAATGATTGAGAGCCACAACAATAGAAATAGAATGAAATACAAAAATGTGAAATGACAGTTTTTCTGGACAGACTTCTCATTACAATCAAGGAATTCTATGAGGTTGAAACACACCAGCTGGAGGCAAATGAAGACACTCAAGTCTGCTAAGTGATCAAAAGATGAATTTGAGCCACCTACAGTTCCCAGTAATTTGGATTCATACAAGGCTTATTATTTTTTTCACAGCTGTGGGCCCAGAAACAGATTCTTATCACACATTTATCTTCTTCCCAATTATTTTCTATACAGTATTTAAATATGGTGACATATGCACTCAGGTAAGGGTGGAATGCACCTGTTTTTTATTGGTTTGGTTTTTAAAATGCTATTTCAAGTTTATATATTCTTCTTGTATTACAAACTAAATAAAAATGAAATTTGATTTTTTTTCTACAAATTCTAAATGCTAGTTCTGTAGATTTTTGATTTTAAACCTTATTCTATAAAAGCTTTAATAATGGTATTAATATAGTATATTTCAGTGTAATTGATGACCCTTTGGATAAATATATTAACTGTTTATTTCATAAATCCAGTTGCACTATGGTATTATATTCAAGATTTCCTAATTTCTTTTCAGACTCTATATTTCATTGTAGTGTTTCCTGTTATCACAAGGAAAAGATGGTAATGAGAGTTTATATTTTCAGTTCCTTCCAATATTTCCAAACCATCTATAAATATTAAACTGGTCTGTTCTAAATTTGGATATGATAGACTGACTGTTAAAAATAAGAGATTAAAAATATCTTACAAGCTTTTTCAGTACTAGCAATGTAAAAAATATCATGTATTTTTTAGAAAATGAGGATTGTGTTGTTTTGATGAGCTTTTAATGAAACCAAGTAGATAACGTCTGGGACTTAGAGAAAAAGAAACACTACTTTAAAAATTACTGTAGTAGTATCTTCCACTTTCTATTGAATGCTTCTGACATGCACTAATCATCAGTGCATCAGTTGATGAAGTGATTTTATTTCAGAGTTTATTGCCTTGACAGGATCAATAATCCTACTGTTAGTAAACTCAGTAGAACTAAAAGGCTCAGAGTATTCCCAAACTCCACACACTTCCCTAAATGTATTAAATTTTTTATTAACATTGAATATTTGCTGATTCTTTTATAGTTGTAGACTAATTTTAACCGTTTTCTGCTCTATTGATATTTCTACATCTAATTTCACAATAACATAATTAAAAAAGTTAGAACGGAAACATAATTGAACTTGCCTCTAGATTGAACTTTCCATAGGAAATAATTGCATCAAAAATATTTCATGGAAGTATTTTGAGAATATTGCCTTGCTTTTGCTATCCTGATGGCTGTGAACATTTTGGACTGTAGAAGTGGTGAAATTTAAGCCATGTTTTTTTGTAAAACTCTTTAAGCAACATGAGTCTTTGCAAAACAAAAGAAATTAAAGTTGCTTATGTGCCATATTCAGGTAAGCTATATTTTTTTCCCTAGCTGGATACTGCAAAAAGGCTCCTAAATAAAAATCCTCTTTTTTTATTTTTTTTTTTCATTGTAGAAATAAATTTACTTTCTTAAAAAAAAATAAAATAAACAACCTCTTGAAGTTCTAATATACTTTATAACACTTAATTGTTTGTTTAAGCAGTTTTGAGATAAGAAAAAGTAGAAAAAGGCTTTGAAAAATTTGTTAAAATATTTATCACTTGTGTCTTTTCGTTCATATCAGACTTGATCAAAGGTCTTTCTATTCCCTATTTTAGAATGTTTAATAATAATGAGGGGGGTTGACTACAGTATCTACTTCCATTATTGGTGTATGACATACGGCATTCTGGTATTGTTTTCTTTTTAGGTAGTATGATTAATGTAAATCTGCATTTAATTTTTTTTTAAATGCTCTTGTATAATGCAACTAATGAATTTTCTTTTACAGAAAAAATATTTAAATGACATTTTTGAAAGAATTACTCGACTTTTGGGAAATAATTCATATATTATTATGAATACTGTAATGAAGAAAGTTTAGTACTATTCTATGTTTTGACGTAGTATCATTTTTTCCTTAGGCATAGATTTACACGAGTTTCTGCATTTGTAAGTGTTAACTATTCTTGCCAAAAATATTTCTTAATGCCTGTATTCATATTTTTTTTTCAAACTGCTGATGAAATTTTTGTTTAAAAAAACACTGAAACTTCATTCAGAAATCGCTTTGCCACTGACAGTTACCAACATAGTGGTTTGGAAAATTAACATAACGTTAACATAAAGTGACTGGTTTTGCTGACTATTCTCTGGAAGACCTGAGAATCTAAAATAAAATAAAAAAAAAAAAAAGAGAGAAATTGAAACATTTTTCTCCTTTTTTTTTTTTTGCCAAGTGCTGGTTAGCTGGCTCATCTTGTTACCTTTGTTGGAATAAGAATTACTCAGATGAATCTAAATAATCACACCTCCTTTATCCTATTTTTTCTTAAGAAATAGTATTTTTATTTCACTTTAATAGAAGTCATTATTAAGTAATAAAATTAATTCAATTATTGGTTTTATCTTTAAAATTTTGACTGTGAATCTATTATTTCTGAAAAGGCACAATATTTCCTGTTTATCACAATTAATTGTCTACTGATAAGAACAAATTCAGCATTTCTCTTTAATTTCTGATTTTAATGGGAGTTTGATTTAAAGTGTTTTCAGCAAGACAACATAATGTATGTGTTAGGAAGAAACAGTAAAGGACAGTTTACTTAACAAGATGTGGAAGATGGGAAATTATGTGTTCCTAATTGTTTGTGAAATTTTTTTATTGTCTATTAAGTTTTGCTTTCTTTTGCCATAAATTTTAATTTAAGCTTGGTTCTTTAAGTGCCATCAACTAGCTTAAATGTATATGACGTTCACTGCAAAATGCTTTACACTAACACATCTTTCTTCTTGCCTTGGTTTGTTCATTATTCTGAGGTACTCTTCAGAATATCAAATCTCTTTGTGTTGTGAATTCTGTCTTTCTGAAGTTTGAATTTCTGCTGGGGATTTCAGTATGGGTGGTACTAAAATTTAGAAAACAATTACTCTATTAAGCAAATGAAGTGATCATTATAAAAAAGATTAGCCTTTATTTTTCTCCCCTGCTTTATATTTAAGGTGGGCACATAGACGCTGGTGAGGCAGTATTAGATCAGACTCAAGAAGAGTTATGAGAAATGAAAACTACAAACCAACAGCTAAAAAATGGGCTCTTACACACCACACCCACCCTGCAAACAGTGTTCCATCTGCACAGCAATTCACACAATCCATGAGGAACTCAGGCTGATAGCAGTGGAGCCTGAAGACAAACTATCCTGGGATCACAGAGCAGCTGAGGATGGACAGGACCTCTGGCCCTCGCACGGCCCAACTCCCCTGCTCAAGCAGGGTCATCCAGAGGGAATGGCCCAGGACCATGTTCAAACAGTTTTGGAATGCCTCCATGATGGAGACTCCATGACCACTTCTGACAACCCGTGCCAGTGTGTGGTCACTGTAGAGGACAATGAGCCCTCTGCAGGAGAGCTCCTCGCCCTCCCATGGAGAAGTCAGGCTCATAGCCTGAGTTATCCCTAAGATAAGCAACTCACCTCAAGCTCACAGCGACCCAGGTTAACAACACCCAGCATACCTTGTTTCTTTTATGCAAATAGCTCATATCCACCCCCTGCCAGTCCCCATAAAAATCCTGGCCTCAGCTTCTGACCCCAGGAGCTTTCTGTCCCTGGCTCCCTTCACAGGGGCGCTGACAATAAAGCCATCTCTTTGGAATTACCATGCAGACTCCTCTCTCTCTTGTTTCTGCGTTGGCCTGGGGATTCCACTATCAACTTGAAATCACAAGAACTGAAATCACTGCTCAGAGCTGAGATCACTTGCTGGAATCACCCACAGCCAAGGAAGCAGCTCTACTCTTAGGTGGTGTTCTCTTGGAGACGCATCTCTCTGGGAAGGGCACAGCACCCTGGGTGAATCTCTCACCCAGTCTCCTGCTCTGTCAGTCACCCTCACAGGAGCAAAGTGTTTCCTGATGGTGAAAGGGAGTCTCATGTGTTTCAGAGCTAGCCCATGGGCTGCCTCTGGGCACTGGTGAAAAAGAACATGGCTCCCTATTAGACCCTTTAGGTATTCATATAGATTTATGAGATGCCCCGAGCCTTCTTTAGGCTGAACAGCCTCAGCTCTAATAGCCTCTTCTTTACACAAAATATAGTCCAGCCATGTAATTCCCTGAGCAATCCTTTGCTGGATGCTCTCCAGGATCACCTATCCTGACCTGCTGGCAATGCTTGTATAGTGACACCAGAAGACTGCTGTTGGTCTTTGCCACAGAGGCACACCTGAGATCACTTGCTGGCTTGGTGTCTACCGGTACCCTCAGGTCCTTTTCTGCCAAGCTGCTTTCCAGCTATGTGATCCCCAGCTTGTACTTGTGCCTAGAGCTACTCTTCTCCAGGAGCAGGATTTTTTTGGGTATTTGTTTGTGGGGTTTTTTGTTTGCTTGTTTGTGGATTTTTTTATGACTGTACCTTTGATACATGGTTTAGAGCAGTGTATTTCTGTGAATTCATGGGTTCATACAGGCATGTCTTGGCAATTAAAAATGTTTAATTGCACTGTATTATTGGAAAAGTATCTGTGCACTTGGACAATAAATAACATCTACTTAAACACAAAATGTAACTCATTCAAAATGTATAAAAAGATACTTGAGAAATATTGAATATAGATACTGTGCCTTCAAAGAGAAAAACATTTAGATCAATCTTCAACCCTTAAACTCCAAAATGGTTCATAAAAATTGCATTTCCAACTCTCCAGTCCATCGTACTCTTGTCTCTCCCAAGTAGAAGAAAACAAAAATATCCTATTTCTAGTGCGCTGGTAATAGAAAATACTGAGAAGTGTCCTCCAGAAGTTTAGTGTAACAGTTGTTGCTGCAATATACTATCTGACATGGAGAGGCAAAAAATGCATTAGTGTGTATAGCACAGTTCTCTCCTAGAAATATCCAAATGAAATTAAATTGCAAACTTAAAAAATCCTTTATTACTGTGACCAGAGAGCAGTCTGTTGCTGTATTAGCAAGAAAAAGATAGAGTAAAATGAACAGTAGAAAATAAGTAAGAAAGTGAAACTATTATCAAAAGGCCTTTAAAAATATTCAATCTGAAAAATCATTAATTCAATACTTCATGCTCCCAAATTTTTATAAAATGTACATCTATTTCAGCAAAAGGGGAGAATCTGATTCCTGTTATGCTATTTTTCTATTATTTTTAGCACTGTTTTTTTATGGGTTTTTGATAATATTTCTGAAAGCACTCAAAATGTAAAAATGTATGTCTCATTTTTCCCAGTTGTTAATGGGAAATCAATCAGTGGTGAATGCTGAGGAGGTATCCAGACTAAGCAAGCTATCAGCAGCAGCTTGCAGAGTAGTCTGGGAAGATAAGGCCATGATGTTCCCAAAAACCCTATTGTCTGTGGAGTACTGCACAGCATAAAGTCATGGGAAACAGGTGAGGGAATGTTAAGAGGGAAAAGGAATGCCTGTCACAAATACCTTGATTCATTTCTTTATTGCCTCCTAAACAGATTTTTCACTTGCTGAAAGTTAATTTCTGTAATAGTTTTCTTTTCTGAGCTGCTCTGTCTGAAATGGAAAATGTTTCCTTTTCTGCTTGTTTACTTTATAGATTCTTGCAGACTTTCTTATCTTAGGTTTGATTGTTGCATTTAATTTCAGGAAGGCTTTAATTCTTTAAAGATGGTCTCACTTTTCAGTCACTCCTAGTTACAGACATTTAATCATTCACCTCAGTGCAAACAGTCCATCAGGTTTTTAACAACAGAACAATGACACACAAAAATGGAAATCCATATTATGAAAGAGGCCCTAAATCAACCCTTACTGATTAATTTTCCCTTTATTCACAAAGCCTAACTCATTCTGACTGAATCAATCAAAAAGCTATTACCTTCATACTTGCAAGTGTTACTTTCAAAATCAATGAAAACCAAATTTATTTTTAAGATGCAATATATTACCAAAATAAAAGTTCCCATTTAAGGCTAGAGATTTATCAAAAACTGTTACAGTTGGTAAAATCTTAGGGTTTGACCCTGCATATTTTTTTTGTGTTTTTTTGTGGTTTTTAATTTTCAACTTTGTCCACATTTTCCGGTTTCATTTACTTCAATAGCTGGATTGCTCCTAATTTTGTGCAAGTATTTTTATTACTTCTATACATGAAGGCTCTCAGACAGAACTGATATTCAGTAACAAGAACTCCCTAGGGATATGTCAGTGGGCAGTAGCTTTGGCTGCAATCACCATAAAATCATGGAGTTCAGTATCCTGAATGAAGTGAGGAAGGACAGTTGCATCGGGTAAACTCTGGAGCAGCAAGAAAACCAAGAGAATTAAGAAAGTTGGCTGATGTCCTTGCAAGGCTGCTCTCTGTCATCTTTGGAACATCATGGAGATCTGGACAGTAACATGGTGACTGGAAAGAAATAAAATCCTGAAGGTCAACCGAAGGAACCGCAGGCTCATCTTTATCTTATTCCCTGGGAAAATCCTGCACTTGTCTTACCAGAACTAAATCATGTCTGACCACCCTACTGTGATAAAATGTCTTTACCAAAACTTCAGAGATCACTTTCTGCAGTTGTACAGATTTTGTGGCTTCTTATTTTTATATACAGAGTCTTACATGTATCTGAACCATCCTTTCAACTCAAACAAGCTGAGATTTAGACAATGAAGTTCCTTCCAGCATGCTCAACCCAAGTTTTTAGTTTTCAAATAAACACATCCAGCATCCTTGCCTATAATATATTCAATAGAATTCAATTATATTGAATTTTATTATAGATATCATTAAATTATCAATATAATAGGATTGTATTTAATTTTTAAATATTATGACTATCTGCTTTCATTGAAAGAGGATGGGGAAGGGCAACTATGGGTAAATAGTCTTTCTCTTATTCTAATAAAATCACTTGCAGGGCAAAAGAGGTAAATTCTTGGGACCAAAGAAGCAAATTCTTGCAGAAACTGAATTTAAGCTCTTCAGGAATGGATTTATTAGTTTTGTCATCCTCTGCTTCCTCCTCAGCACACATCAACGTGGTTCTTCTCCTGCTACAAATAACCTGGTCATGACTGCTGCTTCTGCTGCAGGTGTTCAGAAATTAAACTTCTAGATTTGCAACTGTATTCTCTACTTGTATTCCAGTGAGGATGGCTGCTCTTCTTCCCTATCCAGACTGAAATTTATTCCACTGAAAGGAAGCTGTGTGTTCCTATGTTCACATTCACATTGATATTCAAGGCAGCAGAAACTCAGGCAGAACTTGACTCACATTTTGAAGATCTTTTAATATGTGTTTTTAAATAGAAAGCATAGAATTTAGTGCAGTTAGTCATGCTTATTTTGGAAAACTACCTTTTAAAATCAAACGATAAGATCCTTCAGATCTTCCTAGAAGATTCCCTATCAGATATTCAATTTCATTGCAATTTGCTCTTATCAGACTCCAATTGGCCTTTTGGATTCTAAGAGGCACAAATTAATAGGAAAATGGAGATTTTTGCTATCCTTTACTTTTCCATGATAAATTCTGAGAAAAAAAAAACCAAGAAACTGATTTTCCTTACAAATTTCAACTTAGTGGTTTTTTTATAAATTGAAACCTGAAAGATTTATACATTTTTTTCCTTTTTGCATCTACCTGGGGGAGGGGGGAGAGAAGGCGGTGGGTGTTGCTGTTCTTTGAGGTTTTTTTGTTTTATTTAGTGTACTGTCTTTGCACTTTTTAATAATTACTTCCCAACAAAGAATGCTTTTTCTTTTTTTTTCTCACACAAATTCTACCTCCTACATTTCTTGTACCTCTATTTCTTTTGTCTTTCACAGTTTCTTGTTTGTTATGACTGCTACATTTTTTCAGGCAGCATTTTCCAGCATGTATAGGAAGTACAAAGTAATATGATGAAATTATAAAGAGATAAGCATGTATGTCACATATGTAAGAAAAACTGTGCAAAATCAGGAGTGCATTTGAGAACAAAGTTTTCTTTCTTATTTGTATGCCTGCCTATTGCTGTGGAAAACTTTTAATCTAAGGAAAAATAGAGATGAGCTGTATTAAATTTATTTCAACTGTAGTTCTTTTAAAAGGCAGGACCATAGTAGAGTAAGAAAAAAAAACTAGTCACTAAGGTTTATTTTATAAAGTAGACAAAATACTGTCATGTATATTTTTCTTCCCATCCCAATGCTGTGCTGTTTGACTTTAGTTTTTGCAATACAAACTAGATCTTGGTATGGCTTAGTAATGCTGCCTGAGCAGACTGCCCATTTGTGTGCAGCCTTTTTTTTTTGTTCTTTACGAAACATTATTCTAATATTAATAATACACTGGTTAATTTGATCAATATGATGCCACATTTACTATGTATAAACCAGTTTCAAATTTATTTTAAGAGCCAGCAAAGTCTTGGCTCCTCTATTTATTAAAAAAAAACAAAACATTCTTCTTAGACATATAGTGGCTTTGGTCCCTCCTGTGAGGAATACTGTCTGACTGTCTTGGATCATATGGGATCTGTACACATGTTTGTGCAGTGGATTTATGGAATATGCAACAATTAAATGAATTCTTAGATATTCACAAGCTTCTACGATTGAATTAGCAATAGCAAAACCATGAATTCAGTTTGTACATATGGGATTTTAGCCAAAGTAAATAAATCAGTATTTTAATTCACTTGAGTTCAAATTTATTTAGACTTGTCATATTTAACAAAAGAAAATCATCAGCCATAAAGGAGCATTCAGGCATGATATTAAACAGCTGAACATGTCAAAATAATCAGCATGTAGTTACAAAGTTTCATTTAGTATATCACTGCTCTACAGTTATTGTTATTGTGTTTGATTTGTTCATGTTCTAGGTAAATTGATGTTGGGTGTGGAAGGCAACCTTTACTTAGCTTTTGTCCACTGAGCTAGGGAATTGTTTGGACAAATGTTCTCAGGCCCATGGTGTGACTCTTGGGGAGTCCTGTGCCAGGAGTTGGGCTCAGTGATCCTGATGAGTCCCTTCCAACTCAGCACATTCTTTGACTCTTTGATATTATGAATAGTTCCCCTGTTTCCTCAAAGGTACACTGATGTAAAGATCCCTTTTTTTCTGTTGTTATTTATTGATATCTATAATTAAGGTAATAAATAAGCCAGTAAATAAGGTATTTCCAACCAGTTTTTTGCTTGTCGTATTTCTATGCTGAATTTTCCAGCAAACTGAAAGTCTTGCATGTGTTGCACATGCATGTGCAAATCAAATTGAACACTTTGTTCTACACAACTGTGTAAAAATGAACTCAGTTCTAGGTCACTTATTACTAATCCATTCTGATGTCAGTGCTCTGTTAAAATGTTAACATTTGAGTTCTCATAAGCAGGCAACTATTATTAGTAAGTTACTTCATGAATGTAAATGGCTTCACTCCATTTCCAAACCATGTATTTTCCTGTCAATACTCTTTGCAGCATGTTGTGCACTGCCTCATCTGAAGAAAGGAGAATAGCTCATGCATTATTAATAGGTAATTCATTTATAGATAGAAAGTTGGTAATCTTTGAATATTAATTGGAAGAATTCTAAAGGAATGATTATAAAAGAGACACAGAAAGAAGATTCCTTCCTCTAAGTGTTGAATAGCATATTATTTTTGGACTATAAATTATTTACATGGAGTTGCTGCTTAGAACCAGGAATCTTTTATCTTTCAGTCGTTGTTTTAAACCTGATCAGCAAAATGACATCTATCTTCACATTTCCCCTAGAGCCTGACAGTCATGAAAGCACAGCCATTTTTAGGCAGATGTTTGCTGCTGATAAGATGCATTAAAGCATGGACCATTAGCTGAACTGTTTTGTAAGTCATCAAAGATTCAGATTGTTTAACAAATTGATATCTATGCAGAAAACAAAAGACAGAGAAGGTCTGTGTAATGCTGCAGTAGTTCTTATTGACTGTCTTTAAGAGCAACAAGAAGTGCTACATTGGGCAGAGTACGAACAGAATGACAATGGGGCCTGTTTCAAAACAAGCTTGAAACTGAATGAAATACATCATTTATTAAAGTAATAGATCCCCTCACTACATCTCCCAAATATGCTGAAGCAGACTTTTTTTTCTGCCTACTCACATCTATTGCTGTCATTTAAATGAATTAAAATATAACTTAAGCTTTGCATAGAAACACTGTCATTTAAATGAATTAAAATATAACTTAAGCTTTGCATAGAAACACATCCTAAAATTATAATGTGATGCTTATGTGTGTGTGCTACATGCAGTTTACAACTACGCAGGTAGAATGTGACCTAAAGATAAAGATTACAGATGGAAAGCTGAATAGTAATAACTAAATAGCTAAATTGAGGAGAAACAAACAAAAAAAAAATCAAAATAATTAGAAGAGAGTAAAGATTAGTAGAAATGAAAAATATTCACTGAAAGGCAGATAAAAAGTGTTGCAAAATGCAACAGTTGGTCTAGGGGGAAAAAAAGAAAAGATGAAATATATAGTAGTAAATATTTAATGGAGAATGACAAGCAAGAAGAAGAAACATTGGAAAAAATTGAAGACAATATGCTCCAGAAATAAAAAAGGAAAGAAATGAAGAAAAGAAACAAACAAAGGAGGGAATTTGGCTGAGAAGAGAGGCAAGGAAAGAAAGAAAATAATAGTGTTTCTCTGTGTGCATGTATTTAGAGATGAGAAATTTCCTAGTTACATGCAGACTATGTATATATACCAGTACATGTCATTTCATGATATCAACTATGACTATATATTGTTTAAGTTTTTAATGTCACAGAATCACAGAATGGGTAAGAGTGGAAGGCACCACAGTGGGTCATCCTGTCCAACCTCCCTGCTCAAGCAGGATCATCCTAGAGCATGTGGCACAAGATTGAGTTTAGACTGTCCTTGAATGTCTTCAGCGAGGGAGACTCCACAGTCTCTCTGGATACTGTATTCCAATGCATGGTCACCCACACAGTAGAGAAGTTCTTCCTCATACACAGGTAAAACTTCCTATTCATCAGTTTCTGCCCATTGCCTCTTGTCCTATTGCTCAGCACCACTAAGCAGAGCCTTGAAATACCATCTTGACATCCTCCCATCAGATACTGATAGATATTGATGAGGTCCCCTCTCAGATGTCTTTCCTTGAGGCTAAACAGGCCCAGCTCCCTCAGTCTTTCCTCATAAAAGAGATGCTCCAGTCCATTTCCCATTGCAACCATCTCCATTGCCATCCACTGGACCTCTCCCAGAATCTCCACGTTTCTCTTGTACTAAGGAACCCAGAACTGGACATGGTACTTCATTTGTGGCCTCACTAGAGCTGAGGAGTTCCTTGATCTAATGGTGAAGCCTTTCCTAACGCACTTCAGGACACCATTGTCCTTCTTGGCCACAAGGACACGCTGCTGGCTCATGGACAACTTGTTGTCCATCAGGACCTCCAGGTCCTTCTCTGCAGAGCTACTGTCCAGCAGATTGCCCCCAGCTGTTCTGGTGCATGGGGTTATTCTTCCCCAGGTGTAGGACTCTGCATTTGCCTTTGTTGAATTTCAGATGGTTCTTCCCTGCTCATCCCTGCTGTCTATTGGGTCTCTCTGAAGGGCTGCACATCCTCTGGGGTATTGGCCATTCCTCACAGGTTTGTGTCGCCAGAGAACTTGTGGGGGACGCATCTGTCCCTGCCCCCAAGTGATTGATCAATAAGTTAAACAATGGACCCTGGAGGGACACTGTTTTTGACAGGCCTCCAACTAGATTCTGTTCCCCTGATTGTGACACTCTGGGACCTGCCATTCAGCCAGTCCACCTCACTCCACCTCACTGTTCACTGCCCATTCTGTCCATACTTCCTCAGTTCATCAATGAGGATATTGTGAGAGACAGTGTTGAAAGCCTTGCTAAAGTCAAGATAGACTACCCACTGCTCTTCCCACATCCATCCAGGTAGTTTTCTCATCACAGAAGGCAATTAAATTGGTTAAGCACGATTTACCTGAAGGGAATCTGTGCTGACTCTTCCTGTTCTCCTCCGTTCCTCCATGTGGATAGAGGTGAGGCACACAGTTACCTTCTTGCCATTTTTGAAGACTATCCTCTTATAATGTCCTTATGCAATTGCCTGATAGAGCTTATAGATAAACTTGGTCTGCCAAATGTTTTGACAGATCAGGGTAGTTTCATGTCCTGACATTTTATATTTGTGAACTTTAAATATAGTTCCAAGTAATTTCCATAAGAACATAACTTTGTGAACAATGGAACTGGTTATAAGATTTAAAAAAAAATCTTGGACAAAGGATCAAGTGAATCTTTGCAGTTTTAATTCAGTGAGAGTATTGTGGTAGCCATGCTAAGTTCAGCAATACCCAATCAAAAAATTTTTCTTGCTCTAAGCTTTTGATTGCAGCCTGTGACTGGTAAATAATATATGTTAACTCTGGGCTTATTCTTGCCTTATCTTTTAACACGGTATAGTTTTTCTTCCTTGTCTTTTTGCTACTGGAGTCCATTATTGCAGATAAGGGGATAGATGTATTAGAGTGGTTAAACATTCATTAATGTAGACAGCATTAATTAAAAACACTTTGAAATTTACTGTTGCTTCAGCAAAAATGCAATGGGACCCTTATGCTAGTACTATGAAGGCTTTATTTACCTTAATGGAAAAATATTTTTAAATATATATATACTTAGCAGGTTGCTTTCTTCTTAGAGGTAAAATAAATTAAACCTTGTGTAGACATTAGAAGAAAAGCTAAGGCAGGTATGAGGATGGGAGTAAAGTTCTGTTCAGGCTTGCAGAACAGCGTTATGCCCTTTCGTTTGTCTTTTCAAATCTGGATTATTTCCACAGATCTGAATGTGTAAATTTAATTGAAACCTATATTCAATTATAGGTTTCATACTTTTTACCCTACACACTATGCTAAAGTTTCTTCAAGCTGTCTCCATTTGCTGCCTCAATATCTTTCCTCAATTAAAAATAATTTTTTACCCTTCACATCACTCCAGTCCATAAAAGTTTATCAGTCACACCATCCATTTAAAGACATCTGATGTGTTAGCTGATTTCCTCTTACATCCAAGATTTCTCTGAACAAAGTTTTCACTGATGTCAAGGCAAATGTCCTGTTAACCTCTCATAGAAATGTCCATTTTAAATAAGTTTTTAATCCGTGATTAAATGGTTGGGGAAGGTTTCCTATGGGTTTGTAAAGATTTTTTGCTTGAAAGTAATTTTTTAACTCAAATAAATGGTCTCTCTAGACACTAGATAGTTTTTTATAGCAAGCGTCTAAAGGAAGTGCACAGAGGGACTTTTTGTCTAAAATGCCAGTCTTCCATAAAATTTCAAAATAAAATGAAATAGCAAGAGAATCATATGCAGAGTAGTGTAGTTTTAAATGCAATTAATAAAAACTGCCTTGGAGCAGATAATATGTGTGCATATGTATCAACATTAATTTCATTTCTATAGAAAAAAACCTAAACCAAACAATCCAGTCCTGAAGCTTCCACAAGTTTTAGTATGTTTTCCTACAAATTTCAAGATCAGTGCCTGAGTATTTCATTGTGCATCTGACATGGGCTGTACACTAGAGGCTATATATCAGGAATTAATTGTCACTTTGCAAGCAAATGAGATAGCAGTCAGGCTTGCACAAAAATTACGCTGTCTCAAAAAAATAAATGATTCCTTGGAAAGCATAAATGAACTGATAATCAGGCAGCTAGACATTAGTGGAAAGAAATAAGCTCCTTGAAACATCTCTACACCCTAAGAGAATTTTAATAAGATATTACAAACTTTGATAACAGAGAACCAAGCACCAAAAGAATGGAATCTGTCAGAGTGATCATCTAGCTGTGTCTGGAGAAAAGCTGTGGAAATTTCTCACAATTTTTCTTGTCCCCTATTTTAAATACATAGTTGCAAAGCAAGTAAGTTGTTTAGATCTACTGGAAAGAGAGATTATTTTAAAATTTCCATTCACATTCCATTTTATTACTCTGGCGTAAACTCAGGAGCTTTTCGTACAGTAGATGTGAAGAAAGGTATAAATTGTATGGCAGATAAAACAAAACTTACTTTGTTTAACATTTATGATGTCATGCAAACTAGCTTAGAAATCAGTATGATTCCATGACTACAGAAATTATTATGGGCCAGATTCAGCCTCTTATATGAACCTCTTTCCTGATTTGATAGAAGCTGGAAAACCTTCTATAGAGCTAGTTGACTGAAACAGTAGAAGCCTTTCCCTGACCCCAGGTTGGTATCACTTCCCAGAATAAACACATAAGCAGACACTTATGGAAGAAAATTGTCTTTTGAGCATTTATTTGCAGGGCAGAAAAAAGGAAGGACAGAAGAAAAGGAGAGAAAAGCCAACAAGACTACAACATAGAGAAAGCTAGAGAAAAAAAATTTTGGACCAAGTGTGGCCTGAAAGAGATTTATTGCTTTTTCTTTGTAAATGAACTAGTTTGCATAGGGACTGTTTGACCCCACACAACTCCAATGTTTGGGTACCCAAGTAGCCAAAAAAGATAGTACTGATGACAACCATAAGATTCAGTTTCCATAGAGACAATGCATATGCTTGTAACTTGCTAAAAGGAAATTAAGCAGAAAGTGGAGGATGAAAAACTCAAATATGTCCCAGAAAATTTAAAATAAGACTTAAGGTTAGCTGACAGTCTCACAAAAGGAATTAAAGCAAGGTCTATATATCTTTCTAGAAGGTGGCAATAAATCCAGACAAACTCCTTCTTTATGCAATTAAAAGAAACATTTCCTCCATCTTTTCTGCCGCGTCTTTCTTCAGAAGTTGTCCAAATCATAGAGTGATGAAATCGTAGAATGGTTTGGTTTGGACCTTAAAGATTGTCAATCTCCAACTCCCCTGCTGAGGCCAAGGATACCTTCCACTACACTGGGTTGCTAGAGTCCATCCAACCTGGCCTTAAACCCTTCCAGGGGTGGGGCACTCACAAGTTTCTGGGCAACCTGTGCCATTGCCTCATCCCTCTCACTGTAAAGAATTTCTTCCTAATATCTAATCTAAACCTACTGTCTTTCAGTTTTATGCCATTTGCTCTTGTCCTGTCACTGCATGCTCGTGTAAATAGTCACTCTCCAAATGAAACCAAGACTGTTAGAAACAAGTACATGCCAGCTATTCCCAGCTGGTGGATTGTTATTTTTATTTAAAGTAAAACAAGTGGCCTAGAAAATGGATGTGCCAGGCTATGAATTTAAATGCCTGAGCAACCAGCGCATAGTCTTTAATTGCCAGTAATTTAGGAATGGTAATCTGTTGCACAAGAATAGATGAAGCCTGGGGGAGAAATTATTCCAATCAGTCCAATCAAAACTTGGCTGGGAGCTTTGTAGTAGGTAACTTACAGTCAGAGATGAAATCTTCATTGAAGCATCAATTACAAAATTCTAGTCACTTCAGCACATTCATTGCTTCACCAATGTGAACCAGGAAACTGGGATATTTCCTGGTATGTATCTTCTGTGTCAGGGACTTACAGAACAGAGAAATCACTGGTAGAACAAATCCTAGAGGTGAAGGTCAGCAAGGAAGTTCATTTTAGGATGAAAAATTGAGTCAGACCAAATACATAGGTAAGATTTACTGTTCGAAATAATTTTTGATCTTCATAGTCACCAACAGAAGGACTATTGGCCAAACTCCACAACTTTTGAGAAAGAGAACATAGAATATTTGAAGTAAGTTATACTGATAAAAATCAAAACTGATAAAATGAGAATTTTATATTCCATGAAGCAAGTTTTTAGTGTTGGAGCTTAGTCTGAGAAAACAGACCAAAATATCTTGTCCACATAGATATTCACAATATATGATCTGGATCTAACCGTAAGTTTTAAGTTTCCTAGCCAAATGACGACCATTAGAAAAAAAAAAAAAAATCCTGAGTTGGAAGATCTTAGTCTCTCATTAGTAACCTGGTACTAATGGGGACTTACTAACTGTAGACAGCTAACTCAAAATGAATATACATCTTAAGATAAACAAAAAAATCACCCTAACATTTAGAGTGTAGTAAACTTTTTATTGCAGAGTAAACCAGTAAGGAATGCAGTGATGAGTGAAGATGATGGAAACTAATGCCTGAGAATGTTACAGATACGGCTCTGATGTCAATATGCAAGAGGATGATTCAGAAGCCACTTATATTGTGATAAGGGAAAGTAATGCATTTAATTTGTAGAGTAGACGAAGTAGGCATTAGTCCAAATGCTAAGATAAGCAGTTCACTGAACTGAAAATTCAGTAATTTGGCTGATATTTTAAAGAGAATTTCATGAGAGACAGGATCATAGCAAGTACAAGTTCTGCTCAGTTAACAGAGCTTAATGACAGTTCCACACTGTAACCCCCACCTCAAAAATATCCAACACCCCCCGCTCCCCAAAAAGAATTGGAGAAGGGAAGCAAAAGGGGCAACCTTGGTGCTTACAGAATAACTCCTCTTATTTTTGTTCATAAAGGCTAAGAAGCAATAAAAGCAGTGTTTTTTTGAAGATGTAAAAGGTTAGTGACACTGGTTCAAATATGTGTTCTGCAGAAAGAAGCGATGAAGGCATCACAAACTGTATCATCAACTTTCAGGCAGCATGAAGAAGGATTGATGAAATTTTGCACATACCTTAAGGTGTCTAAAAATCTTGGATGCTTTTCCAGCAAATTCCATTGTAACAGTGCACAGTGCACAAATTAACAGTAAATAAATGAATTATGACATAAATAAAATGTGTGATTATTCATGTATGTGTCTGTATAGCTTGTAAATAAGGTCTTTATGCCAAACTTCTATTTCCTCCACCACATTCTTAACATATTCATAATTCTTTTATCTTAGTAGTGCTCAGCACCACCAATCTTGCCTGAATAAACACCCAGACACCTTTTAGAATTAATACTACAATATGATGGTAGCTTTCTTAGTATGTGTAAAAAGACATCTATTTAAGATTTACAAAAAAAGGAATTTCCAAATTCTTTGTAAAATCTACTCTTGCTTTTGTATAATCAAAATAGAAAATAATTAGAAAAAACATTAAACTATATATTTTTTTAATTTATAGATTAATATAGCCCTTGCATAAAAACAGTATAATTTTGGACCCACAAGTTCAAAACTTTGATTTTTCATTCGAATTCCATTTTACCATCTAAAATGAGATGCAAAGTTAGCAATTAAAATACTCCAACATGCAAAAAATAAATTGGCTGCTTGGTTTCATTTCATTGTCTTAAATAAGTGAAAGAATACTTACATTAATATTGAAAAAGCTAATAAGGCTTCTGAAACTAAGTTCTAATAATCTAAGTACTTATAATTTTTTAAATATTAGATATTGTTAAATCTAATAATGAGGAGGTTTTAATGGGTGTTTGGAAAAGGAGACTAATTGAATCCTGTTTTTCTGTTTTCAAATCAACACTCAGCATGCAACTAAAGTTTAGACATTCAAAGTTATAAAATTTACAATTGAAAATTGCCTTTTTAAAATCCTCTAAATAAAAATTTGCTATCATATTCATTTATACCCATCACATAATTCTTAACTTACTGAAGCTTCTCAGCTGTAAAAGATTAATGGCTGCCTCATGAAGTGTGTACAATATAATTCCCAAATATAAACAGATAAAATCCCACTTCTGTCTGTTCCAAATCACACTGCAAACATTTAGTGTAAAACTAGTGGAAAAAACTGATATACTTGACGGAATAAACATGTGCAATTTTTGCACTGACTGTATGTCAGTCTTATCTATGGCTGTGACTTAATCACCCGTATTTGATTTTTCTGCATCATAATTATAATATTAATGTGCCAAAAGAATGCTCAGACTAAGTGTGAATAGTATGAATAGTATCACTGACCTTGATATCTCAGGCTGTATGAGATAGTTAAACAGTTTATACTGTAGACTATTGTTTGTGACTGTAATCTAAAGAAATGTTTTTTTCCTTGCCTTCCAAACCCTAATTTGATTATGGTACTTATTAAAGAAAGAGCTTCATTGTGTCCCCTGTTCTTTTGCTCTAGATGATGGGGAGAAGTGTGAGGGGAAGTCTGGGTATGCCATAGTTCTGATCCCACTTTTGACACCAAAATAATGCAATACACTGAAATAATGTTAGGGTTCAACTATTAAAAGATGCCTCTGCACAAATTAAGGTGCAAATGAGACCATTAGTATGGATCTTATTTAAAATTCATATGAAATAGACACAGACAGAAATGAGAAAGAGGATGAGTAAGAGAGACATATTAAGCAAAAGATATCAACACCACATGGGTTCCTGCAGCTTCCTGCTGTCCCTTCTTTACCTTGGTCTGCTCAGGGGTGGGGGTCCCCAGGTGTTCTACTTGAGGTACTGCTCTTACACAGTCCAAGTCCTGGGTATCCACAAGGAGTGTGTGCCATTCCCATAACTTGGGATGGCATGTGTGTAAGCAGTTGCTTGCTTTTCTCAGTTTGCCATGGCTGGAATTTTTGTCTGGATAAGGTACCTAGATGTGCTTCATCAGTCCTGAAGCATCTTCCTTCGGTTGCCATCTGCACTTTTCTCACAGTCTGCACAGTGGAATTTTGTCTGGTGTGCTAATTCCAAACCTTCCACCTTTGTGTAGGCTTGAAATTAATGCCTTCCTCTTTTACATCTGTGCCTGTTGTGGTGGTATATCTTACAGAAACTTCCTTCTTTGACAGTGAGCTGAGACATTTTAACTGCATTCTGTAAATCCTGGAATTCTGTAAGCTGTGGAATTCACCTCCTCCGCAATTCAAACATTGAGATGGCGAAGCTCAGTTCAGTTGCTCAAAGATGCACTTCTCTGAAATGTCTTAGCCTATCTGAGACACCTGCATGTGGCTGGCAGGGACCCATCGGTGTCATAGGAGTAGCAGCTGGAGGCCCTGCAGGATAGACTTTGCTGTCTCAGGTGACACTAAATCAATACCTGCGGTCAAGTGAATTGAGCCTCCTGTCAGCCCACCAACAGTGTCTAGAGAACGGCAGATCAAATGTCAGTGTCTGGTTTTGGAGTGGCACAAATAGCTCTGTAGACTCTATTTACTGTATTTAGTGGATCTTCACTGACTGTGATGATAGTTTAGATTCCTGTCTGAGAGATAAATACATGCCTGTGGCACGTGAGTTTTTAGCTATATCAGAATCTGTGCATAAGTGAGTTTTCTCATGTAGAAAATGGAGTGAGGAATATTGCTTTAGCCATGGAACACAGTGGTTTCTCATGTCAGTTTTCATCTTTTGCTCTATGCTGCAGCACAAGCAGAGCTTCTGGCCCAAGAAGTCCTTTTGTTTAAATTAAGCATCTTGAAAACAATCTCATTTGTGATCTGGGAATATGAATGATTCTGTGGCAAGAAGCTGGAAGGTGTGGGTTAAATATTTGTTTCTATCTCTTCCTTCCTTTTACTTTTCCTAGGAAACAAAAAGAAATTTGTTATGTATTAACTTGCAGCTAAGTTTTTTTGGTTGTTTGTGGTTTTGTTTGTTTTTAAAATAATGTCATGGTCTAAGCAATAATATATCCAACTATCACTCCCAGGGACAACTGAGTTAAATTAATCTTAAGAAGCTGCAAAAAGGTGAGCTATTAGGCCATTTGCCTTACAACCTATGTCCTTATATATTACTGCTACAAATAATCTGTGGTTGAAAATGAATTGCAGTGTTTTCACTAGCTAAGGTTGCTTTATTCATTGCTAGTAGTAGAAAAATCCTAAACCATGCACTTACATGAATTGGTTTTAATACTATTACAGAAACTAAAAATTCAGTTCAGTGTCTCACTTTTATGTTGCAAAAGAAACATTTAAAAAGGCGTTCATATAATTATGTTTTGTGGGTAGACCATGCCCACAGAAACCATGGCCATGTCTCGGCCAACAATACTCCTGGAAAATGTTTAGCAGTCTGAGATTACAAGAAGTGCAGGCATGTTTATTACCATGCTTGAGAGGTTAAACAGAATGTGTACAGTAGAGACAGGAAACACTATTTTTCATTTAAATGTGTCCTTGAGGAGGCCAATACTACAATGCAGAGCTGAAGTCAATATTTTTAAGGAGTGTGGAAACATACAGAAGATACAGAGAAAGCTATCATGTTTAGAAAAGATAACTGTGGATCAGAACCTGTTTTTTAAGCATATTTAGCCTACTGTTTAAAGCAAAGAAATATGGAGGATGATTTAGGAATTATTTTCCTTGTTTATAATAATTTTCAGAAGGAAAATCTGGAAATTCAACTTTAATCTGAAATTTATGAAAAACAATGATGAGAGAAAACAATTAGACATATTTGAGGAGAAAATAATTTTTATTAGTAAAGGTGGTTGACCAGTGCAATAATATGAAGGTTAACTCCTCATACTGTGAGATCAGGAAATCATGATTAAATTACTTTTTGGATTGTATCCTTCAGTCACACGACGGTGGGTTTATTTCAAGTGGATGATTCTTAAAAGTCTGGTTAAGTGATTTTCTTTTAACTGCAAAGCTATGCATTTGGATGCTATAACTATTGTTAAAACCATAGAAATGCATTGTGAAATAACTCATCCTAAGAGATATGCTCCATCTTTGTTTTACTGGAGTTTCCTTTCCTTTCACTTCAGTGCTCTCAGCAGTGTTGGCTCATTATCCAAGAACCATCATTACCCTATTGCTAAATCCTTTTGTTTTCTCAGTTTTTAAGAGGTATTTTCAGGTCTATGGTTCTTGAGTTGAGACTTTCTAAATGAAGTTCAGTAATTAAAAAGGCAGGGTCTCCTGAAAGGTTAATCTAAAAGCCTAAGCAGTGGGAATCAAAAGGAGTGTCTGAATTTATGTGATGTTATTTTCTTCCCAAAATATTTTTACAACTGTTTGTCATACTTAAAATAAAATATAAACCACTCTTCCCTATGGCCCCTCACCTTCCACCCTCTGAAAAACTATCACAGCACTTTCCAGAACATTGGCAGGACCTCTGAAAAATTTTTAACAGTTCTCTTTCTGGCAGTTTCAAAGTCCAGTATTCCTTTGTCTGTAGTTACCATAATAAGTAAACTTTTACTTCTTCTGTTTTACCTTTCATACTTTCAAGTAATATTTGTAAAACTTACTAACTAACTAGTATTCCTCCCTCTCTTGCTTCATAGCTATTGTATTTGTAATCACTCACCTATTTTGTTTAGCAGAGAAAAAAAACCAAAAAGTACTCTTAACCACCACTTTTGATAAGTCTCACCTTTCTAACATTCCCTTCTCTCTGGCATCACAGTTTTGTCACACACTCAGTTTGTCTTCTATGTACTATGAGCTTGCATTTAATGCTCAGATAAGTGGACTAGAATTGAGTGTCATTCAAAATTACTGGCCTCCCAAGTTCTCCTTGTTAGTCTATAAAATGCACAAAAATGTGGCTTGAAAAATGTGTGAAAAAAAAAAGTTAAAAAAACATAAAAAGAGTTAGATACTGATAAAAAAACTTCAAGTTTCAAAAATAATTTAAAGTAGGTGTAGCTATGTTTGCCCCAGGGGCCACTGAGAACATAAAAACATAAATTTTAGAAATGACTATGGAAAATCCAAGGAGCAGGCGACTTTATAAGACACCACCTGTGTATTCAGCAAGCATGAAAGATTCAATTTGATCAGATCAAAAAGCACAATGAGAATGACACATAAGGGATGCCCTTGGGAATTCATTCTGTTTGACTACAAGGGAACGGTTTTTCATTAAGTTTTTTCATATCCACAGCTAACTGCACACTGCAACAAAAACAATATCTGTGCTCTGACAAAGAGTTAGAAGTTCCATGTTGTTAAACTTCTCAGTTCAAACCATTCCATTTTCCTAATGGCTCTGCTTTTTGAAAAACAAATTAGAAAAGAGGTAAATAAAAGAGAAAATCTGTATTTATGGTGTCTGTCACCCATTCAAAGACTTTGTGAAGATAACTTTTTGTAATTTCACATTTATACTGAATGATTATAATATAACCAAACTAAAGGTGTTTGCAACATTTTTTTTTTTTTTCCTGGGATATGCTGCTATTTTGTTTCTGTGTCCATTTTCAAAAGGAAGAAATTTTCTTGGAAAAAATAGGAAAATAATTCCCAAAGAAATCTTTCTTTTTCTGTCACAGCTATCAGTTATGGAATCATAAATTTGTTTAGGTTAGAAAAGATCTTTAAGATCACTGAGTCCAACGGTTAACCCACACTGCCAAGTCCAACAATAGACCATTTTCCTAAGTGCCACGTCTACATATCTTTTAAATACATCCAGAGACAGTAACTTAACCACTTCCCTGAGCAAGCTGTTCCAGTTCTTGACCTCCTTTCCATGAAGAAATATTTTAATATATAATCTAAACCTCCCCTGACCCTTGAGGTGATTTATTCTTGTTCTATTGCTTGTTACCTGAGAGAAGGGTCAGACCCACCTCAGTACAACCTCCTGACAGGTAGCTGTCAAAGGTGGTGAGGTCCCACCTGAACCTTAATTTCTCCAGGCTAAACTCCAGTTCCCTCTGCCACAGCATCACCAGTGCTGAGTATGGGGGGATGATTGCTGCCCTAGTCCTGCTGGCCACACTTTTGCTGATACAGGCCAGGATGCCATTGGCCTCCTTGGCTGCCTGCACACACATTGTTTCATGTTCAGTGTCTGTTGACCAGCACCCCCAGGTCCTCTTCCAATGGGCAGCTTTTCAACCACTCTTCTGCCAGCCTGTATCACTGCACAGGTAACCCAACTGCAAGACCCAGCACTTCACCTTGTTGGGCTTCATACCATTGCCCTCAGCCCATAGATCCAGCCTGTCCAGAAGCTTCTACAGAGCCTTCCTGTCCTCTAGTAGATAATTTGGTGGCATCTGCAAACTGACCAGACGTGCTTTCAATCCCCTTGTCCATATTGTCAGTAAAGCTAATTAACAGGGCTGTCCCCAGTGCTGAGCCCTGGGGAACACCACTTGTGACTCTCTGCCGACTGGTTGTAACTCTACTCACCATCAGTCCGGTTTCTTCAGGAGAATCTTGTGGGAAATGGTGAAATGTTTTACTAAATTCCAGAAAGACAATATCCACAGCCTTTTCCATAACCAATTAGTGTGCCACCTTGTCATAGAAGAGACCAGGTTATTTAAGGCCCGCCTTTTGTAAACCCACACTGAGTTTATGAAAGATTCAATGTTTGGACTTAAACTCTTCAAATCATAGTGCTGAGCTAATCCCATAGGATATATAGGATATCTATAATCCCATTCAGACCCTTAGAACTGTGTGTGCCTCAATGGTGCTGCAGGTCACTGATAGTTTTCTCTTGGATAATGAAGTCTTTATTCTGCTCCCATCCCTGTTTTCCAGGTCAGAGGGCTGGGTATCCAGAGAGCAGTTGGTCTTAAGATTAAAGACTGAGGCAAAAAAGGCATTAAGTACCTCACTGTTTTCCCCCACATCCAACAAAAACTGGGGATTATCCTTAGCCCACCCTTTGTTGCTAATGTGTTTCTAGTAACATTTTTTATTATCTTTTAGGGCTATAGCCAGAATAAATCCTAGCAGGGCTAGGATTATTTTTGACATAGAAATAGAAAGGACAGTTTCATGTCTCTTTTTGTCATGCATAAAATCTTCCAAGTTTTCATTCCTTAATCAAATTTAGTTTACAGTTAACTAGCCACAACAGAAACTAAAATAATAGATTCTGTGATACTAATAGGTTAAATTCTCTAGGCAATTGATATTCTTAGACTTAGAACATTTATCAAAAACTAAAACTACACCTTTATTTTTTTTTTTGGTCTTCTTTATTATTTTTGTCATGGTTGACTTTACCTAATTTCTTTGTTCTTTTATTGATCCACAGCTTTGAGTTTCCTCTGGGCATCATGGAGTGAATGCATACCCAAAGAGTCAAACTAAAAGGAAAACACAATTTTCTTTTGATATTACTACATTTTTTAATATATTCTTGCTGTCTTAACTATGTATATAGTTAGCTTAATCGTGTGGTTTCAGGCTGCAGTATGTAAGCACAGAGGGATCATAAATTATTAAAATCAATGCATCTCAATACTCTATACAGGCAATAAATTGTTTTCATTTTTTATTAAAAATATGAAATGACTGGAAAACAGTTAAATTTCTTAGGCTATACAGCAGGTTTAATAGAAATAGTCTTGTTGCTTTCACTAAGACCTAGACCAAGGCCATTGGGAATATATGAGCATAAGGACTGTGTTTGTGCAATATGTATTATGAACCTAATAGAAACTTTTATTGTATATTATACCATCTGTCAGCTCTTATTTATCCTTGCATGTATTACAGGGAAATTATTCCCTTCCATGTTAAAAGCATGGGGAATTTTTAGTTGTAAAATAAGTAGAATTTTTTAAAGTAAATCAAACCAGAGTACCACAGTGCTTTATTTTAAATTACAGTGATTTCATAAACATCCCTTGGTGATACAGAACAAAATGCATATCTGAAATTTTCCCTTCTTATTCACTATATTGCAATAAAAAAAGAAAAATAAACACAATAATTGCTTTTGACTGATGTGCTTTCATTATTTAATATATTATTTGATAGACTCACTTGTGGCATATGGGTCAAGCACACTTTAGAAGAGATTTATGATTTCCTGTACCTAAAGGGGACCTACACGAAATCTGGAGAGGGACCTGGACATGGACCTTTTACAGGAACAGGCTGGAAGTGACTTAAACTGAATGAGGGTAGGATTAGGTTGGATATTAGGAAAATATTCTTTACTGTAAGGGTGGTCAGGCACTGAAACAGCTTCTTCAAGGAACCTGTGGATGCCCTGTCTCGAGATTTTCAAGGTCAAGCTAAATGAGGTCTTGAGCAGCCTGGTCTGGTGTAAGGTGTCCCTGCCCATGGCAGGGGAGTTGGAACTAGGTGATCTTTGAGGTCCTTTCCAACCCAAACCGTTCTGTGATTTTGTGATTATGACTTGGAGATGAACTCCATGACAAAACTCAATATGGCTAGAAGATCTGTGAAATCTCATGTCCCCGTCTCCAGTATTACCTAAAACAAATGCCTAAAGAAGAGCATTTCCTTAATACATTCAGTACAGGGTCATTTTTATATATTCCATAGCCATTATATTCCATTAACTGGTCATGTTTTCCTGCTAAATCCATGTAGCATTCACAGCACTATATATCAATTAGTTTTACAATTCTATGCCTCATTCCACAAAGTACCCCTTTTGCTTGTTATGCAACTGGCTTCAGTTGACCTTATTTGATCTTGTTTCTTCCTTTTGAAAAGATTAATAGTCTGTTTCAACCTACTATATCTAAGCCAATCATTTTTTGAATCTCTATAGTATCATCTCCCCTTACATATATTTTCTTTGTTGAAAGTGCCTTCTGAATCAATTACTCACAGTACGAAATTCTTTGCTTGCTTCTCATCAAATATCTTTCATTATTTTGATGGTTTTCTTTTTTTTCAGGTAAGAATGAGCCAAACTGCCCACAGGTCTAAATGTGAGTGTAACGTGAATTTTGATGTAGTGAACAATCCTCTAAGGCTCTTTGTGGTTTTTCTTTGTTAAAGATGCTTAATAATTTCTAGCATTTTGTATTTCTGAGGTACTCTATTTATTGTTTTGGTATTTTGGTGGAAATTGCTGTCATAAGCCCAATGTCCCTAACTGGTAAGGATCATATTAAACCCTTTTGTCCTAGACATTGCTAGGATTCTTTTTCTTCCACAATATGGAACAATTTGTATTTGTTTTTATTAAATTCTGTGAGTTATTCTATTGGCAAACCACTCATACGGTACTTCCACAGGTTGTCACAGCTGAGCCTTGACTTTATTACTCTGAGCAAATTTATTACATGAACAATCCTTCATCTTTCACTCTCATGTTCTTTTCAAGGCAAGTATTCATAACCATAAACATAACCATAACTTGGGTTGGCAGTGTTCTCCAGAGGTCAATTCATTTAGCTGCCTTCTCACAGCAGGTTTCATTAGACCAGATAGCTCAGAGTAACAGCCAGTACTCTTGAGTACTTACCAGGACAGAGATACCACAAGCTCTCCATGCAATCTGAGCCAGTGTTTAAATGTCCCCACAGCAATTTTTATACTTCTTGTCTAATAAAATCTTAGCATGTTTCAACTTCTGTTTATAGCCTCTTGACCTATTTCCAAACACCTTAAAGAGGAGTCCAGTTGCATTGCTTCTGAATCCTCTGATTGGAGAGCTGTAAACAGTAAGATCTTCCCTGGGCCTTCTTATCTCTGAGCTGAAGTCTCCCCTGGAGAGTAATCCAATTCTCTGTTCATGATGGTAGCCAGGGACACCTGACTGCTGAGCCAGTACATCCATGTCCTTCCAGTTCCAGGGAGTAGAAAACTGGCTGCAGCAGTCTAGGTGTAGTCTTACAAGTGTCAAATAAATGTGAAGTTTTATTTTACTACTCTACACATTGAAATGAACTGGATTTGTACTCTGATAAGGCTGTCCTTGAAGATTAGCAAGCTCTTCTGGGTCTTTTTGCTTTCTAGGACAGTTTCTCCAATGATTCTACCAAACAGGCCCCTAAAGGGACTACAAGTTTCTCTTTTGATGTCCAGGTTTGTAATTCTGCTGTTTTGTCTTGCTCATTCCTCTCAGGAATCTAAATTCCATGGTCTCGTGGTTGACACAAGCCAAGGTTGCCCTTTTATCTTGACCACTTAAATCTAGTTTTCCTTATTTGTGGTTCTCAGGCACAGCAAAACATCTCCTCCATTCAATTAATTTGTTTCCTGCATCAATAATTTGTCTTATACACATTCCGAAAACTTCCTGGATGGCTTCCGCCCAGTCATGTCTTTCTAGCAGATATGATGGTTGTTAAAAGTCATTCCTGACTATCAAGGACTGTGACTGTGAGGCTTTCTCCAGCTGTTTGAACTAGGCAACTCTGACCATTCCCACAAATCCTGTTGTTGCCTATGTCTATCACTGGATCACAGGGAGAAGAGATGAGCACCTCCCTCTTCACTTTCTTTCCTCAAGAAGCTGTAGAGAGCAATGAGTTCACCCCTCAGCCTCTTTCTCTCCAAACTACGTGAGCCTGCAGGTGCTTTTTGTGAGATATGTCTTCCAGCATTTTCAGCAGCTTTGCTGCTTTATTCTGGGCACATCCAAGAACCTGAGTGTCCTTCTTAAATTTTGGGGCCCAGAACTATGCATGGTACTCCAGATGAGGCTACACCAAAGCTGAATAGAGAGTCATAACCACCTCTTCTGACTGTCTGGTTGAGGTGTGTTTGATGCACCCTGGGATGAGGTTAAAACACCCTTCTTGGCTGTTTCATTCCTTTGCATCCAGCCCATGCCAGCCCAGTTACACTTCTCCTTCAAAGTTGGTCCCACAGCCACAAAAGCCAGAGCTCTGCTTGTGACATGACTGCATAATTGGGTGCTGACCAGTGGATTTAGTGCATCTCTGTTTAACCCTTTCCTGCTTCAGTGAGGAGTTTAAGGAGAACAACATCTAGGCCCACATCTTTCCACCCCAGAGCTTGTAGATGCTCTCAGTATGCTCCAGGTTACTGCTGGCAGCATGACTGTGCCTGTAGTAAGGAAGAGGTGACTTTCCATAGGCTGAGAAACCTTGCAGAGGGACTGAAAGGAGCTTCACTAATCTTAGCCCTAACCAAAAAATCTCCTAAGTAATGAGATCTGGTTAGAATATTGGTGTCTCTATCAACTCTGCAGGAGGGAGCCACAGTAACTACTACTCACCTTTTCTTTTTCATGCAGACATGACCTGTGACTGCAGAAATCACACTGCCTTTTCCTATGGCAAAAATACCACAATTCAAAAAGAAACCTCAAAATACCCACATGAATTTTAAGTAAAAGTGGTGAAAATAAGAGGAATTTGTTTGCCTTTTTTTTAGAAGGTTTCTGACATGTAACTAAAGCTTGTGATTATTTTTAATCTAGTTTTTCAGCAATGTTCTTCTGTAATAAATGTGATCTATGATATGTCAGCACTAACAAAATGTAACACAGTTACTAAGTAAACATAGCTAAGCACATCAAATAAGGAAAAGAACTGGTGATAACCTACCAGGAAAGATCTGATTTAAAGTGAATTCTGGAGAAACATGTTCTAACATTATTTCTACTATCCAAGTAATATATTCTCTCTAATACAGAGCATTTGTTCTGGCATAGACAGAAATGTGTCTCTTGTTGACATTTGAAAGACTGTAAGAACAAAGAAAGTCAGAAAAGTGATAGAAACCTCAGTGATGAACAGGTAGAACACTGTACTCTGTAATTTGATTCTCTTCCTAGTACTCATGTATTGGCTGCAGAGGACACATTTATACCAACTCCATTTTAAATGACCAAGTAAATACTATTAGAGGAGCACATCAAAACAATATTTGGATGCTACTTGGAGAAATATGGTTATGTGACTCTACAAAGCTTGAATTAAATCATTTTGGGATAATCTGTAGCCATCCAATTCCCTAATAGCAGTCATGTTTTATTAACTAAGCTCTCTTAATGGCTATATATAAGAGGAGAGAACTCAAAATGAGTCCTGGTTTCCCCTCCTTTGTATGGCAATTAAGATGCATGATATAAAACTTCTATTTATGATGAAGAGATAAATTGCATTAAGTGGACTATGTGGTGGTTTTACCTGTGAGTAAGATTAAAAGAGAAGAAAAATAGAAAAGAGAATTATTAGGATGGAATTAGTATTTTATATGCATATAAAAAGAAATAATATAGTCTTTACCATTAAATAAATTAGCATTTGAAACAAGAAAATCATGGTTAGTTTAACTAATTTAAATGACAGACTCAGAATTGACTGCTGTACAACTTCTCCCTTGATTGTGTTAATCACTAAGAAATAAGAATAATGCTTGTTCTAACTTAATACATATTTATGTTAATGTGTGGAGGATGAGCTTCACATGTAAAGTATATAGGTACCTTCCCCTCCACCACAAATACTTGAACTTGATCATTAGGTTTAAGCATTCTTAGAAGAAATGTGCATTTAAAGCCGTAAGATGAAAACAAAAGACATGGTTAGATTTTCCAATGTTTTTGAGTCCCTTAAATTGTGGATTTAGGATAAAAATGGACCATATAGTCTCTTTCATACAAGCAGTCATGCAGTGCTGCCAATTTGCTCTGAATGAAAGTAGTATTTTCTTCTGAAAATAAAATGCCTAACCAAAATCCAGCTAAGGACTTTGGGTTGGAATTCTTCAGTAGGAAAACAGTGTCTTCTGGAAGGATAGGACTTTGTTCAAGACAGGACTGAAGATAAGCAAGAGGCCATAGTAAGTGAGACAGAAGGTTTCAGGAGAAGAAATATTGTTCTTTGGTATTGAAAGTAGAGAGCAGAAATCCTGTATTAAGGAGATGTCTACCTGGCCATTTCATGGACTCTCATTTTAATTTTTAAAAGATGATTATAATAGCAGTAAGTAACTGAATTATATGAGTATGACAGCAGTAGTTCTGCTTGATTGTGCAACTGTAACATTTAAGTAAAGTTTATAATTTATAATTTTATATACAATTCCAGTTCAGGTGGAATACCTGACTGCTAGCTTCAGAGAAGAGCTAGATAGTAAAAAAGCAGATTCCTGTTATTATTATTTAATATTTATTTAACTTTGCAATCTCTCTGTGGTGAGAGAGCTCATGAATTAGCAAGAATGATGAATTTAATTATTTTAGCATTTTTTCAGAGAGTCTATAAAATTGCCATAATAAAAAGAAAAAAAGTTTTAATTCCTGCATAAAAAATAGCCTAAAAATGTCTTTGCTTACAAAATTGCATCTTCAGGTTCACTGTGCTCAAAATATACCAGAAAATACAAGCTTTACTTGAAAGTGTGGACGTAAATTATGTGGCAACCCAGAGCTGACTGTCATTTTCTAGTGGAACTTTTTGGAATTAGAAGACATTGCTTCCAAAATGAACTTCTCAGGTTTGAGATTTTGGTTTTGTCTTCTGTTTTTTTATGTTAAAATAGCAATTAATGTAGACAGTTATTATTCTGTAGA
>VZTB01007840.1:99338-165357 GCA_013397245.1 Thryothorus ludovicianus | reverse complement strand
ATACTGATGGAGGTGCCTTTGGTAAGAGAGTATTGTGTCTGAGATATTAGACTATTGGAATTCAATCCTTATTCCATCCACAGATTAATTTTCTTTTAAATTGGCCTCATCTCACTAATAAAAAAAAAATGTTGTTTTAATGTGCTGAGCCTATCCATTACAAGTATAACATTTATTACAGAATATTAAGTGGATTTAAATATAATTAACTGAAAGTGAATTTGATAATTAAGATCAGTTTAAATTCAGGTTGCATTTTACAACTCGATTGATGTCAGCACTAGAAAACAGCCCATTTTCAAGGTTTCTTTACTTAATTTTGTACTAGCACCACACTAGACTGCAAAACTCTCTATTTTTTCTCTTTGCTTAGTGAAACCATTTGAGTTGCTTCAGAATTGAACATGATCCAAAAAATTTAATGGAATAATATTTATGTGCTAATAAAGTCACAGTATCATAAGAGTCACATCAGGCAGAGACATCATCATTGTCTATCAAGGCGTGTTCAGCATTGCATGTTCATAAGCACGAACTAAAGTGCAGTAAGCTGTAATAGAACATGCTTGGTTAAAATACTCTCAGTAGAGAATTCAATCAATCAGCTCTTATCTCTTCTGAGAGTAAGTTCTTTCCCAAACAGCATGACTGTGTATACAAAATGTTTTCCGAAGTGGTGATTGTGAAATGCAGGATGGCTGCTGTAATTGCCTCATTGTTCTGCCTATGTCACAAAATTATGCTCATCATGCACCATAGGTGCCTCTGTGCATCANGTTATTATTCTGTAGAAAGCCAAAGGAAGTTTGGGGACCATAGTAATAGAATACAAGTCTCTCCAAGTCAGTGTACTTTGTACTGTAGAATAATAAGCTGTATACTGATGGAGGTGCCTTTGGTAAGAGAGTATTGTGTCTGAGATATTAGACTATTGGAATTCAATCCTTATTCCATCCACAGATTAATTTTCTTTTAAATTGGCCTCATCTCACTAATAAAAAAAAAATNAACATGATCCAAAAAATTTAATGGAATAATATTTATGTGCTAATAAAGTCACAGTATCATAACAGTCACATCAGGCAGAGACATCATCATTGTCTATCAAGGCATGTTCAGCATTGCATGTTCATAAGCACGAACTAAAGTGCAGTAAGCTGTAATAAAACATGCTTGGTTAAAATACTCTCAGTAGAGAATTCAATCAATCAGCTCTTATCTCTTCTGAGAGTAAGTTCTTTCCCAAACAGCATGACTGTGTATACAAAATGTTTTCCGAAGTGGTGATTGTGAAATGCAGGATGGCTGCTGTAATTGCCTCATTGTTCTGCCTATGTCACAAAATTATGCTCATCATGCACCATAGGTGCCTCTGTGCATCATGTGTGCACAACAGCAGGCTTCATTCTTTCCTTTGACACGTGACATTGAGACTATTTCTGTGCTAGCACTCTTAGAGCTGCTCAGATAGGGACTAGCAATGTATTGCATGAAGGCAGAATGAGGAAACTTTTATGAAAAAGTCATGTGAAATAAAACAAGAACACAATGACTGGAAGCACTGCTGAAATGATAATAGGTGTGTGTGGACTTAGGGCTAGGTTAGTGTTTTTTGTGATGCTGTTTCATATCAGCTTGTCCCTCTGATCTTCTTAGAAAAGGAAGGTATATAGGTAGCATCTGGCTGTGCTTTGGGAATTTCTAGCAGCTACAACATTGTCTGGAGAATTATCATTGGGTGTTGTAAATCTGAAGACTTGTCACTGCTCAAGTTAGTGCTGGAGTGAGCTGCCTTCAGGTAGCCTCAGAATCTATGGGAACATAAACCTACCTTATACCTATTTATTCCCTCAGCCATGCCAAGTGGAATAAGTCACTTTTACTTTTCTGGTCCCTACCATATCATTCTCTACATCATGGCATAAGAGAAGCAAGGTTACATGGGGTGCAGCAGATGAGAATGTAGTGAACAAACAAAATAATACTGTCCCAGTTTTTGAGGAGAACAGTCCAGAGGGAGATTATTCAGAATATCTTCCTGTGCATATATTTTGGAAGTCCTGGTCTTTTGTGCTTAAGGTTTTTCTGTGTGTTATGTGTGGAGCACAGGGTGTATTCCTATGGCACGTTGTGGATTTAAAATCTCTCCTGCATTCTCACACTTCCTGGTGTCATTTGTTCAGGACAGACTCAGCTCGGACACGAGCAGATGCAGCTGTACAACAGTGGCTGTGCTTAGTTCAGGTGATAGGGCTTATGAAATATAACTTTCAACTTTTGCCATTAAGGATCTATTTGATGCCTTGTCTTACCTTTCTAAGCAAACCAGAGCAAGATTCTTGTCCACTAAGTTTAGTAGCTCATTTTGTGACACCGTGTCCTATATTTTATGGCAAAGCCTTGAAATTAGGTTTACACACCCTACTCTGGAAAAATGTGTCTCTTCAACCATTTATTTCTACTGATCCAAGAATGTGTAGAGAAGTTGGTTATGTTCCTTAATATTTATATTACTTAAATACTGAAATACTATGATATTATCACTAATTCTTCATGCAGAAAATATGCGTGTTAGGCAATGCTGATAAATAAAATATATCTTCTCATTAATTGTTTCATCAACTTGCTGATAGTAATTTCTCAATGACACCTGAGAGTTCTGTTAACACTTCAGCTCAATTTCCTTTCTGTAACTGCCTCATGCAGTTTTTCCCTTGCACTCTGTTTTTCTGTCCAACACAAGGAGAAAATGAAGGCCCCTTATCTAATAATCAAGTTGTTTATGGATTTGAAGATATACCCAAAAGTAATCAATAAAACAAATATTGTTTAAATTTCTTTTTTGCCCTTTTATGATTTGACCCCCTGCTATTTCTCACTTCCACCTGAAATCAATGATACATTTTCTATTGATTTGCTATAAAAGGGAAAAGATCTAGCTGCCTGTTAACAAAGTGAAACGCATTGAAACTCAGTGAGGTGAGAGCATTGGTTAAAGAGAAAAAAACCCTCTTTATTTTTCTGTAAAATTTTTTAAAGAAAAATAATTTTATTTTCATAGTTGCGTGCTTGTATAATAGTTTTAATTATTTTTAAAAATCTTTTTCTCACGTTGCCGAATTTAGATGCAACACTTCAGGAAAAGGTCTTACTGTTCTTACCCAGAATTTGATTTGAGCTCAATGATGTTAGTTAAGATTTTCCTGTGGACTTGAATGGTTTCAGATCCATAAGATTTATGGATCTTCTGTAGAATCTTGTAAAAACCAGAAAAGTTATAGGAAGAGGATGGTACTTTTAAAATACTAATCTTGATTTCCCTAAATTGAGACAATCCCAGGTTAACAACCACTGCCAGCCCCAGTGTATCTAAGAGTCCTCATTTAGATGAGCCTAAAATCAAATGGCAATTACATGAATAAGTGATTTCTAGTTGATAGGTGTAACTGCTTGCCTTACAGAGAAACAACTGAGGTTAAGTTTGCATTATTAAAAAATACTATACTTATTAAAATGTAAAAAGGGAATAATTAGTGGATAAAGTGGTTGAGCACAATGTGCAGTGAATAAAATATTATATTACTTAACATAAATATTGCAGTGCTTAATTGGACTGATTTTTCATTTTTATCAATAAAGGAACTAGCAAATTAATAGTCTAAGTACCACTATTAGTTTTTGAATGTTTGTTTACATTATTTTTAAAAAAGTTAAAAACTGCCTTGGAAAAGTATAGAGGTTTTACGAATTCTTTCATATTCTGTCTATTGAAAGTACATATTTCCTTTTCTAGTAAAATGTTCCTAAGCTGCCAATGAGGCAGTATGTCCTTGCAGCACAGTGATCTTGACCATTTACTTAAAGACTTCCTTTGAGAATTTATATTTGTTATCACATGACCGCCTCTTAGTCTTTGTCTACACCCAAAAAAATAAAGAAATTGTTGACAAGTATGGATCATTTATTAAATTTCTCATTTTTATGGATCCATGATATTTTTTCTCCCCATCATTGTTCTATCAAGCTTTCCCCCACACCTCTACAAAAAAACAAAACAAAACGAAAAACTCCCCAACAATCAAACAAACAAACAAACAAACAAAAAAGGATGGGGAAAAAAAATAATGTTTTGTGTTTTTTTATGTGTGAAGGATAAAATATTGTACAATCATTTTTCATGAATTTCATTTTGTTTTGCATACATAGGCAAAATTTTCTCTGCTTTTAAAAAAGAAAAAAAAACCCATTTTTAGCAAGACTTGCAAGTTTGAGTTCTTGTCTGATGGTTTAATGGTGACAAAATGCTGACAAAATTTGACTTTTTCTGAACGTATAATTTTCACTATCTTTTTTTATTGATAAGATTTTTGAGAAATTACTATGTGGATTTCATATAATTACAGTATTTTTGATACAGAAATCTGCATCAAACTGTATAATTTTGTTTTGTCTTTGGTAACCTTCACAATATGCAAAGGCTGAACTGACATTGCCAAAATTGGCTGTAAATCACCTTTTTACAATCATGCCTATCAAATAAAATCTCACAAATATCTCTGCATATAAGACTGTGTGGAGAAAAAATAGAATACACTGATAGAGTCACTAGTATTTTAATTATCCTCTTTATAAATCTGATATAAAAGAACATTTCAATGGACCACCTGTCTGTTTCTTCAAAATGTGATATTCTTAAGAATAGACTTTGGGTCTCTACCTTGACCTGGATTAATGATGAACACAATACCAAACAGATCAGTCCTTCAAATGTCATTTCAAACTTCACTTTTGTAATGATGCTAATTAATAAAACCCCACAC
Organism: Thryothorus ludovicianus; assembly: GCA_013397245.1. Lineage (NCBI taxonomy): Eukaryota > Metazoa > Chordata > Aves > Passeriformes > Certhiidae > Thryothorus > Thryothorus ludovicianus. Next base: position 160,537 of record VZTB01007840.1, on the reverse strand, counting down.
TGTCAATGATACCATATAAAATGGCAACCAGAGGTATCTATTTTGCATAGAATTTGTCTCCTTTCCCTTTTCGCTTAGCTGTTGCAATAAATAATTGTTTGGGGTTTTTTATTTGTAGAACAAATATCTTGTCAGATGGTGTTGGTAATGCTACTTTAAATTGCAAATATGAACAAAATCTTTGAACTCCAAAATAATTGTGTAATACATGTTAAATCCCAAAATTAGCTATATAATTAAATCTCTTTACCCACAGAACATATTATTAATTGCACAGAATACAAACTAATGAAAAATATACTTTGGGAGAATTTTTATCCCATAACTTTAAATGTTGAAAAATCAAATTGTGGAGCAGCACCTCTCAATTTCTATAGCAAATGGAAGAAATGGGAAACATTTTTGGGAGTGATAGAACATATGTCTTAAAGATATGAGTTGACTTGCAGATATCACTTGCAGACTCATTTTTCTGTCCATTGTCTACAGACACTGTGAATGAAAGTTGAAAGAGTTAAGTTAGCATGAATGACAGTATGGTTAATCACTTGTAATGTTTATTTCTTCTTTTTTTTCCTTTTTGGCAGAGTTTGGTAATTACAAAAGCAAGTAAGACAACATAGGCATGAAACATCATAGTGATCACCAGACTGAGATTAAAAGGATTTGTTACCATGAGAAAATCTTTTACCTAAATTTTGTGTCAAGTCTGTTGGGGTATTTTTGAAGCTTTTTTTTAAAGCTACTTGCTTGGTGAGTAAAAGCAAGTTGTCTTAGAAGGAGCTTGTGACTACTGCTGAATGCTGGGTAGGCTTTGAGGTGATGGAATCTAGATCTTATCTGTTCAAAGCAGGAATTTCTTTATCTGTCATAGAGGTTTGGAGTGAAAAGAGAGAAAGGCAGGATAAAAAATGAAAGGAAAAAAAAAAAGAGGCTTGGATCAGAGGAGAAATTAACAGGTTTTCTAAAAACCCAAATGAAAAACTAAGAGACACAGAGTGGGCTATGTTTAATATGCATCTCTGTCGCCCTAGAGGCAATTGCAATTGATTTTTAGCTAGTGCATGATATGGCAAGAACACCATTTTCCTTAGTCTGAATTCATGCTAAAAAAATATAGGCATAGCAGAGAGATAGAAAAGATGAGTACAGAGAAAAATCTCTGTGTGAGGCTGAACCTCAAGTTCTGTGTTAAGTTTTGGGCCACTTGCTTCAAAAAGAACACTGAAGTCCTGAAGTTTGTCCAAAGAAGGGTTAAAAAGCTGGTGAAGGGTCAGAAAATGTCCTGTGAGGAGTGGTAGAGGGAGCTGGAGTTGTTTAGCCTGGAGAAAAGGAAGCCCTGAGCAAGGACCTCATTGTTCTCTGCACCTTCCTGTCAGGTGGGGGCTGTTCTCTTCTGCCTCATCCTGGGTGAAAGGATGAGAGGAAATGGCCTGAAGATTCATGAGGAAGAGTTTTGATTTGATATTAGAAGTTTTTTTTCACTGTGAGAGTCTTAGGCATTGGAATAAGTTGCCCAGGTATGTGGTGGAGCCTGGAGATGTTCAAGAGGCATCTGGACATGGCACTTGGGGGATATGGTGAGGGGTTATTATGGTGATGCTAAGCTGACAGTTCAACTCTGTATCTTGAAGACAGCCCCAGGCTATGCTCATGGAAACAAAACCTGAAAATCTAAAAATTGGCACATTTTTTTTGCATTTATGGGATAGAAAAGCACAGTGCAGGACATGTGGAAGGCATTGAATAGCTTGCAGATGGGTTGGTCTATATGGTAGTTGTACCATATCCTACCAAGCCAAGGATAATTCCTGGTCCTGGAGACTTGTAGTCATAGAGGAATTTAGCAATGCTTAGTATGGGAACAGTTTTTAACAACTGAGCTGCAAAAAAAAAAGAGATGTGTCTGTAAAGGTTCTAAGGAAAATTCAGATAAAGCCAAAGAAGCTAAAAATCTGTGAAAACCAAATGAGTATTTATTTGAGGTAAGTGGGTTTAATAAAGAACTACTGAAGTTCTAAACCTAGTACTTCAACTGGAGGGAATTGGTTTTGCACATGAGATTGTGGACAAACCATAAGAGTGTTAATGAGACTACACAGGTTTATCTTTAAATGTAAATGATGTTCTTCAGTGTTGGATGAGTTGAAGAACTGGCCTTGTTTTCTATTTAAGAGTAATACGGAGTTGTGAAAGTGTGCCATGTGAGACTAATGTTCAGCATGTTAGACTGAGAACATGATTGGAACTCTGTCACTCCATGATGCCTTACTTTTTTTCCCCACAAATTTCTTGGTCAGATTATTGAGGTGTGGGCTTTAGAGGGAGCAATTACACCATGCCACAGCTTCCTATAGTGCTCAGTAGACTTGTTTTGCCAGTTATTTTATGGAAGATGGTAAAAGTTGTATCTATTTTATCTAAAAATAGGAAAAAAAAGAAAATCAACTGCATGAGCACAATATAAACAAGCCTTTCTGCTTTTATAAATAACTGTTGGTGGTAAAGGGAAAATTGAAAAGATTATCTGTCCTGCTGCTATGAGCAAGTGTAGTCTCATAAAGGACTTTCACAGATCAGTTTCTCAATTCTATTAAAAAAAAAGTTTCAATTTCCTTTTGAGGCAAGCTGATCCATTATGCAATATGCTTCACCACTTGTTCATTGTGAAACAAATTACAGTATTCTACATGAGATCTTCAGGAATAAAAATCACCTTTTCCAATGTACATGATTGCATGTTTTTGTAGGTTTATGTCATATTAGTGCATTTGTCCTCATGTAATTCATACATTCTAGATATGAAACAATGCTTTATGATTTCTAAATATTCACTTAAAAAAAAGAAAAAGAAAATTGAACTATATCCAAAACTTACTCTGAGAGAAAGCATATCATGGCAAAGATGACTTAGCTGATCTCTACAGAAGTTAGTTACACTGCACTTTTCCCCCCAAAGCTTTTTTGGTGGAACTTGTTCTAAATGAAAGAGAAATTTGGTATGTACTTGAATGAAACTACAGCAAGGCATATAGTGAGGGTGAGAAACAAGCAAGCTCAACATTTTTCTAAATGAGGATATAGATCTAATTTAGGATTTAGAGGAATCCTAAGGAGAAGGAAATTAGAACCTTCCTCCTGCACAGTCTTTGCTGCAGAGAACCACTGCTGCATTGTCAGCATGTATTTATTTCTCTAGAGTTGATGCTCTTTCTCCTTATTTTGTGATGATTTCTGCACTTTGTTGTCAACATTCCCCATAGTTCTAGCCAAACTCCAGGTAATCTAGGTGCTTCATTATAGTCAATGTGATTTTCACTTGAATGCACAACCTTTATTTCCTGTTCCTACTTCACTTAGTCCTGGGCAAGGAATTCCCAAAACCACTGCAGTATTAACTCTCTAGAAAGTAAATAATGTCTGGCATCTACAAAGCTCCTAAGGTTTTGTTTTTCTAGCAGCAAATAGTGAAAATATAGATTTGTGATGTTTGCACTTTATTTGTTTTATGAAAGAAAATAGGAAAAAGAAGGAAGCAGAGGCCCAAAACACCTTTCTCTCCTAAGAAAGGAAAAAAGCTCCATATTACTGTCACATAGTTTTTTCCTGAGTCTCAATAGACAGCTAAACCAGTTTCCTCACTGAGATATCAGCATAAGAAATTTTATTCTTATTGCTTTGAATAGATGATTTAGATGTTTTAAGATGACAAAACAAAGATTTAATGTAAGCTTTTTAATATTATGCCACGCAAGGCTGAAAGGAAAGGTAGGTTGGTTAATAAATATCTCTAAAAATGGAGTGCTTTATCCCAGGGAAATTTAATTTTATGAATAGTTTTCTTTGCCTTGAGTGATAATTATGCATATGAATATATGCACCCTTATAAATGCTCATACATGCACACATAAACATGAGTGAATATTAGAATACTGTCTTGGTTTAGGGTAAATTTGGGAGAGGGGAAGAAAGGAAAACAAACAAACTTCTAAATGAACTACCCTTCCCCTTAGCTGAATCGGGATAGGAAAAAAAATTTCCTTGGTGGAAAGTGGAAAAAGTTGTTTATTTAACAGATAAAACACTCCCCAGCCCAACAAATGAAGGAACAACCCTGAACAACAAAAACCTCTCACCGCCCCGCAGAGATGCCAGAAAGTCTCTCTCGTGGCTGTAGCTCGGTTTAGCTGCTGTCGGTTCTTCTGGTGGAGAGGCCAGGCCCAGGCCAGGCCCGGTGGCCAAGGGCTGAGCTCCTGGTGCCCTTTTGGGTGTTTAGTCCAGAGCAGGTTAAAAAAAAAGTTCAAGAAAAGGAAAAAAAACGCATTTCGGAGAACTTCTCTGCCTCAGCTAGCAAAAAAACCAACAAAAAGCAAAGGAGAGCTCTCTTGTGCTGTCCACACCCTGCCAAAAACACAGGCTGTGAGAGTCTGAAAAAACTGCACACCCTTATCTTTATGTTTTGAAAACAACTGCCTCAGGAATTCCAGTGTGTCTTCTTCACTCTCAGATCTAATTTTTAAAGGTACAACACTTATTTCTGAGCGAAACAGATGAATGGGGATACAATTTAGCATCAACCCAGGACATATACTTATATGTATCATTCTTGTCTGAGAAGACAAATATGTATATATAAAGCTGTGCTAAATTTGCAATAATTTCACTGCCATCTGTTAAGTGTAGATCATATCATATATACACTTTTCTTGGTTTGTTTGGTTTTGGTTGGGTTTTTTAAAGGGATGTGCATTGTTTTTTGTGGGGTTTTTTGTTTGTTGTTTTTTTTTTAAATTAAAATGATGTGGAACTAACTATAGGACCCATACTTACTTTAGTCCACCAATTCCAATTCCACAATGATTCTTTCCCTCTGCTCTGAAATGAGGCCACCCTTGTAGTCCTGTGTCCAGTTCAGGGCTCCTCAGTACAAGAGAGACATGCATTTATAATAGCTGAAGGCTAGTTTAGCCAAGATACTGAACAATACTGTTTCCTTGAAGTATGCATTTTATTCTTTACACTCTTTCCAGTATAGTTCAGATAAATATAAAACATTATTTCAATTCAAATCAGTTAAAGTGTTATGCATATATATATATATATATATATACACACAGAACAAACTAGCACAGGATATTTTTCCATGTCAGTATATTTTGCTGAATCCACAAGTTACTTCAACTGTATCCATAAATTCCAACTGTTAGCCCCAGACATAGCAGCACCACTCTATACATAAAGCCTCTCTGCAATACTTCTGCTCAGTCAGTACCACAAGTAGAGTCTGCTCACTGTGATTTCCCTTATCCCTTCTTCAGCCATAGTTCATCTGCTTTTGTCAGGGTCAGCTCTGCTTGCAGTTCTAAAGACTGAGAGAAGCATCCTTTTTTCCTGAAGTGAACAGCAAAATCTCTGCAGTTTTTTCCAAGATCTCTGAGTTAGGTGATGAATCTGTTAGCAAAGCAAAGTCCTGTAAAAAGTAATAGTCTAGGTCACCAAAACAGATTTGGTTATGGCTTTCTTCTAATACTGACAGCTAATAACATGCAAAGTAACTCAAATCAGCAAAACTTCTGCATTAAAAAAAAAAACCAAAAAAAACAACAAAAGGTCCAGGGTGACATTTTTAGGCTATAAACTTGTTTAGATATATAATTTTTTTTTGTCTATAAATTTATTTAGATTTATTTTTGGAAGAGCTTGTTCCAATAGGAATTTTAGGGGCAAGGAATGATGAGAAATTATGTCAGTAAATGTATGTGTATCTACCCCAAATGCATACATTGGATAAGAAAGCTAGAGAATGTTTGCAGCCCAGAAGTTTAATCATTTACCAAACCAACACTAAAATCAACATCTCACTTCCAGATGAGGAAGGGAGCACCAAACAGAAAGAAAAAAGAGCTCAATAACTTTGTGACTTGGATATTTTCCCAAAGATAGAAAATGCTGAGTTTGATTCAAAAGAAGCAGGCCATATCAAATCAAGGATTTTGAAAGCAAAGATTCATTTCCTTGTGGTTTGGAAGGGGAATTCTGAGCTGATGCTGCAACTCCTAAATTTTATGTCATTGTACCTTAAGCAAAATATATATCCTGTGAATACTTAGGTGCCTCAGAAAAAGATCTATTATATGCAGCACAGAGACTAAAGTGCCTCAAACTACCTAGAGCAAAATATCTACACTGACAGTACTGTGGTTTCAGTCTAGTCTTTCTCACAGCCTGGGGAACAATATTTATGGGTTTTAAGTCTGCCCTGGAGATAATGCTTATCCTGTCTTTAAAGTCAAGAAAGTGAAATAATCTCCTCTTTCTTCTAAAAGACAATTCAACCTCTGTGGTGGTCTCCTGTGGGAAGATGTAGGCAAAGTTATTATTTAATCCTTTGGTTTACAAAACACATTGCAACCTGCAAAGATGAAAAGGTACATTTAGTCTATCTGCATTTTAATCATATGCATTTCAATCGAATTGCTCTTTGCATACTCTGGCGTGCAAACTCAAGAAAGTGACTATGCTTCTATAGTCATAAATATTAATTCTTTTGTCCAGAGAAATGAGTATTCTTTTCAGTGCTAGCAGTTAAAAAAATAATTTACAAAGCTTGTCTATGTCTTGAGTCCTAGTTTTTTTTGAGTACTTCATGAAAGAGAAAATCCTGAATTGGGAGGGTCTTGAGAATACTCTTTGTACCCTGTACAGCCACGTTTGCAACAAGTTGGTATTGTAAGTTCCTGAAAAGTAATTAGACTGTATGTGAACTACCAAAAATTCATGATGCCTCAGCTTTTATTATTTTTTTAGACTTTTTTACAGTAACTGACAAGCAGTGTGGGAAGCAAGATCCCTAAACAAAAATAAATGCATATATGCCTGACCAGAAAATGAATGATGATGGATGTCAGTACATGGCTGTAACTATAACTGACATATGCTATGACTGGCAAGAAGAATTTCACTTTTCTGATATAAACCAGTTAACTCACTGACATTTCACAAAAATGAACATTGTACTATAAGTAATAGTTTTTCATAAATCTTGTCTGTGTTCTCCTAAGCCATTGGATAACTTCCAGACATCTGGCTGTCATGTCAGCTCCCATGAAGGTACAATTCAGCCTGATTGTGTGAGAATATCTACTCAAGAATTAACACAATTAAAGTATTAAATATTTTGTATATTACAGAGGGAGGGACCTTTGGGAACTTTTAAGAAAGCAAATACATACCTTTCTGTGAACAAAAAGACACTTTGGTATCAAAGAAGTTTACCAAGCCTTTCTTTTTGGAATCCCACTGATGTTCTTCAAATGGATACTTTTTTCCAAGTTCATAATTGTGTGAGAGCTAATTACATAAAGAGCATTAAAGATGGTCTGCAGTATTCTCCATATGTGCTTGGGTTAGATATTAAAGTAATGTGAGTCCTCTAATTTTATTAAAGCTGTCTAGTATTTTAAAACTGCCTGATGAGAGAGACTTGGAGTTTAGCCTAATATAGTGGGAGATGTAATCTCCAGAAAACATCAAGAGTATTCTTAAAAAAAACACAAAATGCAATCAGTTTTGCTACTAATTTGGTTTGTTGAAACCATTATCAGAATTATTGAATTAAAATACAGTGAAGGAGTATTGCCTCTCAGTATTGTAGTTGCTAAGGGCAATGGTCCTTTGTGTTAAAACAAGGTAAAGTAAACGGCCTACTTTGCAGTTTGGTTTCTCGGTTGGTGTGTTTTGGTTTTTGCATATCTTTTTCCATGTTGTCCACGTTAAAATAAAAAATAAACTTCATTTTTGCTAGCATATCTTGTTCTAGCACTAAGAAATGTTTTCCTACTGCAATTAAGTCCTAAATTCTTAATTTATCTTTAAAAATAAAATAAAAATTAAAAAATAAAAAAGAAGATGCTTCCAGAAATGGAAGTTTTTATTAGTAAACAAGACCAAAAATAATAATGACTGCCTTGAGGGTTCTGTTTCTAGGCACTTCAAAAAACTGAGCCTGGTAACAGCAGGAGTGGGAGGCTGAAATAAAAGATATGCCATCACTAAGGAAAAGACAATTTTTGGCCAGTCGAAAGTGTTGTAATTCTCTCTCTCTCTCTGTATACCACAGTCAGTGCAATCCTCATTCTTCCAATGCGTGGGCATAGAAATGAAACATTTGGGCTGCCTTTGTTTCTGCTCTGATTCAACGAAAGGTGCTCCAGTGAGAGAGTGTTTAGTCTGATCATCTGTGCTAGGAAACTTTTTCAGAAGTAGAACATGTCTTGATTGTAATCTGTTCCTCTGGGATTTTTTTTGTTTGTTTCTTATAAGTACCTGGATTAACATTTTAACTACTTTATTGCCTTTTTATTCAAAGAGTAACAAGTGGCTGGGGTTGGAAGGAGTCACTGGAATCGTCTAAGCTGACATACCTGCTCAAAGCAGAGCCAGAGTTCAGATCTCCAGAACTTTGTTAAATTGGATTTATAATATGTGCAAGGATGGGTACTCCAAACCCTTCTGAGCAACCTCCTCCAGCCTTTGAGCACTGTCACTATTGAAATGTTTTTTTCTTATGCATAGATGGAAGTTACTGAATTTCACTTTGTGCCCATTGCCCCCCATCTGTCCCTAGGTGGTACCATGAAATGTCTGACATCTTTTTTACTCATCCACATTGGGTATTTACATACTTTGATATGTTAGCATTGAGGTTGAGAAAAATACACTATAAACACAGTGAGAATTTTTATATTTTCTAGGCACAGCGAGAATTTTAATATTTTCTAAGCTATAGGGATTGCTGAAGTAAAAACAATTTTATAAGCTCATCTGGGCAACATCTTTGATCACTTTATCAAAATCTCATGAAAAAATAATTTAAGAAATATAGATGATACAAAGTAAAATTAAAATTTTTATATTTTCACTATTAAACACATCAAGATTTTTTAAAAGTAAAACTACTCCATCTTTTTGAAGTTCTAAAAAAGAATCTTTTGTTTTTTCTGAAATGAATTGCTCCTCTTTGTTACAGTTTTCAAATTCTGAACATAGAAAGACTCAATTACTACATTCTCTCTACTCCATTACAGACAAAATATACCTAAAGTATTAGAATCTGAATCCCTTTTTGCTTTATTAGAGCAAATCATATGTGATCTTCACGTTCCTGTAAATCAGAAGAAAAAGACAAAGTTAAGCAAAGTTTGGGTTTTTTGTATAACAGTATGGAAACACATTGCAAGTGCAGATTTATATTCATTATTATAATTGTGGGACTTTGTTTGGGTTTTTTGAACTTTTATTGGGGGGTTGAGGGTTTTTAGGATGTTTTTTTCAGATAATGTTCTTTTACAGTTTCATTTATTGGAACTTTTTTCCCCCACTAAAAATACTACTTTATCAGACTGTTTCAGTATTAGGACAAAGCCACTGCTATAAGTTTATATAGAATTTTTTTATGCTTACAAAAGATTTGATTCAAAAATAACTTCAAAACACTTAACCTTTATCCATATTGCTTTTGGAAATTTCAGGTTGCTGGTGGCAGGTCTACAAAGTACAGGATGTATAGGTAAGAAATATAAGTAGGAAAAATATGCACCTTGAGTAGGAGCTGTTGAATCAGCTCTGTAGGTGAAACTGTAGATCTGTGTACACTGACTTAAAGCTGGCTGTACGAAGATCTGTTAAAGGATAGTTAGTTTAAATTGTAATAAATTTTGTGTAGCATACATATTTGCAATTCCAAACAAATCCCATCTCTATCCATCTTTTCTACTAGGCTCAAACACAGCCTCTCTGTATTCTATATTGCTGTTGTATCTTACATATCTTACAGCATCAATTAAAGGCCATCCACAAACATTTTCAATTAGGTCTGACTTATGTTAACTGCGACACGCAATGTGGTAATTCCCACTATTGGTGTTGGTAAGAATTTGAGACACAATTCATACCAGTTAGGATTAGAAACTTAAACATTAGTGATCCAAGTTGTCTTTACAATAGCTATTTCTCTTTACTAACAACAGAATGAGCCTTTTTCAGGTATAGATAACATTTAGGTTTCACAGATCCCATTTTCAGGTGCCCTTTAATCTTAAGGAACAACTCAGCAGGATGTTCATCTCGAACTCTCTATTTAGGTTGCTAAGGAAACAGCTGGATTTTTTTGTTCTTTGACATCATCTAAACTCACAAAATCAACCTTTCCCTTTTAAATTCCATTTTCCCCCTTGTATTTTTAAAGCATACATTTGATATAATTCATCAGCTCTTCATATATTAGCCGCTGAATGATTTCTAGTCCATTTATGCATTCATCCACTATTTTCTCAGACTATTTTTCTAAATAATCACTTATTAAGATGACTGTTTACACACTTCTCTCTCTTAAAGACACCATCTTTCTGACGGTTTAGGGGAGTAACAAAACAAACATAATAATATCCTAATTTGTCCTTTATTGACATGCACACATTTGACATAATCTACAAAAAACATGAACATGATCTTTCATGAGTCCACTGTGACTAGCACTCTCCCTGTGCCATTACTTTTACATACTCTTTCTCCTGAGTTGCAGAAGTCTTTAATGGGAAATATTTAAAGCCTTTTCCTTCTCTGGATAGAGGTATTGAAGGCTTATGCATAAGAGCTGTAATGCCATCCAGAACATCATTTACTGTATTCACCTGGGCATAATTCACATTGTAGTATTCAATGAGGACCTTTTCTAATTCTACAGTAGAGCCATATTTTTGCACATAAAAAAATGTGTTTGGCATTTATTTTAAAAGCTTAGGGCTGAAAATGTCTAGGCTCATGTTATATTGGAAGTGCATGATTTGGTACTGAATTCTTACCTTACTTCATAAGATTTAACTTTATACCTTGTGCATTTATTACGAATTTGCTGCAACAGAAGTTAGTGTCTTTATACATTTGATGTCTGTGGATGTAAAAAGTACAACTGCACTCATTAGCATTTAATTTCCTCCAAATGTCTACCAGTTAAAGATCCCTGAGGATGTCGTGTAATTTATAAATGAAAGCTGGAGTCATTCTACTTTCTCTGTGCCTGTTCTCCACACCAGAGTTCAATTAAACATCTCCCCCATGGTTTCCTTCACCTGAAAAAACAAAGCAAATATATTTCAGCATCTGAAATGGGTGTGTGTTGGTTAGGTGGATACATATGCAAGTGTATAGCCAAGGTGTCATTCCTCACCCTTGCCTCCACTGAAAATAAATCTCCTCTGTTTAATTCACTCATTGAATCATCCAGAAAAGCATTTTTTCTGTTGATTAAAACAGTCCTATCTTTCTTCTTTGAGTATTGGAAGGTTGTGGGCAATTTCTTTTTCTTTTGTATTTGTCATATGCTTTTTTAATCAACAGAAAAACATGAAATGCATTTTCAGCGTGGAAGTACAGCACTTTCACAGATTAGCCTCTTATATCTTCAGAGCTGAAACACAAGTCAAAGTTGTGAAATGAAAATTGATCAAGAAAAGATATATTTGTTTTAATTTAAGAAAACTGTATTATGTGACAAGAAATTATATATTTTTTCAAGTAAGAAATCTTATTCACCTAAAAAAAATCTGATTTAGTCAATAAGAAATAAAAATAAAACTTTTAGCAAGGTGAAACTTATGTCTGTATGAACTATGTGAACATGTAGCACTAGCAAACATCTGAGCCACAATGGGATAGACCATTGTTTATTATTTTGTTTTGTCCTCTGGTGGCATGATTATTCTATACAGCATTTGAGTTCAAATGCTCTGTATGTATGTGCAAGTGTTAAATTGTGTCTATAAATATATAAAAAGGACAAAAAGAATAAATTAATGTAAATCATGTGTCATAAAATGTTAGTGAGTTTAAAGATAGCCATCAGAAACATGTAGTGAATATGATAAGTATGGGAACACATGCTGCAAGTGGAAAAAAGAGAATTATATTACAAGCACATTTTTGTACTTAAAGAAGAGGGTAAATTTATAACATTGCACCAATAATTTTCAAAAACATAAATTAGGTGCCATAGGAGACTGCCCAGATACTGAGACTGGACAAAGACTTGAAATACTGAAATCAGATATAGAAAATGGAAAAAAAAATATTTCTGGCTTCAGGTTTTAAAAATGAGTTGAGTTTGACTTAAAAAAGGGTCTTCAAAAGGATCTAGTCATAATTTAGGAGATTAGTCTCCCATACAGGAGAAGGTTATTATGTTACACATGCCCAATACTGGATTTAGGTGCTAAGGTACAGTGGTGACGTTTTCTTTAAAGAAAGTAATCAGAGAAGTGACTTGAACAATGCCTGTTTCCCAGGTTCTCAGAGATGACATGGCATCTGAAGTATGTTGAGGCCAAATACCAGAAACCAAAGGCTAAGAGCAAATTCTTGTTCTGCTGATTGATCACTGCATGTTGTTCGATAGAGACTTTACAGTGTGGAGTCTTATTGTCCCCAAACCTTCCTTAGAGACAACTGCTTTTTTTGGATATGATAGTCTTCAAAATATGATAACAAACTATATAAATATCAAATTCTTATTTGATTTAAAGAGAAGGAAAAGATTCCATCACTGTTCTGTGGCTTTTTTTGTTATATTGCTGCATAGCCAAATAACTCAGTGCAAGGTAATTTGGTTTCCCTACCAGTTTTGACATCTGTGTGTCTGATGGAGATTTATCAATGTGTTTACTAACCATTCCTGAGTGAAGGGTGCTTGAGCTCTTTCTTCACCTCAGGTCTGACAGATTAAAGATCTCATGTGGAGGCTTTTACTGCTTCTTTTGTGATCTTGTCTATATCACAGTTCAGAGCTTAATGTGACCAGCTATAGCATTGACTCTCCCTCTTCCCTCTCCCTCTTCCCAGTATTGTGCTCTTTCCTCATTGACAATATCTGTAACAACTTCCTGGATTTTATACATAATAATTATCCTTGGTGGCTGAGGTAGATGGTAGCTATCAGCATTTGATAAATCTCCAAAGCACATTCTGTGTGTTTCAAGGAATGGAATGACTTTCAGACAAATTATGTATGTCCTCAATAAATATATAAGAAAGAGCCACAAATTCACCTGCTTGTATATCCTACTTCTAAAAATAAAAATAAACCCTAAACCACACAAGTAACAAATAATCAGTTTTGAATGCTACTGTGGACATTTTGAAATGCTGTCTGACACGGAAGAAGTTATTGTCAAAAATTACATCCTGTACCATGTAATATATATTAGAAATGTATTGGGAAACATTAATGTAGAATGTAGATGGAGATCTACATAGTCACAGAATCAGCATCACGAGGTATTATCTGGAATGTGCACAACTTGCTGATAACAAGGGAGATATGAAGAAGACATGATTTCAACTAGGCTGCCTACTACGTTTCCATGTTTCCAAGGAGAAATTATGTGTAACTTTTACCTCTAATCTTGACAAATCTCCATCCAAACAAATTGACACGTTAAATTCCATATTTGCAGACACCACTTGTCTTTATGGCACTTTGGCAGGCTGCTATTTGCAATTAAGGTGTCAATCTTAAGCCTGAATTATCTTGCCTTTTCAGTTCTTGACAAAGTTGCTTTGCAAATAGTTACTTTAAAAAAAAAACAAAACCAGCTCCATTTTTAATTTCCCTGAAGCCACCTCAGATTAACGATATTGGATTCCCTATGTCTACTTTTAGTCTGTCATGCAGTGAGCTACATATGTGACAGAAGTAGATGATAGGCCCTCTCCACATGCTTATAAGTTTTGCTAAATGATTTCAAAGTTAATGAGTGAGCTGTGAAGCAGAGGAATAGTTACAGAGAAGAATCCTGGTTTGAGCTGAGATTTATGGAAGGGAAGCAAATCTCTGGAACAGTAGCATGAGAAAAGGAATCTGTGCAGCTGAGTGGTTGTAAGAACATTGCAGAACTGAGAACAAATGCATTGTATCAGGTGAGACAAAAGCCACAGATGTTCTCACTCCCTTTTCACTCAGGACAGTCTGTACCTAGAAGTTACCAGGGCCTCAAATGACTTTAGTCATCAAATCACTGCAGATCTTAGAAATCTGAACAAAGCCTCTAAACTGTCAAGAGGTAAACACTCTTAGAACGTTTTTTTTTAACCTCACTTTGTAGAAAAAAGTAGATAACCTATAGAGTGAAACTCATCTTTTAGGAGCCATGCAGATTTTTTGACAAGAAAATATGAGGCGAAAAAAGCTGAAATGGAACAGTATGGTTCTTTTCGTTTTCCATTTTTCCATCTTATGAAAAATGATCCAGACACATGATGTTCTTTCTTTGTCAGCTTCATTTTTCTGTCCTTACACACCAAGCTTTCATTTATACAATGAGAAATGGGAACAACCCCAGCTGTGGAAAGAGAGGAAGCCTAAAGAAAGGCCAGGAGAAGGCGTGATGTTTTACAAAGTGTAACATTTTCTTTGTCAGTGAAGAACCTGCAAAATTCTTTGGCAGGAAAATTGAAAATTAAAATGTAGTTAAGTATTCATGATTTAAATTTTAAGATACCTGATCATTAGTAAGAATTATTGTGATAATCTGTGATTGATATTGGCTACTTTTAATCATTTGCATTGGCAATAGTGATTGCAATCTGCAGAGTTTTAGTCTGAATGATTACTATTTGCCAAACTTATTAGCCCTAGAAAACCATCATATAAAATCAAACACAAAGAGTAAGAGATGATAAGGCCTTGATTTTATTTGAGTAGTGTAATCCACATACCTAAACAGAAAAATTTATTTTCTCTGTAGACTGCAATGAATACTGTTTATGCCAATCCATATTTGCCTTCTGTCTTGAACATCATTCTTTCTATCCAGTTGAATGATGATTGCACTCTGTTTGTGCTGCCATTCTGGAGGATCTCAACTGTCTGAATAAATGGACTGACAGAGCCCTAACAAGGGGAAAGACACAGTCCTTTACCTAGTGAAGAATAACCCCATACATTAGTGCATGCTGGGGAAGGCCATATGAAAGACAGAGAGCTATGAAGAGAACTCAAGGTTCTCGTGTTAAAAAAGGGGTGATCTCCTCAACCCTTAGTGAGGGGAGATTTCCTTAACTGTTAATATTCAGTTTGTCTGTCAGCTCTCCAGAAAAGCCAAGAGCCTTGTTTCCAGCCAGTCTCTCAGAGGTCCTCCACTGAACAGATCAGAGGGCAGTTTGACTTAGGGGCACATGCCACCTCACACATCACTTCATGACCCCCCAGCGGGTCTTCCCGCTTCATTCAAGTACATCACCCACGGGCAGTGACTGCCAGCACCCTTGAAGGACTCACTAGAAATTTACAGTTTGCAGTTGGTTTGTTTGCAGTTAGTTTATAACTCTTTGTTATAAAAGTGTGCCAGGTAAGGTTTGAGGATTGTCTGTGAAAGAATCTAACTGCAAAAGCAATACACAGACAAGCTCTAATCGCCACTGAAAGTACTCAGCATGCACAGAGCATGGTTCTTACCCAGTAGGCATCCCTATGGGGGAGAGGATATGTTCAGCCCTTTGACTGATCCCAGCAGTTATGATGGAGTATCCCTTAACTTTTCCCCTATTCTTGACTTACTTTTATGTTATTTTTTGTTTTGATGTTATTTTAATTATTATTTCTGTTCCTTGGGTTTGAGGTTATTTTTAACTAATCTGGAACTTAAATACAAAGAAGCACAGCACTCAATTAGACACAAATCTTCTGTGTGTCTTTTTATTTGCTACATTTTTGTCTTTTTTGAAAAAGTCTTAAAGGGAAAAAAAATGGCTTCTGCTATAAATTCTCCTTCTATGTTAAGGCGTCTAGAAAAAACATGCTTCATAGATGAGGTCTCTGCAGAAAACTGAAATAGCCTGAGGTCAAAACTATCATTGTTTGAAGATTTGGTATGATTCATTGATATTTCAATGAGATAGATATGTAGAGCTATCATTCTGTCTTCAAGTTTACAGAGACTACAACAACTCATAAAAAAATCTACACCAAAAGGAATAACGTTGCCAATTTTGAGAGCAGGAAAAGGACCTTGCACATTGTATAAATGTTATTTAAAAAACAAAAAACAGACTCAACGAAAAGTCTTGTTCTCTCTGGTTTTGGAGAGGGGTAGAAGGGAGTACTTCCTTTCCCAGATTTGCTTACCTTCAGGAATTGATAATGGTGTTTTCAGGTCTGTTCACAGCAGCATGCCTTAGTTCATTTGCAGAAAATACTGAGCTCAAATCCTGAAAATATTTATTTTATTTTTGTTAAGATTGTGTATTTCTCTGTCTCATTTCAGGTGATTTCAGTAAATTGAAAACATGAAAATCCTAAATAAAACTATAATTCTACCTTTTACTCATAAAATCAAGGTTTATTTTTTTCTTTAAAACAATGGATATAACAAAAATTTTGTTGGTGATCCACATTTGCAGCACATTGAACAGAGCGATGGCTAAAACCATTCTTCTGTAATTGCAGAAAAGAATAGATACAGCAGGAGATATAGATATACACTAAGGGAAGATTTTCCATAAAGTAATTTAAATATCTGAAAAGAACACCATTGATTTTCACTGGGACTGAAACTCCCATAGTCTGATTTTGAAAAATTCATGTTATATCTAGTTTTTTTAAGTTTGTCAAAATTATTAATTTTGGAGTAAAATGGCAAAATTCAGTTAGTGGTTGCCAACATTCTGATCTGCTCTTTTGTGCATTACGTCAGTACTTTTTCTTTTTTTTTTTCCTTCTCTAGTCAGAAGGCACATGCCTTTTGTGAGGACTAGTTATTACTTTAATATTCACAGAATTAAATATCTTGAAGGGCTATTTATTCTGGAAATATCTCTGTCCTTGAAAATTTTCCAGGGATGTTTGGTCATCTCTTCTTGTCTCTCATTCTGAAAGCTCCCTTATGCTATGCTTGATTGTTCCCTATAAGCAGATTTAATTTGTGCAAAAAGCTCCTGCAAGTGAATGGGACATAATATTTTTTATTTTTTAGCATTGTAAGATTTCAATAACCTCTTTAGTATACTAATTTGAAAAAATAACAGTAAGGGATAAATATGAAGTTTCTTCTCCAAATCCTTTTAATTTTGAGAGATCTCTTTAATATATTTTATAAAATAGTTGTTAATGGATTAATTAAAACTGCTGAGACTGGGTCCCAGCTGTCTTTAGCTAAGGAGTTGTTGTAGATGGCTGCTTCACTGCACAAATTGTTTTTAAGGGAAATGGTTTGTTAGCATTTATTTGTTGTTAGCTGTCATTTAAAGAAAGCAAAAGATGTTTTGTAACCTAACAAGCAAACTGAGATTTTTCATGGCTTTTTATTTTTTTTTGTTTCTTTGATTTTCAAAACAGACGATTTAATAAAGACACCAGACAGGAGAATTCTGCAATAGAAATAACTGAAAATTTTCTTACAACTTGCACCTGGAATGTGAGGCTTACTTGGCCTATGAAATATCCTACAGGCTGGCTTTTACCTCCACTGCCTTCCACATGATGGTCTCTGACTATTTTGCCTCTTAAAATAGATGTGAAGCCCATGGCAATTGCAAGTACCAGCATGTGGTAATCTAAGCTGAACTTTAAACCACTAAGAAGCCTGCAAGAGTAAAGCACATAACTGTAGTGAAGTTACAAAATAGTTAGTAAGAAGACAAGTGTAAGAATTCAGAAGCTTAGCTGTGACATTTCTCTCTGGCCCCCAGCACACCAATTACTGCTCTATAATGTCATCCTGCGTTTAGCTTCTTAGTGATTAAAGAATTTTACATTTTTCATATTTATAGACTGATATTGTAGAACAGATTTGAAGGCTATGGGTTATAGAAGATCAGTTCAAATTATTCTATAAGTAACTGGTTTCATCCTGAACAGTCACATCCTCAATTGCTAAGTACATCCCTAGGTTTTCTTTTTAATTCTGACTTACTGAAAAGAAAGTTGTAGTATTGTTTTGAAGTTTGGCATGACAAAAATAGAATTTATCTAAAACAATAATAATAAAAAAATCATTACTAATACTTAGCAATCAAATAAATGTCATATACTATTTAGCAATTTAGCCTAATTTTCTTATTTTTAAGTGTAGGTGTACAATCACGCCTTTAAATGCCAAATAAATCCCTTTATTTCCTTTAATGCAGTCCCAATGAAGTCAACAGAATCTGCCTATTAAATTATTAGCCTTTAACTAAAACCCTTAATTACAAGTAAATGTATCAGTTAACTTCTGTAATGCACTTTCATATATCACAATCAAATTAAAGTGTTTTCCAAATAAAGCTTAGCTGATATGAATACCTGCAATTACTTCAATAGAAAGATTGTGATTCCCCAATGATTCTGTTATAATATTTTAATTGCTATGACTATTCACACTGAAATATGTGTAGCATTTTTTTCATTATTAAAAAGCCTATGATAAAAATAATTTTTGCATGCTAACATAGATTGACTGGGTTACAACTTAAATAATTCAACATCGCTCTTTTATAATCTCATTTTCACTGTTCCAGAGGTGATAATGCAAAATATGTGGTTTGATGTTCTCATAATCTTTTACACTAAGACTTTCTGGTGGTAAAAGGTGAATTAAAAAGTGAGAATTGGAAGGAAGTAATCTCTTGTGAGAAATCTGGTTTAATTTCTTTTGACAAATTTCTTCCTAAAAACTCTGATGAGAATAGCACTATTAAATTATTAAAAAAAAAATAAATAATAGTCCCTTATCTCTGGAAGTGGACTGGGCCTTTTATAATTGACTGAAAGTCTCTGTTAATTCAGGAAAGACTCTTCTTACATCTTTTGATGCTTGTCTTCCTTTTTGGTATCTAAATAATAGAAATACATACATATTATACTGCAATTTCTGGTGAAAAATTTTACTAGTTAATTTTATTAATTTTGACAAAATCTCATCAATATTAGCAATTTTTACACAATTATGTGGACCATTTCAGTTTGTCCATGCAAATAGATTTCAGAGCTCTGAACACTCTTCCAGTTTCTTTTGTTCAGCAGTTTTAAAAAATTTTCATTGTAAACTGACTTCATATTCAAATCACACACAACCCTTTACATTAAAACTGTTGTTCAGTTATCATATTTCCATTTAAAATTTTTTTCACAAGTACAGTTTTATTCAAAGTCTTATTGGACTGGTCTGTCCAGCAGAACATGGACTGAGTTCAGATGGGAGCTGCATGTGAAGTGTTGGAAGGCAAGGCCTGGTGATAAACATTTCACCATAAAATGGGTATACTTGGAAGGATGCAAAATCATGTTTTCTGTTGGTATCTTGGATGAAAAAAATATTTGAGAGAATTTCTGGAACAAATCAGTTTAGTGAGCTTTAGGGTTACATTTTGCAACAAAAAAATTTCCTGAAGTAATCTATTTTTATCATTAAAATGAAAGAAAGATGGTAGTATTCTAAACATCTTTGAGCTGCTGTTATCAGTCTAGTGTTCAAAGCAAAGGCAGTCAACTGATAAAAGTTTGGCTTCCACTTTCCTTTCAGATTCTTTTTAGTAAACCTTAGAGATTTTCCAATGCTCATAACAATCTCTATTATTTAGTCATTAAAATAAGCATTGTGTTTGACCTTAAGTATCACAGTGATTTCAGAATGATTAAATACTGTGTAATTTTCAATGGACTGAACAGATTTTCATGCTTGAAACTTGTATTTGGTTCTTTCTTAGGCTTGCAATGAGATGCTGATACCTAACCACATTTTCCTACATCTATTGGATATGTAGCCAAACTAGTTGCTATTTAAAATTTTATGACTAGTACACCTCTTTTCCCACCTCTCATTGGGCTGTCACATTTTAAGTTGCTATCAACTGAAATGGCTTCTGAAAGAGACAGTTTTTCCTCTTCCCTGTCCTGCACAGCTGGATGCTTTTCACCCACAGGCATGTTAACATGACCATGTGGCGAGCAGGATAAGGCAACTAACACAAGTCAAACCTGACATATTTGGAGGATTTCTCTTAACAGTAGTTAATTTTCAGATTCAGCTCCCTGCCTGGCTGCACAAGCTCTGTGAAGGAAAAAAAACCTGGGAAAGTCACAGATAGTCAGAGGAAAGATGGCAATTTTTACTAGCAGTGCAAGATGATGGCGATTGAAGTGCTTGTGATACTGGTATCAGCACAAAGATTTACAGGGTCTGTATTCATATCACTTTCTTTCCTCTTGCATTTTGCTGAATAGACAGTTAAATCAAGTCGTGTTGGGACACAGTGAGCTGCAAAATCAACAAAAAGGTAGAATACACAGCTGAAAGCAGAGAGGAAGGGTCGGCGTGGGACCACAGCTTTTTAGATATTCCTTCTTTCATCAGAGCAAGCCAAGAGCTCAGATGTCTTGCATCTTTCTTATTTTGAGTCTTGGAGGAAAGAGAAAAACTGATAGTAGTTATAATATGAAAAATAAACTTGGTATCACATGTACAATTGAACCTGCAGACTTCATCCAGTGCTGTATAAAAACAGCCATAAACCTTGAAGATACTCAATAGAGAACGGAACTTTCCCATCTAAACTAAGTTTTAAAAGTTCAGTAATCATAGCAGATGTAATTAGTACAACTATCTATAAAAAGCAGATAACATTCCCTTAAAGAGCTATCTTAAAACTTGAGTGTTTTCATTCCATAGAAGGTCCAAAGTCTTTATTTCAAGCAAAGATGACTGGTGATTTTGTACTTGTAAGTATTATATTGAAATATTGTCTTTCTATATGACTTTTGACTACATGTATTTACAGACACTACATGGAAACAAGCAAAAACCACATCTCTTAATGGTGTTTAGGTTCCAGTACAGATGTTTTGTCAACTTTGTAAAGAATAAAGGAAGTGATTTATCAGTTCCTTGCTATCTACAGCTTCAATGATTTTGACAGAATGAATTTTTACATACTGTGTCTTACTGAATTCATACATACAGGTTATATACAGGATCTTGGTGAAGACAAATTTCTTCTATGAGGATGTAATTTCTCTGAGAGATAGGTGATAAATTCTAATTACATAAAGCAGAGTAGACTGTAATATGTAGGCTCTGTGATCATAATCACCATCTCAATCATGGGCTTTTGCATATTTGAGATTAAAACTGGTCAGGTTTTAGTGTAAAAAACCACAATAATTCAGTTTTGAAAATGTCATGTCAAATCATCTCTGGCAGTGATTAAACACCATTTGCTTTGCAAATAACCAGAAACAGAATTACAATATTTATCCTAGACAGCATCATTTTAAACTCTACTTAAAAAAAAAAAAAAAAAGAAAAGCTAGCAATGTGTTCAGAAGTGCTGTATTGCAAGAGAGCAAAAAATGTGGCAGAGAAGGAAAGGTAAAGCTGCATAAGATTGTGCTCTTTTTTTTTTTCCCCCTGATAAGTTCTACATCTCAGGGACTAGATGGATAAGCTGAGGCTTATCCATCAAGATTTTCTGTACATTTTCAGGTTAAGTGGCCAAAGGTCTAAGGGTAATTACCTCAGTTGGATAATTTTCTGCTTTACTTTTTGATGTGGGGCCCAAGTCATGCACACTAAAATTAATATAATTTTCTTCCCCTGTCTTCAGTCTGGACTAGTTCTTTAATTTCTACATCGTGGGCAAGGAGGAGAATTTTACTCAACTGTGCCTTGTCAGGGAGCAAGTACTGAGGTCCAGGGAGGACCAAGGCACTGATTTCTACCAGGTGAATTCTAATGCTTCCCCAGACTTCATGACTATTTCCTAGCATCTGGAAAGCTCAGCCCTGGTGGCCACTGTCTAAGGGATGAGATATTCCAATTCAGATCTATAGACATTTAGGGGTGCAGGAAAAAAACCCCTCTGAAAATTGCTATCTGGTATACCTAAGTTCTATCAGCTTTTGTCCGGCCTTTGACTGCAAAATCATTGCCAAAGCCCTCCCAAAGCCTGTAAACAACTGGATATGAATGAAGTTTCACAGGACATCCAGAGGCAAGACAGACGGGCAGATACTATCACCATATTTTGGCAGTCAGGCTGATGTATCATGTCTGCAGCAGGTAGGCAGATTGTGCCTTCTTTCCACTTCCCTTCCCTTCCCTTATTTTTTTTCCCAGTCAGACTGGCTGATCCTGCAAGTCAACAGCAGATTAATTAGTGCCTTCATTTTAAGATACACTATCCTTTTAGAATGGTATATTGCATATCAGTTTGCATTTGGATACTATGTGCTGTGCTGTCTTTTCTTCTCCGGAAAATAGTGTGGCTCATCTCTTTCTCTCCCTACAATTATACTTCTCTGCATGAATGGACAGTCTTCTGGGAAAGTGTGAGCCCTTAGGGCTCAGCATTCATATATTTCATGGGACATTAATTTGTTTTCCCTTCCTGAGTACTAGGGAGATGGCAGCAGTTGCCCCACTCTTTATTAAGTTGAACTAGGTACTTTGAACTCGTGTACGTGGTGGGATTCTCCAGACTTCTCTCAGAAATAAAGGAAGGTGTAATAAACTGTGGTATCCCTCATGGTTTCAGGGCTGAAAGTTTCTAAATTTTCCCTAGAAGTCCTTCAGCATTGAGTAATTTGCCTGAAGGTGTCTATCCATCTTTAGCCTCACAGGGTTCAGTAGTGGCTGAAAATTGCAAGTATCCAGACAAGGATATATGGCTCAAAATAGCAGGAGGATGGAATATTCACAGGGCACTCTGGTAGTCTAGTAACACAGAGACTGATGGTTTTGGAGGGAGATGAAAGCAGACAAATCTCTGTTGGAAGACCTAAATGCTGGAGGAGACCAGATATCTCAAATCTGGTTGTAGATTGTGTGTGTAAGTACCCAAATGAGAGCTGAGGTGTTTGGCTTGAACAAAGCTCGCTGATGTTGTGGAAGTGGTTCATGCACACCATAGAAGTCTGGAGTCATGGAGAACAATTTTTTTTAGATTTTTATTATCACCAAAGATTTCCTCACTATTACCTCACCAATAAGGTGTTCTTGGAATGCTGAAGAATATGTCTTGGCTCCTAGGGAAGGACCTGGAATGCCGCTAATTCCGAATTTAAAGCCTTCAAACTGATGCTCTTCTCAGAATAACAGCACAGGATAAGATCCTACATGTAGGTACAGATGTCCCTTGTGCTAAATCTCCTGTCAGGAATAGAGGGAATTCCTGACAGGAAAGGTAGTGCAAAAGGGAAGTTCTCAGTCTCTTGGGGTAGGCTTGGGATGTATCTGGCACGGGTTAAGGAGATGGATGTGTGGTCGGACATTGGATGTGGAATTCTAGACATCAAGCTCTAGCATGTTTTGGGAATATAATACTGTGGATGAGTAGTAAATGATGTGGATTTTAGACAGAACTCAGATGTGATTTTAAAAGAAAAAGGAGAAGATAAGTATTTTAAAAGTAAAAAGTAGGACTTTATATAAGACTTGGTTGTGGCCTCACATTGTCTAATATTTGTTCTGGTTGCCATGGTCACTTTCCATTTATGTGGCCCAAGTAGTTTTTCTGCAGGAGGCTCTGATTATACATCAGTAGGAAAGAGTGTAACTTTTCCTTTTCTCAAGAACACAGAGGGAAGAAAAAAAGTGAAAAATTCAGATTTGCTTCTGTAAGCTCATATTGTTTTATCCAAATGGGACCTATTAATGTCAAGTATATACAATTTATTTTTGAGAATATAATTTTAAAAACCTTATTGTGATATAGAGAACAAACTGTATCAATTGCAAAAAGGTACTTGCTTCAAGCATAAATAATTTTAAGATCATTATTTTTTCTTTACAAACAATTTTAGCTCTGTTGTGTTGCTTTAAAATGATTACATGGTGTGTTATTTTTAATCAGATGTGCAGTTTCATTTTACTTTGTGTTGAGAGGATACAATCAAACATGTAATAGACAGTGTCACATTCACATTAATGATGATCCAGCAAATTGAGGCATTTTACTCTGTAGTTCTGTTGTGTTTTGTGGTTAAGCAGTGAAGTCTTACTTGAATAGATGAAAATTTCAAAGCTTTCTTCAGGATTTATGTGTTTTCCAGTAATCTTGACTTGATGAATTGATAATCAATGATTCAAATAAATATCCTGAGTGCTAAGATTATTTAAAACTACTTCTATCTCTCTATTCATTTAATTTTATGTATAGTGAACTGATGAGAAAGGTGTGCACAGATCATCAGAAAAAACAATTTTTATGAGAATAAGTAAGAGGAACTGAGAGAGGCGAACATGAATTTAATTTGCTGAATAAAAATCTTAGGAGAAAATCTGTTCCTCTGCAGTTATGGTAATGTGAATGGGAGTTATTTACATATATTAGGAGGCCTGTTTTCCCCAGAGATCATACACCTTGTATCAGTTTCTGCTTAAATAGGCATCTTAGAGTAGTTCATTCTCCTTATTCAGATATGGGAGGCAGAGAGGAAAATTAATTTCAGATGGCTTTAAGCAAATGTTAGAAAGGTTAACATTCACAGACTTCTAAATATCTTTTGGGCAGCTGACATTTTCAAATACTAAGCTTTTTCCTTTAGCTGAATTACAGTGCTGGGCAGAAAGCAATGGATGTGTGAAATGAAATATGCCATTCAAATACTGAAAAGAAGGGGAAAACGACTTGTGACTATTACAGAGAATAAAAGGTAAAATTGAAAGCCTCTGCTACAAGCTGAGTGTTCTGTTTGAGGCATTTCACATGGACTTGATATATTCTATGCATGAGAAATGCTTGGAAACTTTTTTCTCTCACTAAAATACCTCCAAAAGTAATTTATTTCCAGATAAAGAAACTGGCTATTCAAATGAGAGAAAGATGTGCTTTAAAATTCCACAAAATCACATTGCAAGATGAACTTGAACAGCAGGCATCATTACTAACTTGACTAACATGTCTGAGTACCGCTTTGGATTCAAGAGGGAGCCAATCTGTTAATTTTTTTTTGCTTTTAAAACTGAATTGCCTCTAGTGTGCATCCCTACAATATGGAAACTGAGTATACATTACCAATATGCATTCATGTATGTAAGACACATAAATATTGTTCCATACACCATATTGTTGCTGGGAAAAAAAAAATAATTTCTTACTGCAGTAAAGATACTTGCCCATCATTGATGTAGTTTAATATAACATGATGAACACTTTCCCAGCAGCACTGCAGCAAAATATTTTGAATAAATCAATTTGTACCATGATTCCAGTTACCTTTGCAACACAAAATAGGCTTTACCTAGAGAAATATGACTATCCAAATGTTGTTATCTCCAGTAAGATGGATTTGCTAATCAGATGTGTACATCTTTTCAGCCTCCTAAGAAACTAAAGCCTGTGCAGTGGTGGTATGTTTACCAATGCTCCTGATAAATTCTGTGCCTTTTACCCTTCTTCATCCACATTTAACAAAGGAATGGATGTCACTCAGCAGTGGGACATTGAAGTGATTTTGGATTAATTTATCCATGTATCAAAAAGGGAGAAAGTGAGATAGTACTACTAGAGGAATGTACTGCTAGGGGAAGCTGAAGGGATTTTAGGGATGATTTTGTGATGAAAGTCTGCTAAATTATGGCAAGCAGGCAATAGGGATGTCAGGAGAATCTCTCATTACTCTTGAATTGGGAACTGCCAGAGACCAACTGAAGAATTGCTGTGAGGTTGTTTTAAGGATAGGATGGAAGTGAGATCTTGTTTTATTTCAATGAAAATAGGCAGAGGAAAAGTACGGGAAGGTGGACATATGTCTGTGACAAATCAGGTTTAGCCATCATTTTATGATTAGTGGGACAATTCAATAATCTTTAATTCACAAGACAGTCATAATAACAACAGTGGTGATATCATGGAATCATGGAGTGACTTGGGTTGGAAGGGAAATTAGAGATCATCTAATTCAACATCACTGCCATGGGCTGGGATACCTTCCAATAGACCAGGGTGCTCAATATTGAAAACAGTAAGCAAAATAAAGTATATAGCAGTTATTTCTCTTCTACATTCATGAATTGGTCTGTAATTATAGGTGTCAAATTTAACACACAGGCATTTCATTAGGACCATAACATAAACTCAACTTGGCATTTTGTTTCAGGAATGATTAAATCTCGTTTTGAGCCCCACAGCCTTTGTAGCAGGTACACATAGCAAGTGCACATGCCAAATATCTTCTCACCCATAATTGCTATGCTACCAAACTGGCCTTTTCATGTGTTTACTCACCTTGTTCATTAAATTCCTTGCTGAGTGGTAAAAGCAGTTCCAACAGGAGACTGAGGAGTGCCATACACATAGGATATGGTATTACAGTCACAGCCTAAGAGTGGATTGGTTCTTTGATTACTTAACTAAAAGGATTGTTCTGATTCCTGGTGATGGAATACTTAAACTCCTGTTTTTCTCTGCACATTTTCTCTATGAGCTGCACTTTCTTCCAGTGGATATCTCCATGTTTAGTATCAAAGACACCTTGTTATTACTGTGAGCAGTGTAGAGAGCCCTGTTACCCAAGCTGGCATAGATTCTGCTGGAGGCATGGAGACCTTGGCTGAATTTGGCTCTGTATGTCTTTTCCAGAGCTCCATTGCTACTAAAATCAGATGAACCCACTATGAAGAATTTTGTTTTCTATAAATTCACAAATGTTTCCTATTATTTTTTATAGGAACCTGTTTAAACAGTTAAGATTATGAGACCAGACATAACTTCCTCCTTCCTTGTTATATTGTATCAAAATGAAAGATAAATTATGGTGCCTAGAGTTGTCAATAAAATACAATTAATAGTTATCAAAACTTAATTAATTCATATATCCCTTCTCTTTATGGCTAATTTTGATTCAGTGTTTGTGTGTTGACTTCTTAGAGATTAAAAAAATCCAGGTTTTGGCTGCAATTTGACAGTATGTCAGCTAGGATTTCCTCTTCACACTTTCTTTTCAGCAGCGCTAACTGAAAGGACAAGATCTGATAAATATATATTTAAAAAAAAATGAATTTCACATATAAGATGAAGAATACTGTCTGTATAAAACCTGAGAAATACTTTAAACCACATATCTTCTAAGTTATCTAAGTACATAAATCATAGCAATAGATTTAAACATACACTTAAATATTTTGTTGAATTATGCTCTAAATATAACTGAACATATGTCTAGTTCTTGGGAGCGGGAGCATTAAAGAGTGACAGCAGGCTAGACTTAGAAATTGCATGCTGTCAGAACAGCATAGCTCAATGAAAACATTATACAAGTAACACCAAAGCAGGGTTGTGTGACAAAAGCCTCTGTGGATATTGTTGGGGACTGAAGAGGAAAAGCCAGGTAAAATGGTCTATATCTGCCATACTGTGGTTCTATGGCAGATATAGACCTACTGGAGCTGAAATATTTAATAATAAAATCTCCAAGATGAAAGTGAAAATTGTTACCAGTAATCTGTACTTTAGTGAAAAATAACTAAGTTTAATTTTCAACATCAATATTTCTCATTTTATACTTCAATGAAAACAAATCCTATCATGGGATTCCCTTGTTCACTTTCTATTTGTGCTCTGCTCATCTCAGAGAAGTCTGGAACCTCAGCCCACATTCTACCTAAACACTGTAATTACCAGCTTATTAACAGGGTTTGATTTTTAAGTTCTGCAGTGAAATCTGAATAACTTCATTGTTTTAAATATTTTAGTAGTGGTTTTGTCCCAGTAGTTAAGGTTTTTTATGAGATTGGCCTTAAGTCTAACATATGCTTTACAAAATTCAACGATATGAATGTGCTTGTGAAGGGAGCTCTAAGTATGAGCATAGTGCCTGCAGCTTGAGGGCAAGGAATGGTCAACTTTTCTTCCAGTCCAGAAGTTGCATATTTTTATTTGTTTAAATTTTCCTGCCCCTTTTCCTTTAGCATATCTATTTGTCTGCTTGGATTTCCTAACTGCAGAGATCTTACTGCCTCAAAGTCCTCTACATTCAGTAGCACTTGCACTTTGTCAGACCTATTCTACTCGTCTGTATTACTTGAAAAAATAATATCAGGAGAAACGGGGCTGGACTTTGCTGTACTTATTTCTAAAATTCTTTCTGAGACCAGTGAGAATTGATGTGGAATAAGAGCATTGGAGAGAAAAGGACTTTAGCTCTGTGCTTGCTTTAGAGCCCTTTCAAAGTTGCCATAACTATGCTGAGATTATGGAAATTGGATACATGATCTCTTACATTGAAAAGAATGCACTGTCACTGGATATGTGAGATCAGTTAGTAATTGTAAAGTATATCCTGCATACTTTTAGGGCCAGATTTACTCGTTTTTACACTTTGGATTCAGCATATATCTGCCTTGTGCAGCCTTTCATTAGGCTTTTTTCCTGTGCCATAACCACAAAATAGCTTATAGCTTAGCAGGATACTATCAATTTTAAAATCCTTCCCTCCATTTTACTTCTACCTTTGCCAATGGCACTGCAAAAATGTTGAAATTTTATGAGACTAAGGGAACAAGAGTTCTCTTTGGGATAAGTTTTTATTTCTTGAAATATATAATGTATCAAATTAACAAACTCTTGTCTGACGAGAATTCTCTGTATGAGGCTGGTAAGGAATTGGCATACAGTGAATGTATGAATTTAATTTTGAGTCTTGGAGTAATATTAAAAAATTTTAACTCTTAATTGACTTTGCATCTGATGCAGGATTTCTTCTTGTCATGTTTTACTACATTTTGTCTTTATGATTCTATATTTCTTTGGAGTTATTATAGCAAGTTTACTCTATCTAAGCCTTTTCTTGTTTCTGCCTTTTCTATTTCTGTCTAGAGTATTGCATTTGTATATCTATAACAGAGCAGTTGAGACACTAAGAACCAACATGACCTTTTAAGTTTTATTTTTGTTGAAAAGAGTAGAATACACAAAATCAGAAACTATTATTTTAGAAACAGAAATTACTTCAAATTTATTTTTTTAAGAATATCCAAGATCCACATGGATTTACAAGAGGAGAGTCCTTTTTGTCAAACCTGATTTCCTCCTGCACAAGGATAACCCATTTACTTGATCTAGGAAGTAGATCTAATAATTTTGGACTTCAGCAAAGCTTTTGTTACAGTCTCTCACAAAATATGGACAAAATATCCTGCACTCAGCTGAATAAGGGTGTTACACAATGGGTGAGCGACTGGCTCACAGGTTGGGCACAAAGGGTTATAGGCAAAGGAGTAACATCAGGCTGGCATCCAGGCACTGGTGGGGCTCTGCAGGGCTACATCCTCAGCCCAGTTCTCTTCAAGATCTTCATAAACTACTTGGATGTGGGACTTGTAGAGATACTAAATAAGTTTGCCAGTAACATTAAACTAGGAGGAGCTGTCGGGTACCTGGAGGGCAGAGAGACCTCAGCAAATTAGAGAGTCGGGCAATCACCAGCTGCATGAAGTTCAACAAGGGCAAGTGCTGGACTGTGGCTGGGGCAGACCAGGGAAACCGAGGCCAGAGAGCAGCACTGAGGAAAGGGACCTGGGGGTCCTGGCTGATGGCAAGAGAAATGTGAGCCAGCAGTGCCCTGGCAGCCAGGAGGGACAAATGTGTCCTGGGGGGCATCAGGCACAGCATCACCAGCTGGGCAAGGGAGGGGATTGTCCCACTCTGCTCTGCACTGGGGCAGCCTCACCTCCAGTGCTGGGGGCTGTTTGGGTGCCACAATACAAAAATGACATTAAGCCACTATAGAGTGTCCAAAGGAGGGCCACAAGCATGGTGAAAGCATTGAGAGGAAGCCCTGTGAGGAATGGCTGAGGTCACTTGGTCTGTCCAGCCTGGAGGAGACTGAAGGGAGACCTCACTGCAGTCTCCAGCTTGCTTGTGAGGGAAGAGGAGGGACAGGTACCAACTTATTTACTCTCATGACCAGTGAAAGGATTCAAGGAAATGGCATCAGTCTGAGTCAGAGGAGGTTTAGGTTGGATATCAGGAAAAGATTCTTTACCCAGAGGGTGGTTGGGCACTGGAGCAGGCTCCCAGGGCAGTGGTCACTGAACCAACCTGGCAGTTCAACTAGTGTTTGGACAATGCTCTCAGGCACATGGTGTGACTCTTGAGGTGTCCTATGCAGAGCCAGGATGGTCCTTGATGATCTTCATGGATCCCTTCTAAATCAACATATTCTATGATTCTATGACTCTGATTCTGTGATCATTTTTTTCCATTATAATTTATACTTTTACATTTTTCTTTGTCATTAAATATTTTTCTCATGCTTGTAGGTGTCATGCTTGTGAATGGCACTGATTACTGGGCTATAATATTAAGATCATAATGTAATATATAGTTTGAGGATGCCTGGAATGTCTTGATGTCTCAGAAACTTTGAACTGACACAAAATATGTATGCCCAGAATGCTCTGTGTATGTGAGAGGAAAAAAGAACAAAAGATTTTAATTGCCTGAGCAGGAATATTAAACTTTTTGCTTTAGAACATATATTGTTAGGTGGCTATACTAGCTCCCATTCAAATCAATAAATAATATTCAAGTTAATTTGTATTTTGATTTAATTTCTGCTTAGGGATAGGCTTATTCTGATTGTGATGTAATATGGTGACTTCATTTTACAGTTGGCAGATCCATGATTTTTCAAGTTATAACAGAAAGATATTGTTATGCTTTCAAATGTAATTGGAAGGTCTGCTTCAGCTCTCAACCAAGAAATTGTCTTTGCCTTAAAGCTATAGGGAAATATCTCATATGGTCACATATTTTGTATGACTATCTCTTGTACAAAAAACCCTCTTAAAACTTCAGAATTCTGTAAACACTTCTGGGTTTTAGCTTAGAGTTCAAAGTTCAGAATGGACAGATTGTTTTGGTATATCCAATTGAAAGCACTCTAGTTACTCACCTACGCAGTATCATGATTTTAATTTTTTCAGTGAGATTGCCCACATGTTTGACACTAGGCTTAAGTGTTTAGTAATTGCATGTGACAGCAATTCACTCATTTTCCTTTGGGTATTTGAGCACAGAGTTGGAGTTTCTGCCTTTAGTGGTTTCCAGTAGGTGGCATCCATGCCTAATAAAGCTCTGTGAACCTTTTCTAGTCGGAGTGGTTTTGTATTTCATTCAAGACAAAATGTTATTTCAGTACCAACCTGTATTATCGACTTAAAAAAATTAAAACATTTTATTCGAATTGTAGCTTCTCAACATAATTTTTATTTCTCCTTCTGTAAGATTCCAGCAGGTTTTTGAATAACAAAATTCTTTGAGAAAACCTTGTAATCCACCTGATTTTTAAAACCAGATCTGCCCATCCTCAAATAATAGTCTTGTTTTCACTTCCCCATTCCTAGATGTTGCACAATTAATAAACTCAAAATTAAATGGCAAAATTAAAGCAAACAATGGAGCTAAACATCTGTACTTTCAAATTCGAGAGATATGGAAGGAATAAACTACACTAGTTCATTAGATTGGCTAGAGATTTTTATTATTTCTTATTTGGTTCAGATGAACTCTTAATAATATAGCCACAGTTGTGACCACTTCCATCACAGGCATGTTACTAATACAGTGTATAGTGCACACATGTTCTTTGGACACTTCCACGTCCTTCCCCTAACATCTGTGATGTTAGGTTGCTGATTCCACAGCTGATTAGTTAATCAAATAAAACTAAGCTTTTTGCTTCTTTTTTGAAATGTCTGTCAATCATTGATTTCCAAAGATATGTATAGAAATGGTTGATGCCAGTCCCTCCATGAAATTTGTCTGGAATACACTAATGCTTTTAAAAAATTTTAGGGGTGTTCTGGAAGGCAATGAAACAACACCATCTTATTTTTTTCTTCCAGGACAAAAAAAAAAAAAATTAAAACTCTCCAGTCCTTGCGAAAAAATTGACGTATGCAAATATATCTCCCTGAAAAAACACTCATAAACTATTAGTTTCAGTATTCTGGATTGGACAGGTCCTGATTCTCAGGAACAGTGTCCTGATTAAATTATGAAATTCTAGGAAATAATAAAAACATATGGCACCATAAAT
Source organism: Thryothorus ludovicianus (assembly GCA_013397245.1). Classification (NCBI taxonomy): domain Eukaryota; kingdom Metazoa; phylum Chordata; class Aves; order Passeriformes; family Certhiidae; genus Thryothorus; species Thryothorus ludovicianus. The sequence goes on along the minus strand of VZTB01007840.1, from coordinate 128,466 downwards.
CTTTTATAAAAGCTAATGCTTCGGCCACCCTACAAACTTCCTAGTGCGCATAAACTTTGAAATGTTATTATGGGGAACAGATCCATATGACTCCACTGCCTGTGAAGCTCACTTTAGTTGCAGGCTAGAGATAATAGAGATATCAGTGATTAACAATCCTCTCTGTGGAGCTCTTAAACCTAAATCTCTGACCCTTAGCAATCTCAGAGTAATAACTGACTGTCCAGAGGTGCTGACTTCTGGCTGTGGGATTACACACCTCCCCAGACATGATTACAGCTATCAGTAACAAGGATGTGGCAGGAAGTTAAATGGATGGATAGGATATTAGTTTGTAGGAGTGGCAGGAAAAGGTGGTGACACAGTGTTACACTCCTAGTTGGGGACTGTATAAATGGAGGTTTGTTTAGGGTTGTAGTGCACTTAGAGAGTGCAGGGCAGAAAGGCTGTGGTTTCCTTATGTGTGGGAAAAGGAACTGGTCTGTGACCCATATGCTCTGAATTTCCCTGTACCACAAACTGTGAGCTCCAGTGTTACACAGGAATACTGTAGTGTTTACTGTAGGCTCATAATATACAGAAAAACTTGGAAACATGCATTAGAATTATTTAATCTAGCAAGCCTTGTTTTTATAGCTTTTCTGATTGCTTCATAGTTTGGCATCTGAAATTTTTGACATGCTGATATTTAATCCTTGCAGTTTTCAGTTTTGCTAACAAAGCAAAATAAGCCAAATGATTGTAAAAACTGCTGGTTGCTTTATAAATGCCATTCTGAGCCCAACAGTTTCAACTGTTACTCATGGAATAAGAGGAATTTCTCATAAACTGTGGTAATAATAGCCCTGTCTGTTTCATGTCCTGAAACCAGACTAATGCAGCAAACATGTCATAGGGAGTTACATTTGGAACACAACATGAAGAAAACACTTCAAAGAGTGTTATTGCATGCATATTCCCATATACAGTGTACTGTGAAGCTAGCTTGTACATTATGAGCACTTAGAAGATAAACTACTGTTAAATAATAAAAATCCATCCTCAAGAATGTGCAAGGTCTTGAGTGTAATTAGGAATAGGGATGACACTGGTCAGAGACAAGGTAAAATAAGGATGTAAAGAGGAAAAAGGAAATGAACACCAGATATTGAACTATAAATGTAATGCAGTAACTAGCAGAAAAGACACAATAATTCTCTCTAGAGCTCTTATGTGACAGTGATTCCAGCTGAAAATCAGTCAAATAGTAAAATGTAAAGTGAATATGGTAATGCAGAGATTGATTACATTGTTCAGAGCAAAAGTAGGTGAGAAAATCTCACTGAATAATTTGCTACCTTTTTTATCTTCCCTTTCCTCCAGCTGGAGTGTAGCTTGATTTTCATTTTGTATTCTGTATTTTATTTTTATTTTTAAGTTTTGTTCGAGGGAAGCAGTAAGAAACCTTTTTTCATTCAGAAGCTCAGAAGCTGTGATCCTGCTGGGGAAAGATTCCAAAGCTCAACTTCTGCTCCCTTGGAGCACTGGCTGATTGATTGCTCAAAGTATCTGTATAATGGTGTTAGTCTTCTGGTAGTACAGCAGACTAAATCAATTAAAATTCACAGGAGTGCTATCTGTTGCACAAGGCAGCTTTATACTTTAAGTGAATTAGCAGACCAAATCTGCTCCTCCATGCCTTTGAAGGTACTGGTAGTAAAATAATAATAATTTAGAAGGAAAAACCTACTTGGTTTGATACAGGAGAAGTTATGCAACTGGATAATTGATAATTTTAGATTTCTTAAGAATTAGACTTTTTGATTTTTTAAATGGTGATCAACATGATTGTATGAACCTTTCTATTGACCTATACTTCACAATGTTGAAAAACAAGTAGAATCAGAGACATTGTCAAAAGTTCAGTTTTTTAATCGTAGGAATTATTTGAAGCTTAAAATAAGATGCAATATATGGAAATAAAATCCTGTATGGTTGTTTGACAGATCCCTGAACTAAATCCACATATCAGGAAGATTAAATTTGGAATCTGCCAATGAAATATGGAAATCATGCTCTACTAAAATCGACTATATATGCAGTTTCAAGCAAGATATCTGGAAGAAGTATATATGTTCTTAAAGTAAATACATGTTCAAGGGCATGTGGAAGGCTGTAAGCACAAGAGTGCTCCACTGAAACCAAGTCTGAGTGTATTGTTACTGTGTACAAACAGCAACAACATCACCTGCATTAATTCACAATCCTACATCTATAAGCAGAATAAAATTAAGGCAATGACTGTGTTTATATGATGTAAAAAAATTTTCTTTTGTCTGTAGCAGTGTCAGCATCACATATTATCTATTTTCATCCCCAAGAGGCGCTATGGCTGGTATTAATGCTTGAGTCCAGGAAATCGGTATTCCCACATTACGTAGCCTTAATATACCCTAAAAGTCTGCAGACTGTGTTGAGGAGATAAGATAACATAAATAAAACAGTTTTGTTCCCTTCAGCTTATCAGTTTATGTGATAAAGTATAGCTCAAAATTCTCTAAGTGATTAAAGAATAGAGATCTAAAATGTTCAGCTACTGAGAGAGCACATCATGCTGTTTCTTAAAGGCAGGCATATATGTGACATGGAGACAGTCTACCCTCTTTGCATATAAACAAGCACGTGAAATGTACTTGGAATGCCTTCTTAAGTAGATGTCATTCAGTAATCATAACTTTGTCAGTGCTTTCTATCACTGCTTATTCTTGTTTGCTGCAGCAGTTTCAAGAGGAGGACAGGCCTCAGAGCATTCTCTAATGCTTAACACTTCCATGTCATGGAGTCTACTTCTCCATTCTTGAATGCCAGAACAGTATGCTTTCCATCAGCAGGGAAAGGATGAGTGACAGTCCTTCAGCTTTCCTCCATCACCCCGAGAAGCTCCTCAGCATCCAAAATGTCCAAAATGGTACCACCAGGTGCCCTGGTCCCTGGAGCCAGCCAGGGCTCCTCCTCAGCAAAGGGCCAAGCAGGGAATCTGGCAAGATGGCTCAGGCCCCAGTTCCCATGTGTCACTTCTTCATTGTCTGGTCACCAGTGTTACAAAATGATGTGTCCATGTCTCTCTATTCCCTACATTGCCTTCTAGCTGCTCCACCACTGGGTAGATCCTCTTAGTGGAAATTCACCTGCTTGATTTGAGACAGAGTGACTGATATTTCCAGACCTGCAAGGTGAAATATCAATTCTTCATGCCTGATATGGTTTTCACAAGGTAATTCCTCTCTGAATGACTTCCATCTGTTGCTTTCTTTGCCTCCAGCTTCCGTTACTTGGTTTCCTTGTTGGGAAGCATCAGATGTTAGGTTATCATATTTGTATCTTTTATGTTGATCCCTGATCTCAGCTTTTTACTTACTCCACTGCTCTCAACTTGCAGGTGAAGAGCCAACAAAAAATATTTTTCTTTGCAGTTGCTACTATCTTTCTTTTCAGATGAAAAATTTAAAAAATCCCAAATACACAAACCCAAACTCATAACAGTTAGCTCAGAATGCAAACCACATCTGATCTAGATAATAATTTTTTGTGATTATGGAACTCAATTTTCATATGAATGGATCTACCTCAAAATTTTTTGTCTATCTTCGATTAGCTCATTTAACACTTTACATAGTGTTATATTTCTAAAGGACAGAATACTCTCCTAATTGTAGTGGCAGCTCTGGGCATAAACGCTGTCAGTTTTTTTTTCCTTTTACTATCTGTGTGAGACAGTTTGGATTTAAAACCTGCTGCCATTCTGTTTTGGCAGATGCCAGCAGGGGTTTTTAGTAAATCGACTTCGCAAACAGGTTTGTTCTTCAACTTTCCAGGAGTGGACTTGCGTGGCTGTGGCATCCTTTTCTTCCTTAGGTGACTGGTGCCATAATTTTAGTGTGTTTCCCTTGATGCCAGCAAGATACTCAGTCAGTTGTGGTTCTTTAATGCTTTGAATGGATAAAGTGGTGTTTTTTCTCTAAGTTACAGTTCCTGATTCTGTGTTTCTTATATTCATCTCATAAATTGTTATGTAGCATTATACAATAAAAGAGAAAGAATTTTACTCTATGCTTAAACATATGAAGTTTAAATGGGCCCAGTTTTAGATATAGTTAATGTTTTAAAGCATTATTGTTTTTCATGGAAGTTGATTTTGATAGAGAAATTTTTATATGGCACTTTGTGATGGTCCAAAAACTGATGTCTGAATATTTTTTCTTTCAATTTTAAAACTGAAATACAGAACTTGAGATCAATATTTTTCTTTTTTTTTTCTTTTTTATTTTTAATTATATAATAATATTTTTCACTATTCAGAGTTAAAATATCCCATAGGGGAAACCATTAATGAGGGTTTTGCTTGCATTTCTGCATTTGATCACCCTAAATGAGACTGTTCAAGGTGTATATTCATGATATCTAGGAGGGAACGTGTTATACCATAGCTGCTAACAAAAATGCAGAAACATTTTTCTTTCCCTCTGGTTTAAAAATCAGTCTTTATTGAAAGATAAATGTCAAATTCATTTATTGAGGTAATTTACAGAGCTCTCAAAGCCATTACAGGTGCAACGCATAAAGTAATCCAGTCTTCTAGCCAGAATCAGTTGCACAGCTACTGGAACAGTATGACACAGAACATTTCTGGGCCATCTGGTAGTGAAGTAAATCAGATAAACTGCTCATGAATCAATTATTTCAAAGAGGAATTATTTAAAGCATGACATGACTCTAAAAGTAGCATTTTAAAATGTCAGCAGAGGCCAGTTTGTATATTTAATCACAAAATAAGAAAGAAATAAATTTAGAATAGATTGTATTCTCTGGAGTGGTTTTACACACGATTTATTTTAATGCTTAAATAATGTAATCTTCAAATCCCTTTTATTTAATTTTTGTATTTTAGCATCTTTCATATTTTAATGTTTTTGGATCTTTGAGAAAAAACTGTAAGATGACAATTTGTGTATAGCTTAACTGTTTTTCTTGATCTTATTATATTATAAAATGTACAGAATCTATTACCTCAGTTTTAATAGGTTATTTACCTTATATATGGAATGAATATAAATGAATGGAATATTGTTACCAATAACTGTGTAAACAAGGTCTTATTTATAACTTTCTAAATTATCTTTCCACTTTGTTAGGGATAAAATAATGATTAAATAGTTACACCTCTTCCAAGAAATTGCATTTAAACAATTTATATGCCCTTACATCATCAGTGGCTGTAAGTCTGTGGAGTTAAAACAAACTCAGGGTATAATAGGAATTTGCACTTTCTGAGAATAAGGTTCACAATATTTAGGCTATTCTTTACTCAAGCTGATTTTTCAGTGGTATAAAGGGTTCAAATGCTTATTTCATCCTGCAAGCAATGACTTTGATGACTGTCTCATTGACTTTGATGGAAATATTCAAGAAGCTAAGCATGTAGAAAGGTGTTTTGCTATAGTAGGGCATGTAGTCAGCCTGCTTAAAATCAAAACCTTTGAAAAACCCTACTGAGTTACTATTTTCTTCTGGACTTGTTCCCTTTTCTGCTTGGAAGGATTTTGCCTTTCAGTCATGTTGTATCTACAACAAATGTCACAGTAGGCAATTTCTTCCTTTAAGTGAAGGTCTCAAGCTGTAAGTAGAACTTTTGTGCTAAGTTCTGCATGAGTTAATAACTGCATTTGTACCTAAATTCTGTATGGCCCAACTTCTATTAAGAATTAAAGCTCACAGCACAAATGAATTTTAATGGGAGCATTTTACCTCAGATGGCCATTTCACTGCATGGTTTCTGTCAAAATAAAATTAGGTCATATGTCTTTTTCATAAAAAGCTATTATGCACAAAAACTTTTAGTTTTAGTTGGCTATTTCTTTCCTCAGTGTAAATGGGTTCTTGGTGCTACACAGAAATGTGGCTATCTTTCTAAGACTGAGGAACCATTTATGTGTCATTAAAGGCAATGGAAGCTTGTGGAATCTGGATTAACATTCATGTTGTTTTGGGAAAAGGCAGGTGGGGCTTTTTTACTCTCTTTCTCCTTTCTTTTCTTCCTTTTTTCTCTTTCTTTCCTTTTTTCCTTCTTTCTTTCACTCTCACTCTTTTTCACTCTTTCTTTCCATTAGTCATTTCTAGGCCCTCTAACAACTATCACTCTAATGTTACTGACAAGATATTTGTTAGAGAAAATATTTTCATTTATTTATGCCAAATATATTTTAACAAAAGCATAACTATATTTCTTGTCTTGCATGTCAGGCAACACTACCCAGGACCTTGTTGGACCTTGTTGGAAAGTCTACTTGAACTTAAAACAGTACTTCATTCTGAATGCTAGCAGCATGTTCTGTCTGCATTTTTAGTATTACAACCAATATCAGGGGTTATTCTATACAGAATTTTCAGTCATGCCTTACAGATATTACCACATTTGATATATGGCTGCAAAAGCTTTATACCCAAATGTGCTTTTGTTTTGTTAGTTACTGTATTTAATGTATGTATGTCAAGATAGTGACCCACAGCAAAACAAAGAATGCCAAAAATCAGGATTTTAATATTTTGACCCATTTTACTAGGTTTTAGTCTGGTTGAAGCACTGTATTATTCTTAGGAATAATAAATCTTATAAGTCAATGCTTCTGAATCATCTGTAGTGTGCTTCAGCCAAATAGCTGAATCATCTGGAAGAAGTTTGCAGAAAGGAGTGGATGAACTGTCAGGAACCTCCCAGTCCAGGGGAACACAGGAATTCTTTATTCCTTCATATCTGCATTGCATTAAATAATCACGTGCATGTGGAAGATAAAGTATTACTTTTTTATGACTAATCAGAAATTGATTAGAATAAAATGAGTAGATCTAATGCTGTTTCAAAATTGTAAGTAACCTAATCATTATCTAGTTTTTTCTGGTATTTAATTCAGACTTTTTGTGTAATGTAGATATCTGAAAAGATAAATTAATAATGTTTCCTTGAAAACAGTTCTCCTAATTAATGCAGTTGTGACTGTTGTACAGTAAGATTTATTGTTTTTTTAAAACTTCAGTTTAAAAGCTAAAGGTGGACAAATTAATATGAAGACAATTGTGAAGCATTCAAATGAAGTAATTCCCAAGACGTAGTATTTTCTTTCTGTTTTCTCACCAAGTAAAGTCTCCAGTGTAAATTGACAATTGTTGTGGTTATGCATTTCAAGGCATATTACTGAAAGACATCTGTGTCTGGTTTAATCTGTCTTCATCCCTCCCACTCAGCTTTGGTTCTTAATCCAAATTCTCAAAAGCTATTTCAAATACAAATGTTCCTACTGAGCCACTTCTGTGCAAATGTTTGTCTTGTATTTGTTTCCTCATGAGCTTATAATTCATATGTCTGAAGCTCAGTAAGGTGCTTATACTCAATGATATCTGTGTCATCAGATGCTCTATGAATTTGGAGAAATACAGTATACTAAGTCTGTTTGTATCCCCAGGCTAAAAACCAGAATGTGATGTTAGTAAGAAATAGGCTATCTTTACTGACAAAGGCAAAATATAAAAAATGTATTTATGTATAGCAAAATATAGCAAAATATATAGCAATATACATCATACTTATTCTAGTCTAGATCATAGCAGTTAATCTACCTTCTAAAGTTTCTTTTCTTTTTCTCCTTTACCACAAACTAATACAATATTAATCTTATATATACAAAGGATATTCTGTTATGTTGACTCCTCCCAAATGGCTATTCCTTCAGTGCCAAATGATTAAGAACCGTCCTTTCCATTTAGACTGAGTCCATTGAGTTCAGTACTCTTGCTCTTACAGTAGCACTAGGAGATACCATTTAGGGAGAATGTGATCCTGGTAATAATCTGTGCTCCATTTCTGTTGTACTCTGCCTCCACTCACAATTGTTGCATTAAAATTCTTAGAAGACATTCTTGTCTCTCCCTTTTGATATGGGCATGTTGCCCATTAGAACATCTCACCTGTAACTTCTACAGATATGTGTTTCTAGCTTTGTATTTCAGGCAAGAATATACAATCCAAATTAATTTTCATTGTACTGAGAGATTTAATTTTGAAAGTACCATATTCCTTATCAGTTTTCACAAGAATTTTTGCAACTAGAATTCTGATTACATTTTCCCTCAGAAATTGTTTCTTAAGAATATTTTTCTTTAGGCGCTGAATATGATGCCTGCTGAGTACAAGAAACTGTAAGGGAATTCTGATGTCATATGTAAACCCTAACAGGGTGTGCAGTCATCTCAGGTCAGTTTTGCTAAATAAGAAGTAACAGCTGTGTTCTCCACACAAGCTTCTCATGATATCTTCCTTTCACATGGAGGGCCTCTAAATGACTTATACTCAAATGTGTACTTCATCGTCCTGATTTATAACCAATGCTTTCTGTGAGGACGTAAAATGCAACAAATATATATTTAAATGCCATTTTCATGATTGTATTTTTTTAACATATGTAATACCCAATCTTTCTCCAATACTTCATTCCAGATTCCTACACTCTAGGGAGAGCTTTGTTTAGGTAGTTCTGTGATTCAGCTACATTTGGCTCCTTGGGTCTCCGTGGACCTTTGGCAGTGCCTCAGGCAGGCTTTACACCACCAGGCACCTCCACATAGTCACATGTCACAACCAGAAAAGCTGCCGCATGTATTTGCTTTTTAATGCATCAACCCCACATATTTGATGGTCTGGCACAGCTTCCTCATGCAATTCTGGACACAGAAGTTAAAAAATGCCCATGAAAGAATTGTTATACCTCAGAGTCAGAGCTTGCTTAAAGCAAAATGAAGTTCACAGAAAGGTTTAGTTCTCTGTACTTAGCTAATAAGCATTGCCAAGGACATAGATGTATCTTTCAGATACTTTTTTAATCATTTGGGAGATTCTTTCTGTTTTCTTTTTCATGTGCCCTGTGAAAAGATAGGCTTTAGCCCAAGCTCAAGTGAAGTGGTCTGTCTTTTTAGTCACAGTAACATAGGGGAGGAAAGGAAATAATTGCATCTTAGATGCTGGCAAGGCAAGTTATCACAGTTTCCCATATGATACTGCTGTGTTTCAGAATGGGTCAGTTCCAAATGGGGCAAGAAAACAATTCTGTCAGCCTTGACAAACACCTCGTGCTGTCTTCTAATGCCTTGGGCCTTTAGGAATATCATTTTAACTGGATATTCCTAAAGTGGGGATGAACCAGGAAAAAGAAAAAGTAGCAGAGTAGGAGGTTAAGTTTAAAATTTTTATCTGCACTAAACCAAATTGGTTTTTTGCCAGGTTAGTTTCCAGAGTGTTTATCCAGAATGTGTCTAAGGGGTCAGGAAGTTGGTTCAGTTGTCAGCATATGAATCCTTGTGTGTTCACTGTGAACTGTGCATACATCGTGAGACAGTTTGGTTGCTGTCCCCTGTGCTCCTTTGAGCACCAGCAGATGTAGAAAAAAAAGTTAATGTCTTGGAATGCAATTCAGAATATGCAGAACTCTGGAACAGTAACTATGAAGCTTACAAAGTCTTTCCCTCTGCACTCAGGGGAGAAATTGCCATTGGAACATATGTTTCTCCTCTAAATAATTTTTTCAGTAGCAAAATCACTAGTTGTCCATACGTTTTCCTTAAATATAACAGATGGTTTAAAGGTCCTGGCCTTAGCTTCACTGATAAAAAATAATAAAAAAAATACATTCGACTCTGCTGATTTCTTTATCTTCATGCCTGTAGGCAATAATGGCTGATTGAGAAATATTTCACTGAGAACAATATAAATCATGAATTCCAAGCTGAGTTGTACTATGGCTTACCTGGAGACAATTAATTCAAAAGAGAAAAAGCTTATTTGAAAGTGAACTCTCTGGTATTTCCTTGTGTTTTGTGTGAAAAGTTTCACATAATTCAATTTTCAAATTTTGTCTGAGGTTGTTACACGTTTTTAATGTAATGTGTGTCTCTCTGTGATTCTTCTTGTATTATTGATTTTTATTTCTGACAATTTCTTCTAGTCTGAGTTCTCATAGGAAATCGTTCATATGCTTTTACAGAGGACAGATTTAAAACAATTATGCTGTTCTACTCAAAACTTTCACTTTGTTGGACTACACCTATTTCACTCTTTTGGAGTTTGATTCAAAAGCCTCAGTAAACAGATAAAGTCTTCTAATTGTTTTAAAAATGTCTTGTATTAAGCTCTTTGCTTTTAATTTTTTTAGGTATAGAACCTCAATGAGGCTAATATTGAAATGAAGAGGATCAACATTTAGAGTAAAGTTGCTGGTTAAATTTAATGTGTCCCCTTTTCTATCAATTCAAGGGGAAACTGGGAAATCTAATTTTGGGTGATGACTACAGCATCTATGTGATGACTGCTGAACATCTCAGTCATCTGTTTGTCAATGCTGCTTTTATAATAAGGGATTCCTGTTGATACACAAAGTATTCAGCCTGCCAGATTGGATGGGTGTATTCACACTAGGAAGTTGCATGGAGAAAACTGAAGTGCTCATTTTAGACCAACTACAATTTAAATATTTTTATCTTCTTTGGAAGTCTTGGTCCTTGCTAGCTGATACAGGCTAGAGGATAATCTCGAGGATATTCTGCAGCATTCTGGGGAAATTAGGGATAATTATGGCTGAGCTGAGCAATGGCTACAACTTATTTATTAAGTGATATGGATACCTTTTTGTGGTCTTCAGAACACAAGTTGTACAAGTAAAACTTTGCTAGACCCTGATGAGAGAAAATTCCTAGACTCAAAAGTGAATTAAGCATCAAGACAACACCTATTCCCAATCCCTCAAGCATTTTTTTCTAGGACATACAAATTTTTCAGGTTTTATTTGTTTTAGCAAAATGTATTTTATAGTTTCCATAGCTGTCTTTGAAAGTGTTCTGCTTATCATCTGTGCCAGTATTAAAATGAGTCCTTCATGTGTAGATTTCTTAATATACCATTGGTACAGGTAAAATTCAGCTTTGTCAATATGTGTGAGTTTTCTTTTAAATTTAGAAAGGGAAATAATACAAGTGCTCAGTATCAGTGTTCAGATACTAACTTTTCATAGCATTCTATACATATTGTCATTGTCTATGCTTTCTGTTTTTTTCTCATATAAAAATGTAATAATTCATTTACATGACCTGCCTTCAAAGCAGAGAAAATACAGTAGTTTAGAATTAAGCTGCAGTCTTTAATATTTTCCCATGATTTCCTGGAAGAAACAAATTAGTCCTGTACTTTTTGGCTGTTGTTGAATCTCTCAGCATGCTGATTGTTTTACAGAAAGACAGGAGAATGTGAGTCAGTTTCGGGAAAAATGAGATTATGCTATATTTTTCATCTGTGAAGTTAAAGATTTTTGTTGAAATCTAAGAATTGCTTCACGTTAACGTATTTCATTTGCGTTTTGGGGAGTTTATGAACTGTGAAAGTGCCTGGCAGGAGTGCAGCCAGCTGTTTTTTATTCTGTTTTGCTTCTCGAGAGCTTTTTCTACTGTTATATCAGACAACCTGGAATAAACAAAGTATCTCAAAGGAGAGTTTGCAAGGGTTAAGCCAAGGTTCTCAATATGTTTTATCATACTAATATGTTTGGCATAATTTTTATGATCTTTGCTTTACAGGAAGAAAAATCTGAATAACACAATAGTAATTTGCCACAGAGATATTACCAAAGCAAATTGGTAGCACTTTAAAGCTCGATAACGGCATAGAAATAACAGAATAAAATTAAAATATATACTCTTTCATATATTGGAGCATTTGGCCTTGAAGAAATATTATCTGCATTGAAAGAATTATTCCACCCATGTATTTGGCTGCTGTTAGGAATTTTTTTTTTTTCTAGCTTAGTGGTCTCTTCAGGCTGGTTGCTTTTTTTGTGGTGATGATGGTGTGTGATTCTGAGCTAGTATGCTCGACTCATTTCTGTTAATTCATTCATGTCCAGGAATTTTGTAGTTCCTAGTGACAAAAAGCAGTTCTGACATCACTCTGCAACTTTGTGAATGCGAGTAGTGGTTGTTTATCTATTTAGTATGCTTGACAGCAAATGTACATAATTTGTGTCTTTCTTTCAATAGTCTGCATCTACTACAAACCCTGAAGGTATTGGTGGGCAAATGTTACTGCTTTTAGAGCATTCTCTAGCAATCATTTAATGAAACAACCAAACAAAATGCCATGTAATCTGCTAATATCAGCATTTACAATGTAATTAGGTGTTTGAAAATGAATGTCTTATAGTTTTATGTCTAATTAGTTTCTGCTGATTATCACAAAACACTTAAAACTGTAATAACTAAACAGAATAATTGAATAATTGAAAATTAGGCCTCAGCATCCAAACTATATAGGTGAAATTATGTTCTCTTGGATCATATATTGCTCTGAATTCTCTTAATAGAAAATATATCTGCTGTAATAGCTGGCCCTCATTTCAACAGTCCTGACTTAATGCTGCTTGCAAGCTGTGAATTGGAGAAAAGTGATCTGGTAAAAGAGACAGTGGCTAAATGAAATAATAGAAATAGGAAGAGAGTGAAAGCAGATGGGTTTTATTACTGAGAATATACTTTATCTCAAAATATGGTGAGCTACTGCAAGCTGCATTTTTTGCCATATTTCTGATTATCCTCTTGGAGCTGATTATTTGGATGGGTTTTATTTGTGTATTTTACAGTGTGTATCCTCGGTGTTCTGTGAGTATAAATTGGAGAGTAAAGGCTTTTTGTTTAAATGCAGTAAAATATGACAAAACAAATATTACTTTCTTTCAAATTGTACCTGTTTTTGCAAGTCAGGGGAAGAAAATCAGGAAATTTGCATTTAAAAACCATTAAATCTGTGATTTTTCAGGCTAAAAGGAACTATGAAAAGGTTAATTTCAGATAAGTAGGGCTGAAATGTAGGCAGGAACTCAAATATGGCTCTGGGACTTGTGTAGTATATGTAATCTACCCTGCCAACATTTACATTTTAATTAATTGAGTAATGAGTCTTCTCAAAAAGATACAACAAATAAATTATTAATTCTATATTTTATTTGGCCAGATAGTAACCCTAATTTATGGTGATTTAGTGATATGTGCCAAATAGTGCATAGTCTTGATTTGGCTTGTGAAGTAGGAGGGCAGTTGTGAGAGTGTGTTCTAATGGAATAAAAAGAAGATATTAGAACTCTAGCATTCTATAGTAGGGCAGGAATGATGGTTTATATCAAAACTGGTTTAAAACAATAGAAGTATACTGAAGAGTATCAGAGGCTAGCTAAAATAAAGCCTTTGATACATGATGGAATTGTTAACAATTTGCATGAACTTTTCATAGATAAAGTTTTGTATATGCATGTTTTCTTGAGGTTCTGGTCTGGAGCTTTTTCTTATTTGTGGGGGAAAAAAATAGAAAGAAAAAAAAATCTGAAAAATATTTCTGAATTTGGATTTCAGCATCAAGCATTGAAAGTAATTACTCTGTGAAATGAAGGTCAAATCAGGAGGAATGTCAGGTGGCTCACAGGAAATGGTCATTTTTTAATTATATTGACTTTGGACTGCCAACTGTTATTCATCAATTTACACAGGGCTCCAACAGAATGTGGAACTTGCACAGCCTACTGATCAGATAGGGGTATCTGCTGTGATAACTGCTGTTCTCCAGGATTCTGTTCATCTTCCTCAAAGGCTAGCTAGACGTCCTCTAACCCTGAAAAAAAAGTTTTTAAAAATTTATATATAAAATACAAAAAAATATATATGAATATATAAAAATATAATATATAAAATATTATAATAAAAAACTCTTAAAACCCAAAAACTAGAAGGTGAGAATCTAAATTATAATTTCCAAAAGGAAGCGTTCTGCATGTGTGAAGTTTTCTTACCCAGAAGAACTTCATGACAACCACAAAGTTTTGCTATTGCAGATGCAGAAATAAGATGTCTCTCTGTGCAGCAGCTATGGATATCCCAATTTAGCAATCATCCTCAAAGATTGCTGAACACACGTGGACCAAGAGTAAGGTACCCTAAAAAAACTATTAATGCAAATGCCTTATGTTAGGGCTTGTCAAATATGCTGCAACATCTTGTCCCCAGGTTCCCTCAGTACTGAGGCTGAGCACGTATTCCCAATAAGTAAATGTGTATAAACACACAACAGGGCTATGTGCAACATATCAACACAGATGGAAAACACAGTACTCATGTAGACACCAGCTGCACCAAATGCCTCATTCTCCTCACTCCTCTGACTGGTCAGGATGAAAATCTGTTAATGGAAAATACAAATCTATATCTATGTACTGTGTATGTATATATGTTATATATATATATAATATACACACATATATTTATGCATTATATAGATATGTAGTGTATACATACACACATGCACACTATTCCTTCAATAAATAGCCTTTGGACACCTAGCTTGTCCACTAGCTGAAATTTGATGTCCCCAGTTGCTGGCACTTGAGCGTGCTCTCCCACCTCCAGGCTTACAGCCTGACTCCTGCTGGGACAGCTGCTCTTTGCCCATCCATGTCTGCAGACACAAGACTAGAGATCTCCCCAGTAACTACCCCTAGGCACTCATCATCTACCTACCAGTCTTGGGTGCTCTGGTGTCTGATGGCCTCACATACTGCCATGAATGTGCAAATGGCCTCCTGGCCCTTCCACTAGCCAGCTCGCAGACCCTCTGACCCGTCCAGTATGTCACCCCAAATAACACTTGGAGATGGAGCTGAATGGCATGCAAGTCATGTATAGATCATAGCCAGTTAAGTGTGTTTAAAATTGACTGGCCCTTTTAATTGATTTGCCTCTTTGTTTTCCCATCCTTGTTCTTCCTCAGAACGCTTTGATCTCTACCTTTTCCCATCTTTCCTTCTGCCTCTAAGCATCTCATATTAAGCTTTGTACAATCTGAAAATTCTCTTCCCCTGCATCCTAGAAGCGTCTCACATTTCCTAGGAAATGACTCCTTCGGTATATGAAGTGATCCATGGAGATACTTCCCCATAGAGTCTGGAAGACAGATAAACCCCATTCCATTGGTTGAGACTTTTATAGGATGGCTGGGACAGG
Source organism: Thryothorus ludovicianus (assembly GCA_013397245.1). NCBI lineage: Eukaryota > Metazoa > Chordata > Aves > Passeriformes > Certhiidae > Thryothorus > Thryothorus ludovicianus. Next base: position 113,352 of record VZTB01007840.1, on the reverse strand, counting down.
GGCTCATCTCTATCTGGCTTATTTTAGTTTCTCTTCAGCCATTTTTTCTGTGTGCTCTTTCATATTGGCAGAGATGAAAATTTAATCACTTATTCTAAGCAGTAGAGTCTTTAAGCAATGATCTAAGAGAATAAGATTCGGCTTTTTTCCTTCTTTCACCCCAAATAATAGTTTAATGATTGAAGTACAAGTTGAGAAATCCTAGTTCAGTTTATTCTTGAGACAGTGTCTCTACATTAGAACTACAGGATCTTTGAGGAGGAAGACCTTTATTCATCAGTTAATATAACTTTCAGGTCTTTAACTAAGAGGTTACAAATCTCTGATTTCTCTTTAGCACTTTGGGTCCATAAAATATTAAAAAGTCATTCTTCACTGATACATTTTTTGTAAGACTATCTTGAGAACATGTCTTTCTTAATGAAACTAGACTCTAGTATAAAAGTTAGGGTAATAGGAGAAAATATGGATATGTTTCACTGTGAACAGGATGTGGGTTTCAGCCTGAGTCTCTCATTTTTTTGCATGAAAACCTTAAAAAATAAGTTATTTTATGAAAGAAAATAAGTGATATCTCTTCTTCTGTTGACATAGATTTAACATAGGGTGAGGCATGTAAATTTTTGATTTCTGAGCCATATCTTCTTTCTTTCATATCTTCTTTCCTAAGACTGTGCTTTTACAGATAATTTTTTCCTCCTGGGGACATTTTCCTCTTGGGGTGGAGGTGGATATCCCATCCCTGAAAGTACTCAAGTCTAGGTTGGATAGGGTTCTGAGCAACTTGCTCTGGTGAAAAATGTCACTGCCCACGGCAGTAGGATTGGAACTAACTGATCTGTAAGGTCCCTCCCAGCCCAAAGCATTCCATGATTCCATGATTAGGGAGGTAATGTTTCTCCCAGGCTGGAGCACAAGAGCTGGCAGCCCCCAGAGTTGCACTGTAATGTACCAGCTCACATTAGAACTGCTTTGCTTTCTTTGCAATTTATAGAGCAGTGTAGCCCAGCCCCGCCTGCAAGAAAACACTACAGTAAAGCAAAAAAATCAAATTTTATTATATGTGATGGATTGAAACTCTGTTATTTTGAACACAACTATATTTTACTGACATTTATAGTGTGCATATCCATATTGTATGCAAAAGTCTTGACCTGAACAACTTCTAGGATTGTAACTTATTACATATTCAATTTTCAAAAGATACTGAGAGAAATGGGAACACTGAACTCTAGAAAATAAACCTCAGACTTAACATTTTTATATATTGTGTCTCATATTTAATCAAAAGTATTCTATATTTTTGGCTTTTATACTTGATCTCTTAGTGATTCCCATTTCTACGTAAATTTACATTACAAAACTATGCAGAAATGAACACATTGCAATGATGAAATCTGTGTCAGGTTAAGTAAAATATGTAAATGTTGCTAGCATTTGAAACAAAATTCAGACTCCACCTGCCACATATTCTCTCTAAAGAAGTTAGGACATGCACATACGTAATTACATTATGAGAAATTGAAAAACACTCGAAGTGCCTTACAAAGAGTATATGATATTTATACTTGGCTTGAGCAACATTTTATTTTTTTAAATTCTGTATGAAAGTTTTTAATGGTAGAAATTCATACTTCTAATAAAATGAACAGTGTATAACTGCATTGAATAGGAGTTTGCAGTACTTCCCCAATTAGATGCTCTGTATGAGAGAAAATAAAATACAATAAATTTGGCTCATCTCAAAGGAATTCAAGATACTTTTGTATTTCATAAAACTCTTAGAATGCTGACTCATCTATTTCTAATGTTTGGTTGTTGGTATACTTTGTGTGAAATATTTTTGATACAAGAAAATAAATGAAATCTTATTGTCACCGTGCTAAAAATGCATAAAAATCTTGCCATAAAAATTTGTATTAAGTGTAAGAAAAATGAATTTAACAAATAGCTTTATAATTTACTCTCAAAAATTTTAAAATAGTTTTTCTATACCTTTGAGACACTAGGAAGACTGATATCAAATGCATGATGTTTATTTTCTTTCCCTCTTTGTTGATTTATCCCTTCACCAGACTTTAAAGGAAAAAATTATCACACCCTCTTGAAAGGACTAAGTATCCTATCACTTCATGCCTACTGTTTTTGAAGTTAAATGCTAAGGGTTCTAATTTCTAATTTTGTTGTTTTAAATGGCTACCTCCTCCTTCTGCAGGTCAGTAATTTGTGCCAGAATGAGCTTTTACTGCAGGAGTCCAGGCAGAAAAAAAATTAACTTTCTTTGGAATATGTGGCACCCTATAATACTTTTCCAAAATCAGTAATTCATATGTCCATGCATCTTTGCATGATTCATTTTAGGACGAGGTCAGGCTTTTGAAGGTACTTGTTTCTTTCCATTGACTCTAAAAGCTCTAGTGACTCTAAAAGGTAACTAGTACCAGTTAAGTAGCCTGGAGGTATTTAAGTTGAATACAAATGTCCTACAGTGGAAAAAAATAAAGGTAAACCTGCACAAGTTTGTTGTTTTTTTTTTTTTGTTGGTTTGATTGTGGTAGTTTAGTAGATTGGTTGGTTGTGGGTTGAGATTTTTTGCAAAACCACATATCAGCAAAGAATCTGACATTTGACTTCAGTAAACATTTTACAGATAACTTTAGGTTGAGATGAATTACCCACTGGACTTGCCTCTCTTTCTGCACAGACAGATGCCGAAGTTTAAATTGGTAAAGCTACATGAAGTGACTCCCACCCTAACAGCTCAAAAGATGCATAAGCAGGTTTTCTGCCTTGTGGGTTCCCTCAGTCTTCACCTTATTCATTGGCTTAAACCTATCCTTGGACATCTCTGAAGAGTTCAGATAATGTGTTTCCTATATAGTAGTTCTTGTAAACATTGCCTAATTTCTACTTGTTTTGGGTGTTTTGTTAATAACCAATTTTTCACTACATGTGATATAGATGAGGATTTCTGAGTTCTAAATAAGAGAAACATGCATTAGATTTGTGTGTTAATGAACAGTGTTGCTGGACTGAACCTGTTTTTATGCACTGTTTATGGAGATTTTAAGGTTCCTATTGATATCTTCCCTGTGGTGATGAGAGAAGGTGGGTGATTATGAACAAGCAGCACAATGGCAATATTTAATAACTGTGAGCATATGTGCCAACACAATACAATGTACTGATGAAAAAGCACTTTGATTTCCACAGTAATCAAAACTGTCTGTAATCTATGCAATATTCATTTCACTTTAAAAAAGAAAATGGTCCTTTTACGTCTTCAGATAACCTAAACAATAAAATAGTTATTAAAATGGAAATCCTGAGTTTGCATGTGCATATATTTCACAAAAGACAGGCTGATATACCTGGAACTTTTGTGTATGCTAGCTATAGGAATACATGTGACTTTATAAATATTTATACATGATTCAAAGCCATCTGTTAACAATTAAAATATATGTCACGTTTAATAACATAGTCTGCATAGATTAGGATTACTATAATTAGACTTTTGCGCAGATATTACAGCTGCAAAATGCATGAGCCAGGCTTTCTCAGGAATTTCAAAAAAGGCTTCTTCTATTTTATAATATTCTCCATGGTATTTGATTGCATCTGAATAAGTAATGCTGCAGAGAAATAGCATAGGCAGCTACTTGAACTTGAAGCTAGCTTTTCTGAGAAAAGTTGTAATCTTATCACACATACAAAGACCCAATGGGATCTAAAGAATTCTTCTACCAAATCTTTCTGAGGAGACTCTGATTATAAATGGTCCACTTCTTTATGCACCAAGAAACCTGTTCTCAAGTAATGTACATGTCTGCTCCTTCACAACTTTCATATTTCAAGGATGCCTTCATTCTCTTGAAGATTTTGAAAAACAGGCATGATGCATTTTGACAAGACTAGGAAATGGGAACTATTTTAAGAATAGTTTGGAGGCAAAGAGGATTTAAAAACACAGTCCTTCATATGTGATAAGTCTCAATTCATGCAAAGCAGCCTTACTACACGAATATAACTGCAGAAATAGAGTTATACAGAAATCATGAAAATAAATGGGAACTCAAGAATGGGGACAAGGGGAAAATTATGGGCAGGAAGGCCTTGTTTTAACCTCATTAACAATTCACTTGCCTTCTGGAGAGTGCTGGCACACAGTCTCAGCAACTAGAAAACCTTCAGTGCAAGACTTGAGTCTGGCATAAATGATGTACTAGAGTTTATACTGGCATTCTGTCTGAAGGATATATTCTGAAAATGAAAAGAATATATATTGGACCTTAGGAATACTTGGTAAATAATGCAGAACATTCAGGATCTGTTTTTTTCTGTGGTATGTTTTGTGGCAATCTCTTATTATAGGATGGGGTTGAACAAAACCACAGATAAGGACTGGAGGTATGCTTTTGTGATTGGTACTTGGTCTCACGAATGTAAGGAGATTCCTGGCTATTAGTTACATTAGTTATACTAAGGTTACTTTCTTTTTGTGGGGGGGGGCAGGGAGAGGACATGGGACATGACAATGTTTTTGCACGGAGAATCCCACCCCACAAAAACTGTTCTATAGACAACATTGCTATGGTCTATTATGAGATAAATCAATACTGAAAGAATTTGCTCCATACTGACTTCTGCATTAAATTTTATAGGTGTCTACTGTCATCTGCTAGATCAATTTAGAATGCTCTGATTTAAGGAAAAAGTACATACGCAGCTGCTGAAGAGGAAAATGTATTTTTAATGTTTCAATTTTTTGAGTATATGGGACCATTTTTCACTTGCGTTATCTACAGAGCAAGGGCTAATGCAAAAGGCTTCCTTTTATTTTATTTTTGTATTTTACTTGCTTTCAAATGTTGCTACGAGCATACTAGTTTTATGAAGTTGCACAATATTGGCTTTGTTGTCAGCTTAGTCTTCTTGAATTTTACACAGCAGCTGTTGCTTTCCTTCACTCACTGAAGTCCACTGATGTGAGAAGTAGAAATGTCACCAAGTAAAAGACAAAAGTAACTTTATCATGCTGCCAGTGGATAAGGGAAAGCAGTGTGTCAGTCAGCACTGCTAGTGGGTCACCTCCACTGACTGTCTACTGAATTCCTTTGTCTGAAATCAGTTCTCTGAATAAATCATCAATTTATTCACTCACAATAGGGTAGCAATAGAAAATGTACCTCTAACAGTATAGTCACAATTTTGCTCATGATGGCATCACAGATTATTTCAATGCAGCTTTTTTCTATAATGTCTTCTGAATGGCCCTCCAGAAGAAATGTCAAGTAGCATATTCTTATAAAGTGAAAAGTGTTCCAGAAGGTCCTTCTTCTAAATGGCTTAATATTATGCCCTTTCACTTGCAGATCTGTGAACTATAAGAAGACATCAAAACCTGAAATAGCCTGTCTGTGATTTTCATTATGTATCATTATGTTTAATTTACTTCTGCAGCAACGTCAGACTTCTGTTTCCACTGATAATGAGAGGAAACTAGGGTTTACAGGTTATTAACTCTTCAGTAAAAAACTGTGCCAAAGAAGTAAAATGAAGATCTGCTTTTGTAGACATAAGCTCCAAATTGCCACAGACTAGAAATACACAGGTGGACAATGGATGTAGTATAGATAATTTGCTGTAGAACACATGTCTAGCTTATTTTTCAGTAGCAATTTAATATAAATATGTTGAACCATGAATAAACTTTACTCTTAAAAAAATAAATATTAAACATTTACATCTTGCGAATGTCATGATTTTTATTTCTATTGATGCTACTATCAGTAGAAATCAGCACATGATAATGAGTTAATGATCATGTACTCATGTCTGTGTATATGAATCTTGCAAATTGGGGAATTCTCTTCCATTCCACAGCTTCATTGGTATGCATTGGTTTCTTATTTTATTTGAAAAACTGTCCTGCATAATGATAGTCATGAGATTATTGAAACTGGCTTTAATTCTGATTAATTCTCCATATGATTTTCCAAGTCCTAGTTGTTAACACTGAAAATGTTTGCTTTGAAACTTGGAGAAAATTTAATTCTGAAGTCATAAGCAGCATTTTTCCTCACAAATAATTTAATCTTTTTCTTACTATTTGTATAGAGAGGGAATATACAGAGAAACAGTGATTTTATATCTATAGTATCTAGATAAATGGTTGAGACCCCACTGTGCTTTTCTCCAGTTGTCCTTGTTGTGCTATGATCTGTGTTGTTACCAAACAAAAATTGCACTCCCTGGCTAAAAGAATTAAGAATCCTCTTGGAAAACTTTTTTTGTTATTTCTTTTCTATAAATCTGTTTGGACTCCAGCCTTTGCTTAGCTGAGTAACTCCCAGCTTTAACTAGCATTTTGGTTCAATTGCATGTGCTCAGATGCCTGGAACCATTCCAGCTGCTCGGTGCTCCTTGGCCTCCAGCTGTGACTCGAGAAGGTCTTTGCAAATTCTCTATCACTTCTCCCTCACTGCATAGTGCCCCAGGTACTCTAGGTCATATCAAAAAGCACCAGACAACCATGTCCACAAAAATAAATCAAACTTCTAACATGAAAATTACTACTAGGACCTAAGACATGTCACTTACAGAAAAAAATGAATTTTTTGACATCTACACTGAGGTGTGTAATTTTGAAGCCCAACCCCATCCAAAATCCTGGCTCTGTTTGTTCAAACGAGTTTTATTTGATCACAGTATGCCATGTTATTTAAATCAATTCTTCTTCTTATTTTTGGATAGATCTCAATCATTCATTAAAGCGCTTGATATTAGGCTGTCTAATGATTCACATATTCTGTTCTCGAAAGACAAAATTTCAGTCTACTATTAGGAGCATAGAAAATTGTCTTATATATATCTATCTATATCAACCCTTGCCAAGGAAGAAAGGTCCAAAAATTCAGATAAGAATAAGGTAAAGGATAAAATTATTTTCAAATTATCTGAAAAATTACCTGTAATATCTAGTGGAGGGGCTTATACCCAATAACCTTCAAACAAACAAAAGGAAACAGATGAACAGAAAAGAACAGTGACAAAAAAAATGCAAGCATATGGATGGGTGAAATAGGCAAAGAATATTAGTCTCTGAACATTATTAATATAAAATATGACTTTGTGCTTTTATTTCAGCAACTAGATAGAAATAAGGGTACATGCTCTTTTTCTGGGGTTTATTTTTGCTCTCATTTGTTATCTTAGAAATGTCTAACTAATTTACTTAATTTTCTGAGGATGATTTAAACCTGCAGTGAAATGTTAGCAAGACTTGCACTTTTACCGATGGAAATACCTAAATATTTTTTAAACAAATCATGTTGATAGTATGCATAACTGTTGTGGCAGGGATTGCACCAAGGGATAAGAGCCAAGCTTTTGCTGCTGTGTTCACTCTGAACCAGTAACAACTGGAAAGAAAAGTAATTGCACATGACAGAACTCAAGTGAGAACCTGAGTTGGTGGGTTTCAGCTGTAAAATGCACTTCCAGATACAAAGCAAGATTTCTATACGTAACAAATTAGGACAAGAGTATTCCATGTAGGAGCTGTGTCTATATTGCAAAGTAAAAAGAGGCTAAAGGGTGAGAACACATTGCTCCACATGCCCAGTGCTTACAAATAGTCTCTTAGTAAGTGATTTATCTTAGGGAGAACTGGTTGGCCAACAGATATAAGTTACAAAGACTGAGAAATTCAATATCTATAACTAATTGCACCTTATTGCTCTGTTCTCTTTTTATTCAGCACGGTAGACATCCCAAATAACTGCATCTGTTGTATTAACTAAAAATGTTCAAGGACTGCCAGTCCTGCTTCCTACAGCAGAATAACCATATCCAGGCTGCCTAGTCAGAACAGTCTGTAGACTATGCTAAGGCTCAAATTGGGGTCAAGCGTTTTTGTGGAGAGTGCTGGTTAGGTCAGTTAAACTCTGTGATGGTCAGGAAACATGCTAGGGATGGAACAAAATGTACAGTGGATGCTTGTGCTTGAACACATAGTCTCACTGTGAGGAACTGTACCTTCAAGGAAAATTGCTAGTCTTTGGTACCTAATTTAGCAATTAGCTGTCTTTGAAAAGTTTGTTCTCTTACTAAGTGGTTTTGAATGCTACATAAATAACTACTGAGAAGAAATGTCTGGATTTTGAAGTAGTGTATAATGGGGTGATTCTTTTTTCCATTATTCAGGCAGCAACTGGTTTGATCCAGAGGTAGTAAAGGTATATCCAGAAAGCACAAAGGGCAGGTTAAAGCTGTGTTGTGCAGTGCTGGCAGTCAGCCACCTTTCTAATTTTTGCAGTTCAGTAAGCAGAATGAATCCCGATTTCTTCCTTTGTTCAGCTGAGTTAGCTTAGACTCTAGAGAAATATTGTGTTACTTCCAGCAGAAATTCAGGCTACTGGTGATTTTATGGAGAAGAATGAGTTTTCAAACTTGAAACACAGAGTTGTAGCTCTGGATCTAGGTAGAAAACAGTGGGAATGACAAAGCTACAGCTTTTTATTAAAAAAAAATCCCACAGGGCACTATCATAAGGGACTATGAATTGCCATACTAGTGATCTAAATATCAGTCTCCAATATAAACTGGATTTCTAATTTGGAATGCACAGTATTGTTAAGGAAATGAAACCCTGAAGGACATTCTGGCCTACAGATAGGTTTTTTTTACAGATCACCAAAGGAAATGCTGATTTCTAAGTGTATGGGTATGTAATGCTAAGTAGAGGTAAAAAAATTAGTAGTTTGTTCCTCTCATTTGAAAGAGTTCGAGGTAGCAAACTTCTAGAAATAATTTTTCTGGATTTGACTTGATTAGATAAATTAGATTGACTGCTGGGGTCCTTTCAGATTCCCTCTTGAAGTAGCTATGATGTGCACATAAATGAAAGAGAGGAAATACTATGTCTGAGCTTAGTTCACACTGAACTGCAATACAGTATGAGGATATTTTCATTGAAATACAATATAATAAAATTTATAGAAAATCCATATTTCCCATGAAGGTTTATGATGTAGAATAAGTGAATAGGATACTAGATTTTTGTATTGCATCAGTTTCAATTGTATAAACAGAAATTTTATTGCCTTTCAGTGTTCATCATTCATTAGACATTGTCCTTGTTTCAGCAGGGATTGAGTTAATTTTCTTCCTAGCAGCTGTGTTTTGGATTTAGGGCAAGAATAATGTTAATAACACAGTAACATTTAAATTGTTGCTGAGCAGTGCTTACTCTGTCAAGGACGTTTCGTCTTCTTTTGCTGGAGGTGTGCTAGAAGATGGGAAGGGACACAGATGTGACAGCTGACCCCAAATGACCCAAGAGCTATCCCATACCATACAAAATCACACTCAGCATATAAACTGGGGAGAGTTGGCCAGGGGCTGGTGGCCCACTGCTCAGGTCCTCAGTCAGTGGGTGGTGAGAAATGGCATTGTGCATCGCTTGTTTTGTACATTCTTTCATCATCACTGATATTATTATTTATCATTCCTTTTACTATTATTATTCGCCATTCCTGCTTCACTGTTTTTTTCCCAACCCATGAGTTTTACCATTTTTTTGATTCTCTCCCTCCTCCCACTGAGGGAGAGTGAGTGAATGGCTGCCTGGTGCTCCTGCCGAGTTAAACAACAACAGAGATTAAATCACTTGTAGCTTCCTGCAAGCAGAAAAATACAAAATAGAGTACTCTCTTGGCATTTCAGATTCACTTATTAATACATTTTTGACAGGCAGAAGGGGGCATTTTGTTTTTTTACTTTAACCTCATGCTTACATGTCCTTGAACCTCTGAATTAATTCATGCTTTAAGACAAAACCTATTTGAACCAGAAAAAACCTAACCAAACCAAAACCAAACAAAAAAAACCCCCTAAAAAACACAACTTAGCCAAACCAAAAAAAAAACCCTTACCACAACTATTAATTATTGTTTATTATTGAAAAGTTATTTTTATACAGATCTATCTGAATATTTTTTAAATGTAAAATTCTGGCAGCATAGTTATTTTTATTAATTTTGAAAGTTTAAATTAAAAAAATTGATTTATTTGCTATTTTCATATGCTTTGGCCTGCCGAGTGTGTTAAATCTGTATTTGCCATAGGCACTTACAAGGCTTATAAGACTGGCTAAATAAACTCTTGAGATCAAAGTTTTTTGAGTGTACTAAAGGATGAGCTCCATGGATAAAACAAAAGGATTTTTTGTTCCATTTTAATCACTGTAATGGAATTCACTTCTGGGCCATCCTTTCTGAACAAAGACAATGAAAATGAGATTTAGGAGTAATATAACACCCCTAATCTGACTTAGTATTCCTATTTCTATCCCCAAAGATATCCTATTAAAATCTTTGGCTAGAACACTACTCTGTGTAATTCATATTCTGCTGGCTACTCAGGACACCCACAATTAATTTATGAAACAGAATATTTTGTCTTTTAATATGCATGTAATACAATATTTAGACTTGCAAATTTACTTTTGTCTGTGTTTTATTATCTGTTTTAAAATTCACTCAGTTGCCTCACTTGCCAGATGAGATTTTCTTAGTTTGTCACTTCTTTTTGTTATTTAGTAGTTCTCCAGTCCTCATGGCACTAAAAGATTTATCATTATCACATTATTTTTCATTTTGCTTTCCAGATCATCAATAAAAGTCTTAAATAATCTTGAAAGATTACAAGGCCCTATAGGACTGTACTATAATCATATGTCCTTAGTGATAATTTTCCTAATTAAGCTTAGACTCTCAGATGTGTTGGGAAGCCTGAAGTATCCCCATAAGATGCCTCTGTAGCTGCTCCAAGCAGTTAATTTTCTTACCAAAATGTTACAGAGCAATGAGTCATATATTTACAGAACCCAGGAAGTACTTTAATACAACAATATAACTTCTATAATGCAAATATTTTCATTCTAAAAAGGTGAAATGTCAGAAAATTTATTAATGGTACTTTTTTTAGTATTATAACCTTGTTCAGAGTTGCTTTTGGGTTAAAGAAAGCATTCCACTAAGCCATCAGTGAAAGTCCTGAGAGGTATTTTGGCAACTGAGGACTAAAAGCTCTAAGGGGGAGGCCAAATTTCCCAAAGCCATGTAGGAAAGCTGTGAAGCTGAAGACTCCCTAGGACCTTTCAGATGATTTACACCCAAATCATTCTCCCATGCACATGTACCATAGTAGCAGTGCACAAATTTTCTGGGAAAATAAAATGCCACCAGCAGAGGACATGCTTTTAATTCCAAAATCTTACTTCAATAAACTTCCATCAACATTAAGAACTTAAATTAAAAAAATATTGGTCTATCTACAACAGTCTCAGAACAGTGGTGAACTAACTCTTGCCATAACTCATTCAAATTAACGCAGTTGCCAATAATATTTGCTGCCTCTTTCACTGAAACTGAAGGACAAAAATGTGTGATTAAACTCATGGAGTTTGGGGTTTTGGGGTTTTTGAGACAAAAATTTGATCGAATGGAAAAACTTTTAGATAAATTTAATAGAAAAGACACTATTTTACACAATGACATGACAGGAAAACAATCGTATTTTTTTTGAGGGACAAATAGTATACAGCTACTAACCCTCCTCATTGAGCTGAAAGACCTAATAAGTATATGCAACAAAATTTTCCAGTTATAACATGTAGTTATTTTCCTCTTAAAGAATAGCTTTATAAAAAGTGTAGCCAAAGAGAACACTTCTTTTAAACAACTTTTATCTTTATTTATAATGTGAATCAATTTAGCTTTGAAGAACTACATGGATTTCTTTTATTAAAGAATTTATACTTGATCCAAGTCTTGCTTAGTAGAGAACCAGCACTGAGACTTGTGAACTTATATGGAGACAATATTTCTTCTTGTACAATAAAGGAGACTGGAGAGAATAACAAAGTCCAAATAACAAATGAGCTTACTCATTATTTGATCTCTACTTTTTCAAGTACAGTGAAAAGTTTGCAAAAAGTTAAATAGCACTTTTTCAATATTGAACCTACATTTAAAGCAATTAAGTGGGATCATCTGTATTTTTTTGTTTTTAGTCATAAGCCAAAAATGCATTATAATAGAAAAGGAAGAAAAAGAGAGGAAAGAGAATAACTAAGTTGTGCTGAAATTTAAAGAAGCAACAAAATATAAAATCTTATTAAGTCAATATATTTCTGAGACTGAGACAGATATAGAGGAGGATGTGTATTTTCAGGCTGAAAAATGTATGTGCCTATATATATGTATAAACACACATACACCTAGGTATATATATACACACACATCAGATATACATGGTATATATGGTATATATGGTATACTGTAGGAAATTTGACAACTCATTTTATTTGAAACACTGTCTTGCTGGAAGTGCCTGCCCACATTTTTGCCATAGATCTCAGGGATAAAGAGAACCTTATCATACAACTGGCCCTGGGAATGTGTCACTATATGAAATGGAGAGAAAAATAAGTGTGCTCTTTAACTGAGTGTAGTTCATTAAACAGTCTGTGTTTTGTTTCAATAAACACTATTTAGTAGAAGTCAGGCATGGATTACACAATGAGCAGGGAGCAGAACAGCAGTACCAAGGAGCTTTTTTTTCCTCTTAGCTAGGTAGTTTGTCTTTCAGGTAGCATATAAATGTCTAATAAAACTTTTGAATTAAAAGGGCTGCATAAATTGGTTCTGCTAATTCAGTGGTGAGTGGCATTCTCCTGTTCTTACACAGAGGAGCAAGTGGATTTTATAGAAGGATTGAGATTTAGCTGAATGATTTTGTTGTAGTAGTGATTAAAATATTTTTTTATTGGGCACTGTACAGCACTTAACAGATCATAGTCTGGGAAGTGACTCCACAATCTGAAAATAAACTCAGTATATAGGTTGAAAATATGAATCCAGGATCTTGTTGAACAACAAAGCAAACACATTTTTGAAGGTATAAAACAACTGAGTCTGTCTCTAACTAATTAGTATCTTCTTTAAGGAGAAAGTACTATCTGGTTATTAAATTAAAGAATCCAAGACAGTGAGGTTTTGGCCAGTGTAAAGAAGTCACTTAGATTGAAGCATGAGTAGTGCACAAACCTGTACAAACTGGTATTTTGGATGAGATGAGGTTATAAGAATTATTAACATTTTTAAAAACCTGGGGTTTTATAGGTTATGATGTTTATATTTATCTGAGTGATAAGCCAAAATGAATCCAAATGGGGAGGAGGGCACATTGTGTTTATATGACAGTTTTACCATCTAGTATTTAAAAACTGTGTGACAGCACTTGAACATTTGATAAACGAGAGAGATTAACATTATTCAAGTGATTGCTCAGCACTGCTCAATAGAGTGGAGAAATGTGTTAAACAGATCTCACCTCTTTTCTTATAAACCATGCAGATATCATTGGCCACCAATATAGTGCGAAATAAAAAGGAGACAGAGAACTAGTTACTGGAACCAAATCATCTACACTTCTTAGACCAGTATCAGCTATCCCTTTGTTTTATTTTACCTCACTTTTATTAGTTCTACCAAAGTAATGCCTGGATGCCCTTTGGAAATAGTTTTCTCCATGCTAGCTCTGCCTCTGACTGTACTGGTTTGGTCTGCTGTTCCTTGGTCAAGCATTTGATATAACCCCAACATATTTTTTTTTCCTTCAGCTCCTACCAGGTTTCTGTATGACACACCTAGAACAGACAAGTATGTTTTGGATTCATCAATATGGAGCTGCAGCACAGCCCTCATACTATTTCAGATATTTCAAATGTGAAAAATTCACATGAAATAATAACTGTATCTTAAGTTTCTGTAGACCCCACATGGATCTTTAAAAGATCCAGGTCCAGCTGTTAAGTAGCAGAGATGCTGTCTGCTCTAAGTGGGCCTATAGAAAGGGACAACAAACATTTTAGTGGGGTCTGTTAGTGGTAGAAATAAAGGCACAATTTTAAACTAAAGGAGGTTTAATTTAGACCACACATAAG
>VZTB01007840.1:1964-99146 GCA_013397245.1 Thryothorus ludovicianus | reverse complement strand
TGGGCCAGAAATTGATGCCTGATTTTCTTTTATGGTGATAAGGACATTTTGTGGGTTTTTAATTAAAACAAAACTATACATCTCCAAATATCACTCTTTTAAATCTATCTGTAAATCAGGGTTAAAAAAAAACCAAACAAACAGAATTCTCATTCTGTCAATCCTGAAATTTCCTTTTCAAATCAGGTAATTACTAGGGACATCTATGAAATTTTGAGTACTCACTGAAGCTCTCCATGTGTACTGCTAACTTGCATACTATATCTTGTCTTCAGCTGTTGCAGGGCAAATCATTTCCAAAATATGACAAATGGGATCTCCAACAAACAGGCAGTGGTGGAGGTGTAGATGAACAAATCAGTGGTGATTGTGATGATGAAGATGGTTGTGGAGGATCTGGAAGTGGAGAATTCAAAAGAGTCCTGAAAATTACAGACCGTAAGTCCACGATTCTGTTCCCTTCATGCATTAAAAAAGTAAATTGGCAAATTTTCCACTAATACATGGCACTGAATTCTCTTCAAAAAGATGTGAAAAGTTGTCTGTGTAGTGTTTCCAAGATTTACAGGAGTAGGCCTGCAATTATAGAAGTTCTGTGAGCATGGTATCAATATGAGTATCAGTTTCATCACAACACATGTTAAAATATACTTGGCATAATATAGACTTAACACCATATTTTAGTCAAATAATAGGTGTAAAGTGACATGCCCTTCTGAGTTATTACATTAACATAAGAGATTTTGCAGTTTAAAACATAACCTGTACTAATTTTTGATGGAGCTGTGGCAAACCAGGAGGTTTAGTGAAGGTAGCTGCATTTCTTGAAGAACTACTGGAACCAATGCACTAAAGCACTCAACAATAATGACACTGCTGTTTCTTATGCATCTTTCCACTTTTCTTACAGTTTTCTTTTTGTGTAGTTTGGGGTTTTGATTTGCTGCATTTTATTTTACTTTTGCTTATTCTCTGAAACACATTTTTAATAATTTTCATTAAAAATACGGTGGTTGTGCACTTGAATGGCATAGAACTCCAAACATAAGCAAAGTAAGTTACTACTTCTCTAAATCAGGACATTTTTAAGCATGTCTTTTTTCTCTTGCCAGTGTAGAAATATAGGCAGAGATGGTAGCAATAGTTGACTTTTTAAATCTAAACTCCATTTATACATTTTGCATTTTTTTCTGCATTTTGCTTTATCTATATTCACTGAATTTGAGGGTGCTACATATTTTCAAGGTTAGATGTGAAACCCAGGTCCTTTTTGATTTGATGGTAAAGAGGCAATTTAAAAATGTGACTGTAGAGAACCTGTCGTTTCCCATTTCTTTTTGAACTGATGGAAAAATGTGACAGAACGTTCTGGGGCGTGCTTTAAGAAGTCAGTTTGGAAGCATCCTAAGATCCTCTTTGCACTCATACTTAGTCTACACATTTTCAAGTCCTGCTAGAAGTCTAGATGGGATCTTGAGCAATATCCAAAAAAGTTCGGACACTTAACTTCCTTAGAGCACCCTTGGAGGTTTAACTTTGGTGAAAGAAATTAGGAGTTCAAATATTTAAAACCAGACGTTCTTTGTAATACTGTAGATATCTTATATCTATTTGATAATGACACACTGTGGTATTGAAGGACTGTAAAATAGTCTTAGAATGTGACTAGAGCTATTAAAAAAGTATTAAATGACAAAAGAATTTCAAGAACGGTATATTTTATTTCACTCTCTTCTACTGCTTTAGAATTTTCTTCATATTGATATATTTAGTGCAATCTTTTCAAAATGTCAAAATTATAATTAGCCTTCATATTCTTTATATACTACATCTTCTAAATTGCTAGAATTATAAGCTATGTGTTAGGCATAGTGAAATTTGCATGTAATTCTGTTTCATTTGAACTTTTTCTAAGATATTATTGAACAAAAATATGAATCCATACTGTTTGATATTTTGACTTGTGCATAAATCTTGAGCTACTAGTACCTTCCATGAGCTGTTGTGATTTCATGGATTTATGATGGCATGCATTTCCTTTTTGGAATTCAACTTAAAATCTGTCTTTAATGTGTACCAGAAAGAGTCCTTCTTTGTTCTAGAGTGTCAGATTTGGACTGTCCAATAGAACAGTTAAAACATTCAGTTAAAACAGTTACATTTTGTAGAATTTTTGTTACAATATAGGTCAAAAAAATATTTTTTTTTCAGAAATCACTTGTATCTTTAAATATATATAGCTGTATGCTTAAGATAAATTGAACAGGTGTTTGAAAAATTCTTATATTGTGTCACTGTGATTAGGGCTTTTGGAATTTAAAGTGGAAACAATATATTTTAGTAAGAAAACAAAATTATCTTCTCAAGATTTTAGATTTTGTGTGAGGAACTAGAGTTGAAAAAATATAAACATAATAAGAATTTAGTTTTTTATTTTTAATATCTATATTTTACATGTATTTATGCAACATATATAATTTTGTGTAATTTTCTTAGCTTTGGGTGACCAGTATCAGTTAAAAGCTGAGTAAGATTTTAAACTCCTTGTTTTTAAACTGAAATGTATGATGATATTACTTACAGCTCCTTGAAAAATATGTCTGAATTTCAGGTAAGCCTATAGGTTGACCAGAGTATGTTTGGTCCTCAGCATTAGCTTCTCTATGGAGTCGTACAGTTAGTATTATTTCTCCTTATCAAGAAAACTTTCTGCATTCTTTTGCTTCTGGATAACTTTGCTTTCTCTCATAACCAGCCAGGAAAGAAAAGGAGATTGCATTATTTTCCCCATAGTTGAATCTAGAGGTCCCAGCCGTAGGCCAGTCTCTCTTTATGGTAGCTTCTGCAGACATTTTCACCAAGGAGATAATTTTGTGTGCAACAAATTAATGATCTTAACCAGCTATTAAAGTATGATACAGAACCATCCACTTTTATTACATTACTGTGTATAAAAATAAAATATAAAGCCACATCCACCTTTTTTTTTTTTTTATGCCATGTCATTTCCTTTTGGACATGTGTCTGATACTCAGACCCAGAAGCAACACAGAGGAAGGGAGGGGATATATTTCTGCTAAAATGAACTTGTACCAATTTTATGTGGACACATAGCTTGTGAAGTGAAAGATTACTTGTTTCCACACTCAGTGCTAGAGATGTAAGAATTGATTTCATTTGGTGCTGAAGACTGACAAATGTGTGGTGACAGCCGTTAGGCTTTAGAATGCCAGTGAAGAGATCTGGTTATTTGTAACACAGAAGTATAGCCTTGAATTAGAAAAATGTTTAAAATGTATTATACTTTGAAAAAATCTGGTTTTCCTATCAAACAGTCAATCATTACATTATATTTGATGTTGCAAAGTTCTTCCATTGGGCAGACTGGTTTGCTCTTTCATAAGTACTTTTAAAATATGGTAAATCGGTGCAGTTATTTGAAGAAATGGTACTAGAACGGGTGGTGCACTTTAAATGTATAAAATAAACAGTAGTATAAAGTCTTGACAGTTCATTTGCTAGTTTTATTCTCCTCTAACCCAGGAGCTCCCGCAGGACCATTTTATGCGTCACAATGAATTACCTCTTTGGATCCCCCTGCAGAATGCAGCAGTAATAACAACAAATACTTATCACCTACATATTGATTTGAATCTGTTTTCAAATAGCTCTGTGAGGAAGGGCTAATCCCAACGTCACTCCACTGAGGTTCTCGATACCATCTATCAAAATTCCCATAATTCTTCTAGCAAGACCACCGATTCTCCGAGAAGTGTTCTGCCACAACTTTGTCTGTCTTTGCTCATTTTAACATGCAACTCACATGATCTTTACTGCAGCTAGAGATCTCCTAGTTCAGGGCTCAAATATGCAGAAATATTGAGGATATCTTTGTGCTTAAGGTATATATGGGCAAACCTTGTCCCCCACTTTTTTTTTTTAATCTCACCTGATATTCATCCTCTTTGAATAAAAAAGTCTCCGAAATGTTTCATTTCTCAGGGTTCTTAATCTGTTGATTATTATTTTCTTGTTCAAATCATGCTGTATGGGTAAAATACCTTGGAAAGTGCTTTATGTTGTGATCTCTCTACGTCTCATGACTGACATTATGCTGCATTCTCAAATCTCAAACATCCTTTCTCCTCTTTCTGCTCCTTCACCCACTTCAGTATAGTTGCTTTTCTCATTGTTAAATCTGATTCTGGTGGCATATTCTGGGACCAAAACTACTTAAAGCTGGTAATAAAATCTCCATTATGATGTTTGCCATCTGTTAAATTCTTTTAAACTCTCATCTACATTCTGTTACCTCAGTAAAGTAAGACATCCCTTATGTCTGAGTAGGATTTCGGGTTTTATTTATACACAAGAGTATTCTTCCTAATTCCTGAATGTCAATGTGAGGTGTTATTCAGGTGTCTTTGGAAGAACTACATGACTTCACTGTTCATAGTTCACTCAGTTCAGAACATCTTGATTCTATTAAAAAGAATAAGAGAAATAAAAGCTCTTGTGAATACCACCCTTGGTCTAAATATTTTACTAATTTTTAAATAACATCCTCTTACGCTATTGTTAATTGAGAGGCTAGGGGGATCTGGTCCTTCCTTTCCTCATAGACTGTCATAATCTGAGCTCTTTTCTTTCATATCCTTATCTTTTGTGGAGCTGAAAATCTTTTCAAGGGAAAGACTTACTGCAATTAGTACATTCCCGTGAAAAATTTGCATTTCCAGAATTGGTATTTACTTTCAACAAGAAGATGCATATTGTCAACACATATGAAGTTCAAAGATTTTTCTGTGTGCACGATCAAGTGTTGGCACAATATGTGACGGTATAAATTATTGAAACATAAACAAAGTGAAAGGGTGAACAAGTTCCAAAGATTTCCACCAATAAAACCCAACTTCCCCAAACCACTTTTGGATTCCTAAGCATAGACCTTCGTGAGCCAATGAAGTTTGAACAGGTAAAGTCACCAGATATATAACAACATGAAGCACTGTGGTGGGTTCACAGGTGCCAGGTGTCACCAAACTGCACAGCACTGTGAGGGCTGCTGTGGGAAAATGAACTCCAGATCAGACAGAACCAATACAAGCAGTGAAAGAAAACCCAGAAGGGTTCCACTTAAAATGCCTTGTAAAAACTGAGAAAAGTTACAATGCAACTTTCTTATGCAGTATTTTGAAAAAAGGTGAGACCTGCATAATGATTTTATGCACTGGAAAAAAAAAAAAAGATGATATTTCAATTTTTGATTGTTTTCTATTTAAAGAATATCTCTCTCTTAACACGTTTTCTCATGAGTCAACATTTGTACTTGAGTGATGAATTTAACCTGACGAATGGATTGAAACTATACTCTCAGGTTGGATTGTTAATTCAAAAACAAATAAGGGGAAGGGTTATGTAAAATTTGCTGAGGGAATTTACACAGAGACAGAAATAAAGTCATAAAATATAAAATTTTGTATTTTGCAACAGCGTATTTTTTGCATTGTATTAGCATGTTAATTCACATGAAGATTTTTATGACAGCAGCTATCAAACACAAACAAAGAACCACAACTGCTCTTCAGAGGTTTTAAGTTATATGGTGTTTAATGAGTGCATTCACTGGTCTAAAACAGCACATCAGAGCTGTGCAATTACTACAAATGACCTACACTGATAACATGGGGTTATATTTTGCTGGCAATTACCTTATAATGATACCACTAATTCAGAAGTTACCAGAAATTCAGGGCCTTTTACTACATGTATTATTGAATTGAACACATGCATAAATATTTGCACTGACGGTTACCAGTGAAGAAACAAACTTCTGGCAAAGTACTAATATTTATTGTTTTCTGATCTGTTCTTTTATATTTCCTGAGAAAAATTAATAAGATAATAGGTGTCACAGATACTTATCAGGATAAAGAATGTCTTAAGTGCTTTTTTATTTCCACGGTAGTAGAATGAAAAGTAGCTGGTGCCACTCTTACAAAAGTGCTATTGTACAGCATCTGCCTGTTGAACAAATTCTGGTTTATTACTTCCTAGTTTTTAAAAATTTTTGAAAACCCCTTCCTGCTTACCTCTTAATTCCTCCCAAACTTGAGCACAGGTGATATACTCCAGCATGTCCTTCTCTGCTCTGGATTCACCTGTGAAGACTACAGCTCTTCAGGAGCTCCTTTTTGGAATAAGCAGAGAAACACAGAATATGGTATTGTGTGGTCAAGGTATCATGCAGGTTGTTTTTGTCCTCTGAACTGGTATGCTATACATCAGAATAAAGTTGGTATCTTGGTGGAGATAGAAATTTTTTATGGTAATGGATTAATAAAATAGTAATTTATCAGCCTGGGGAACACTAAGGCTTCTATTAACTCTTCCCCGTGGATTTATGCATTTCCTTCTAACTTTTCACCAGCAGTGACATCCTGAAGGGTATTTCCTTGGATAGAGAGAGGGGAAAAAAATCCCAAATTCTTATGATTGGTCTTCCAGATATGTAAACACTTTAAGTTTTCAATCCACAAGTTGCATACTGAATGATGAACTAATGCACCATTTCCCTATTTCACCTAAATTTTAAAGATGAAAGCACAGAAGGAATTGCAGAGGTACAGAAAGCCAAGTAGAGATACAGTCCTTGCTCAAATTGACCTGACAGTGAATGTCAAGTTTCCTACTGTGGACTATAAGATTTAATTCTGAATGGTACTCTTAAGAAAGGTGGAGACTAAAAACACCTCCAGCGTGCAAGTTTTTGCCCTACATAAGACAAGGCTGCAGTCTCTTTCAAAATGGGCTGGATTGTTTTATGAGTTCCCTCATTTCCCCCTTCTCCTCTACAAGGACCTTTCAGACATGTCTCAAAGACAAACCACCATCTATAAAGGGAATTTTGAGATGGAGAATACAAACAGACTTTTTTCTTGACAGAGTCATAAGGTTAAAAGAAGCTGACATTCAGTTCTTTAAAATACATAAAGAGCAATCACTAAATGCCAGTTCTTCTAACCCAGAAATTATTAACTATATTCATTCCACAAACTCAGAATAAAATGTGAATATAAATGTAAATGGTTTATGTGATAACATAGAAGTTGTGTTATTTATTAAAGCAATCCCCTCAAATGAGCCAGTGGCAAACTGGTTAAGGCTAATCCTTCAAAAAGCAGCATACTATCCCATGTACATTGTTCCCTTCCTTTAGATATTGTAAGTGTCTCTCTCTGGTGCAAAGACTGTTTAGTTATTTGGATAGAGTAGGGAATAATAATCAGGCTAAGTCTCTCCAGCTATGGTTAAAGCTATTCAGCTGGAATACAGACTAAAACCAGAATAACCACTTCACTGATGTCTGACCTGAACTTAGGTCTTTTCTTTTCCTAAAAAACTTTTAAAGTTTTATAATTCATCCCATTGACAGAGAAGAACTTTGAAAATTTCATCCAGGGAACAAGGCTTAAAAAAATAATTTTTTTTTTTTTTTTTTTTTCATACAGAACATTAAGATTCCTTATCTATTCTATATTAGGTTATGGTCTATTTATTTTTGCATGTGCATCTGATATATGCAAAATCAAGGGAAAATGCACTGCTAGTTTATACAAAGTATGGTTAATTGGAAAATAATAAGGCTAAAATGTTAGGTTTGAAATTAGTTCTGATTGACTTCTGTCTGAGTAGGCATTATTTCACTGAGTTCATATGAGTTTGTATTTTCCAGAGAGACCACATAATATGTTTAGCTTGAGTTACAAAGTTCTAATTGTATTTTTGAAGGCATTACCTTGCAATAATGCCACTACTTCTGAAGTTACCAGGAATAATACATGCCTTTTAATGCATGTATTATTTCATTGAAGCAACATCACTATTATATTTTAATAATTTCTGCTTAGTCATTGATTTTAATTGAATAAATAAATAAATATATATCCTTTATTTGTTAATATGTTCTTTGAAATGTATTTCATAATAATGTATTAAGGATATGAAGAGAATTTTTTTTTATATCTCTTGATCACTGTATTCAAACCACCTTTACTCTTATATCAAATACTTCCAGTAATTCAGTGGATGAGAATTTATATTGTTTTCCTTTATACAAAACAAAAATGACCAGATGTTTTCCTGCAAAAATTCATTCCTTTTAATTAATTCTATTTTATATCAATCCCTTTCTCTATGTAGTGATGTCTAATCCTCAAAGACCTGAGAAATTTTGCTTCAAATAAGCCCTCAAATGTTAATGTGTTTTTAAATAATAGATCTTCTGAAAAGTCACTTTCATCTCCAGTTACCCTTATGACTGATTTTATTGTACTTAGGGAATCTTTCTATAAGAAATTCTTCATAATTTTGAGATTTTCTTTTTAAATCTGTCCATGGTGGTTTTGTTTTTTTTTTGGCAGGAGGAGGGGAAGAAGAGCATCTCACTCTTGATGTTCCATTTCCCATATTGCCTAGGATAGCTTTTATTATCCACTTTAGATGATTCTTTTACTCTTCAGTTTGCATCTACTTTACTGACCAAAAGCCTCAAAATGAGTTTTCTTTTTTTTTTTTTTCTTGTAGAAATTTACTGGTTTTATATCTTTGAGTGAGACAAAATATAAAGCTAACGTCGATGTAGTTTGAAACTATTATATCATATTCTAGTAGCAATTCCTTTACATGATCAGATTAGCTACTTCAAGTTTACAGTAAAAATGCTAGCTGTTACCACACAAAATCTAAACATGAATATTGGAGGACAGCTATAGCCTACTGTGTATTTCTCTTTATTCCTTAGAATGCAATCTTACTTTAATAACGATAGACACAGACAGGATTTTTCTTCATGAGCTAAAAAATTTAGACTTTTCTAATCACTGCAAAGAAATAAACACATATCACATAAAATGAGTAAACACATGAAGACACAGTTCGTTAGGCCTACATTAAACCTGTCTGTTAAAATGGGAATTGTGCCCTACAATCCTTATTTCTCTCAACTGATTGTAGAAGGACAAGCTTCAGTAGCTTAAGTAAAGATATCTAAAATTGGTTAGAAAATGCCTTCTTGAAGTTAGGTTCTTTTGCAGTCACTCAGATTCTGATTTAATATTGATTTTTATTTTTAGATAAGGGTTAAATATCTTTCAATGTTCTTCACAGTCTTATTGTCAGTATCACTACTGACTGCTTGCAATAAAAAATAGAGGGAGCACTTGCAAATACAACTAATAGGACATGTAAAACAGAATTCCTGTTGTCTCAAAGCCCTAGTTTGCTGGGACAAAGAATTATTCCTATTTTCTGTCATCTGTGATGGAGAAAATGGCTATTGGTGAAAAAAGAATTGGGAATATCTGTAAATCCCATGGCGTATTTCATTATCAAGCAGTCTTGGGATCTTTTTGACCTGTTTTTCCTTTTAGATTTTTAAAACAAAAATAAGTGTAAAGCTACAACAACCCAATACTTTCATAGCCATTACATGAATAAGAAATTATTTCACTGAATCAAAAAGGAATTTTAAAACAGTTTTAAAATCTACTTATGAAAGAATCTGTCCTTTTTCAAAGTGGTGAATCATATCAGGTTGTTATTTTTTCTATTTCTTAAACAGACTGTAACCATGATAAATGTCACAATTTGATTTACTCAAAGATAATTTATAGTCAAAGGTTGCTCTTCAGCCTGTCATACATCCCCAGTCTTCATTATATTCTTTTAGAAAATCAGTGTTGCCTCCTGAGAGTTCCCTTTGCAACCTGTGCAGAGACTTAAATTAGATTGGTTTCATATTTGCGTCTTCCACTATTAATGATTATGCCTCCTATGCCTTGACTAATCTGCTTCTCAGTAATTCATGCTCAAATCTTATGTTAACTTTTAAATAAAAGAGAATCAATTGAATTTTTTTTTTAACAGAAACTTAGCACTATCGTTTTTTTCTCAAGAAACAATATGTAAGGGAGATAAAAGCCTAAGAAAGATCTTGATCTTAAAATCTGCAAAACTTGTGTGACTATATATATATATATATATACACACTCATAGAAATCATCAGAATTTCCCTAAAAAAGAGTGAAACTATTCAAAATATCACCTTATCAGCTATGACCTGTATTCTGTAAAATAATGTATCAGGAAGGCAGCAAGTGGATTTTCCTTTTTCTTTTGTTATTTTAAAGGGAGGTGGTCAGGTATAATTCCAATCTGGTTTAGAATTGTGATGTCTCATTTCTAAAATTAGTCTGATAAAAAGCACTAGTACTGATTTTAAGTTTCTGGAATGAAATGTATGGAAAAGGTTTTTGCAAGGCTGTGTGGAAAAGTTTTTTGCGAGGCAAAAACTTGAGCAGACACCTAATTGGAAGGGTGGGACTCTATTGCTTAGACACGCTCTCATTTTAGCAGATCATTTCAGGAGTCTCTTTCTGTCTGTCATCACTGGTTTATTTTGATTGTATAAACTCTCTTTCCAGTGTCTACAGCAGAAGCTAGCTCAGATTTATTATATCTTATACTCTATATACCTACATTTAGGTAAATTAAACTGGACATAAATTCCAGTTGTTGATTTTTCAAAGGCTGGCTAACAAGAATGGCTTTCCCAGATATTGGCCAGTAGCAGTGAGGTAAGACATGCTTAACATGAGTTATTTTCCTTACTTAGAGCCCCATTAAGCAGACACTTCTCAAGGCCAGTAGATGTGCTTAAGGAAGGGAAAATCTCCTGCTTCATTTTGTTATACCCAGTTGCAGAAAGAGAGGGTTATGCCTCAGCTCAATAGACACAAACTTCATCAAAGCATCCTTTGTGGAACCATGTAGTCACTGGCATTTTTTATGTCAGGCCCATTATGTCTCTGAAACATGGATCTTTTCTCCTACTTGGATTCCTTTCTCAAGTTCTTGCTGCCTGCCATCATCCCCAGGTAAATGCTTTTACAGCACAAGCTAAATGTAGGGCCTCCTGAGTAGCTGCTACATTTCTTATACAGGTGTATGATTTGAGCTTGGTATAAATATGGAAAGACCATACGTAAAGATAGGTCAGATTTGTAGAAATTATATGAAATTCTTGGTTTTATTTTATTGCCACTAATGTCCTAAGAATTACAGACCGAAGTCAATCAATGTCATTTTAATTCAGGACCAAAATGTCTGAGACCAAGCCTGGAGAAGCAAAAATGTAGACCTGAGAACAGGGATAGGATGAAATAAAATGTCTATGAATAGGAAGCTACCAAAGAGAGGATTTTTTTGAGGAGAATGTTTGAGGTGTCCAAATGAAAACAAGTCTGAATAGAGAAGGATGTAAGAGAAAAATGCAGAAATGTGCTTGTACACTACCTTTATGATTTCTCTTCCACTGTTTTTCACTTTTTTCCCAATGTTCATAGTCTTAAATAGAAACGCTCATAAATGTAGGTCTGCGTCTCTGAGGCCAAAGAGTGGATCCTGTGACGAGCTTTGGGATGTGAGAAACACAGTTTATGGCACTTGCACAGCTGATAGTGATGTAGAAAATCAGTCTCTCTTAAGAGACTCTTATGGATTGTAACAGTGACATTTGGAAAATACGTCAGTTGACTAGAGTGGAGACAGCTAACTGTTAAAAAAACTATTTCTGAAATGTCAGGGAGCAAAACCAGAATGTGGGATTTGTTCTAAAAGGAAGCAGCTACATATGAGCTAACTAGCTGCAAAATAATAATTTACTACATACTGTGTTGTTGCCTTACATATATAAACACAGTCATCAGCAAAAAAAAAGAAAAACACTATTAGTTATTTCCTAATAAAATTGTTCAGCAAAATCTAGTTATGGACAAAAATATTGATCATATATTGTGACTTGCAGAAGACCTTGAGGTTAATTAAATCATTTATTGTTTGTTAAGAGTTTGCTAATTAAAAGTGCACATCAGGGATTTTGTTTTCAATAAATGAAAATGCCTACTCATATATATATAAATGAAGATAATAAGCAACTTGAATAGTTTTGTTTCCAGGTTACAATTTGCTTATCTCTGGTAGTTTCAAGACTTAGACACTTAAGTCATCTAGACACACGCCAAATACAGGCAAACTAAGAGTATGGACTACCATGGCAAATTAATTTAGCTGAGAAAATGGTCTCTGCTGCCCACCTTGCCCATGCCCTGGTGCTGTATCTCTTGTAGCCACTATAGTTATACCACAAATGTTGCTGTTTAATACAGACAAAAACTTAAAGGTAAACTGAATGTGCTTCTGCTATATATTAATATAGACGTGCAGGGTTGATTTGGTTGATTGCCAGATAGCTACTCAGCTGTTCTCTAACTCCCTGTCCTCAACAAGCAATAAAAAGAAGTGTGATAAGACAAAAGCTTTCTCGTGTCAAGATAAAATCAGAACGATCACTTACCAATTAGCATCACAAAAATTAAAAGATTCAACTTGAAGAAAGTTGATTTCTTGCCAATTAAAATAGAATCAGATGATAAAAAACAAACAGCTTCACCCTTGTCACCCACCATTTTTTAGTCTATGTTTCTGCTTCATTCCCAGCTCCTTTGCCTCCTTCTGACACCAAGTGTTGCAGGGATGACAAGGAGAGGGGATTGATTGCAGCCAGTTCATAACAGTTCCTTTCTGCTGCCTTTTCTCCTTACATTTTCTTCCATGTGCCAGCATGGGTCCTCTCCAAAAGCTGCAGCTTCCTTCAGAGCACATCCACCTGCTCCAAAATGAAGTCCTCCTCAGGCTGCAGTGTGGCAATCAGCTCCTTTCTAGGTGCTGCAGGGGAGTCTCTGCTGTGGAGCACCTCTTCCT
Source organism: Thryothorus ludovicianus (assembly GCA_013397245.1). Taxonomy (NCBI): domain Eukaryota; kingdom Metazoa; phylum Chordata; class Aves; order Passeriformes; family Certhiidae; genus Thryothorus; species Thryothorus ludovicianus. The sequence goes on along the minus strand of VZTB01007840.1, from coordinate 86,324 downwards.
TCTCCTTCTCTCACTTTGGTGTTCAGAAGGTTGTTTCTCTCACTTCCACCACCCTCACTTCCTCCTTCTCTCTGCTTATCACTATAAGCAGAATTTTGCCCTTTTAAAAATATATTTTCCCTGAGGCACCACAGTCCTGACTGGTGGGGCTAAGCTGTGCACTGTGATGGATCTGCTGGATCCCACTGAAAATTCCTGTGTCACACATGAAGCATCCCAGACTCTCCTCACTCCAACAGTGCCCACTGCCAGCACCAGGGCACAAAAACCCAGAGCAATTGCACACTGGGCCCTGGCATGTCGGATGACACAGGGGAATCCTGTCTTTATCAACAGGGAATCACTTTTGGAAGTATGGCCATGGGGAAGGGCTGAGCTTAATCACTCGCTGTGGTCATGAGGCAGCTCTCTGGCCAGTCCTGTGGGTTCAGCTGAGTCTGCTGCTGCACACACACACAGTGGCTTGACCTGTTCACTTTTCTACAGCTCTCCCTGCAGTAAGTTACCAAGTGTTTGCTTGTAGATCTGCTTATGTACACTCAGGACTTCAGCTGCTCCTGTTCCTGTACTAAGTATTTTGATAGATTCGGGATTAGGTCCTTTGAGACAGCCGCCAACTACCAAAATCCCAGTAGTTTTACATTGTGGAAAATGGCTCCATGATTGATACTGGTTTTACAACTTCCACAAAAAAGGGAAAAATTCAATAGAAAGTAGAAAATATGTAACTTCTCAAGACCTGTGTTCAGATCCTGTGTACCCTATCAGGCTCTTACAAGTAGACTGAGAAGCTGTTGCTTCTGCTTCTCAAGATTCACTTCTTATTTGAATGCACTGAGCAAGACGTGATGCATAATGACATAGAATACATCATAGAGAAGGAAAAGTTAATATATAATTAAAGAGATTGTGATTAAAAGCTGTGAGCTCAGTAACATTTTTATGAAGTTATAAAGTAGTTTTCTAGTAAAATTTCAAATGTAATATTCAGTTCATTAACAACTCTCATCATCCTCAAATCCATAAACATTAATTTATTTTACTCTACAGCAGTTTCTGAGAAATGTAAGTCATAAAATGTAAAAGAAAGTGTTTAGATATGTATTCAAAAAGAGAACAATCAGATTTTTTCTCTTCTAGTTAGTCCTATCTATTGCCTTTTTGCTTCCTTTTCATTGCTCCTTCCTTTTTCTAATTAACTACCATTTGTGATTTTATGTCAACTGACATAATTATAAGTCATTATGTAGGATACTAATAGCCTTAGAAGCAGTTGCCTCTTACATAAACTTTTGTGTCCAAACTGCCACTTAGCAAAGAAGTGGATTTTAATTTCTCACCATTCATTACTATTTCAATTGCTCTAAACAGAATAATTGAAGAACAGCAGGTGCTTTTTTTTCCAGTTCTTTAGTCTTGTTTCTTAACTTACTTTTTTAAATAGCAGTGTTCTTTCACAGCAAGAAGGCAATTAATTCTTCTGTATGCCAGAAGATGCCACTGTAGCACTCACTTACAAACAGTAAAGACTGATGACAGGAGAGAAGGACAAGATTATCAGATACAGCACCTGATTGATTGTGCCTGAGAAGGTATTACTGTGAGTATCCTAAAAGTACAGGGTTTTAATCTGGTGAGAGAATGAGATTCTGCAACATTTATTTATTTAAAAAATAAATAAATAAAAACAACTACATATTGGGAATTAACGGAAATAGTTATTTTATGGCATAATTTCATAAACAGCAATCCTAGTCCTGTATTTGCTACCTTGGATATTTATGTGCTGCAGCAGTGTACCAAGCACTAATTTGAGTACATTTTCTTTCTCCAAAGGATTTTTCTAGAAAGGTTTTTCCTGCTGTTTAATATACCATATAAATCACTTAGAAAAAGTGGTGTTCTATGTTGCTATTTCATTTTCTTCTGTATCCAGTTAATCACAGAGAGGTTTGAGATCATCTGTCTACTTCAGTGTCATGGTTCATTTTTTTTTCTTTTTTTTAATACTTTAAAAATTCTCATAGTGAGCAGTCCATCACTAGCTTTAGAAACCAGGTTTTCCCTCAGGTGATAAAGAAACAGAGCAGCCAGAAAATATTTCCCCAAAAGGTCTGCCTAAAAGGATTCTTTATTTTGTTTTGATTTATTTTATTTTAAGAACAATTTGAACATTTTACCTCTTGTGAGCTATGCTACGTGCTAGTGACAGGGGAGAAGAGGAAAGAAGGTTACTGTGCAACTCTATGATGGTCAAAAAAGGTTCAAATTGATAATCTATAAGGAATTACAATAGGAAGAAGCACTTTAAAAGCCCTTCCTTTGAACAAGCTCTCTATTAATTAATTGTTTGTCCTCAGGGTGCCTACATAAGAAAGCAAGCAAAGTGTACAAGCACTTAAGTTTTCCCATGGGACACTGCAATCCACTGTCAAATGTGAGTGTCACCAAATGGACAATCAAAATGCCGTTGCAGAGTTTCAGTTGTGCAGGTTCTTCTGCCACAAAAGGTGGGAAAACTACAAGCATTGAACAATGAAAATTCTATGCCATGTATTATCAATACTCTCTTTTTTCAGTTAATATTTAAAGACCTCATGTCTTGAGATCAAGCAGGTTTATCAGGTAGAATTTAGAATTTTTCAGTTCTAGTGACTGGCCACCAGGGAGGTGTTACCCCATTTAATATAAATCTTTGAGCCTGACCTGTCATGTTGTGTGGATATCTAGCTGTATGCTGGACATTTTATTCACAAAAATGCTGTGAGAGATAGTATCAAAATATTTTGTAAAATCCCGAGCCCCCATGTTTACTGCCTTCCCTTTGTTCTACTGGTCAAAACTGGTTTGCTTCAACATCTAGCACATCTCTTTGCCCTGTTTAGTGTACTCAGTAGCTCCTCTGTTGGTGATCATCTCTTTAGTGTAATAACAGAATTTTTCATCAGAATTTGTTAGGTTACCATGTGGATAAAAAACTTGGTCTCTGTGCTGTGGCTTTGAAAGGCACATTGAACTCCATCAGGTGGGGTGGAAATTGGGGATGTCTTTTAAACTGAAATTTAGGCCTTCTTACCTATCTTCATGAAACACTAGCTGATAATTCTGTCCTTTCTTTCAAATTTCTCAGGAATTATGTAGGGAGGAATGAGAAAGGATATTTAGTCAAGTGACAGATTCTTGAAGAGTTGATTACTATGAGGCAAAACACTAACTCACATAACCTACCTATTGTTATTTTTGGTTAAATATCTATCAAAAGCTTTTGCTGACACAATCAAATCACTTGAATGCACCTATTGGTCTAATAATAGCAAATGGTCAGTCCTATGGATTGAACATGAGTGTTCTAATTGGACCCACCAATAAAAAGTTATATAGTAATTACACTTTGAGACTTATTGTTTTGCTTACTATCATTGTAAAACTTTCTTCATTACTTCTCCATAGCATCTCATCTTTGCATCTTTTTGTTTTGTGAATACTAAAATACACTCTAAAGTTGAGCTTATGTTGAGTTTATGTTTTTAACTTATAATTGTATAATTAAAGGTGAAAGTGCATATTAAATGCATCAGCAGAGTGCATTTTTGGCAAAGAAGGTAAAGTATATAAAATGTATCCCATCTGTTACAAATGTAGGGTCTTTTCACCAGTAATTACAGCAATTTTTTCCTGGAAAATAAGATTTATTCTACCCTAAATACAACTAAAAATAATTGTGAATAAAGGTATATATGGAATTAAATAGAATGCACATAAAACCTAGTTTTTATTTTGGCAGAAACTAACTCAATTTCTACCATAGTCCCTCGGTTTCGTGTTTACTGATGTTCACATGTATTATTCAGAAGCACCAAATATTAGGTGAGAGACAAAACAGTGTGGCTGAGGCATTTAGTATGCAATAGAGAATTTTTTGATGGCTCATACATATAGGCAGTGAATATTGTGTCACTGTGCACATCAGTGTTGCAACAACAAACTGCTTATTCCTGTTTTGGTGCATTGAATTCATCTTTATCTATAAAAAGTATGATGGATCCAAAATCATTTGTGATGAAGCATTTAGTCACAGCTGCGCCCACATCTCTTTTTGGAAAACATCACTGGTAAATATTATGATAAAATGTTGAAAGTAATTAAAATTAAAGACTTTGATGGACCACTTCTGATATTCCTTTTTATGAAATAATCTAAACTTTACTATGTAGTGACTTGACTGTGCTTGGATGCCATGTGCCCACCAAAGTCACTCTATTGTTCCTGTCCTCATCAGGACAGGAGAGAGAAAAGGAAAGTCTTGCAGGTTTAGATAAGGACAGGGATAGGTCACTCACTGATTATCATTAGGGGCAAAATGGACTTGACTTGGAGATAAAATTAATTTAATACAAATTAAATAAAAATAGGGTAATAAGAAATTAGCCCAACAATTAAAATACCATCCCTCCACTCCTCCCTTCTCCCTGAGCTCAACTTCTTTCCTTATTTTCTTCACCTTCCTTTTGCCAGCAATGCAGGGGGACCAGGAATGGGGTTTTTGATCAATTCATCACGTGTCTGCCACTCCTTCCTCCTCAGAGGAAGGACTCCTCACTTCCCCTGCTCCCTTCCATGTGTGGGTCCCTTCCATGGGGCGTTTTCCTTCAGGAACAGACTGCTCCAGTATGGTTCCCCCATAGGATCACAAGTCTTGCCAGTAAACCTTCTCCAACAGGGGCTCCTTTCTCTATGGGCCACAAGTCCTGCCAGGACCATCACCTTCTTCAGGGATCCAGCTGTTCCAGTGTGGGCTCTTCCACGTGGATCTCTGCTGTTCCACCATGGATTTCCACAGGCTGTAGGGGCACAGTGTGGCTCTCAGGGTCTGCACCATGGGGTGCAGCAGGGGAATCTCTGCTCCAGCACACAGAGCACCTCCTGCTCATTCTTCTGCACTGACTTTGGTGTCTGCAGGACTGTTTCTCTCAGATATTCTCCCTCTTCTCTCTGGCTGCCATTGTAATGGGTTTTTTTCACCCCTTTTAAATAACCTTGTCCCAGAGGTGCAAGCCATGTCACTGATGGGCTCTGCCTTGGCTGCCTTGGAACCAGCTCACATTGTCTCTGTCAGACAGTGAGGGGAGCTTCTGGCAGCTTCTTACAGTAACCACCCCTGTATGCCCCCTGCTACCAAACCTGGTGATGCAAATTCAATATATACTAATATTTTATTAAAATATAACAAAAACACAAAGCAGAAAGCAAGAGAACATGAATGTACTTTCAGTTAAATTTTGTAGTGTGTTTGGGAGCTGATTTGGATAATCAGCTAAACCAATAGTTTACATACAGTACTGAAGTATGGTCTTATAGCATATTTTATTAATATTGTGTGAGGTAATATCTCGTGGCATCATGCATGGAAGCATGCTGCATTTTTTAAATGCATTATTAGATTGTATACATTTTTTTAATCCAGGAATTAAGTCAATATTTAAAAGTGTAAATAGCATTTATTTGAATTAATTATTATTTAGCATATTATTAACAATTATTTAGCATACTAAAAGATATACCAATTAATAGGTTATGTAGTCCTCAATCTTGAGAATGGCCATTCTCATATTAAAAGAGTAAAGAAAAATATTTTCCCTAATTATCTTTTCTTGTATGCAATATGATTTTTTTTTCTTATCACAGAAAACTTGTAGTCATTAAGATGTTAATTTTCCCTATATTATCTGTGATTCATTTATACTGTGATCTAAATATTTAGTGAGTCTTTCTTCAGGTTTGTGTACACTTTCTCAAGAAATACAAACTGACACTGAAATAACTTTTTTTTAATTAATGGAAATGAACATCTCATTATTTTCCTGAGTACAATAAGAAGCAAATAACAGATTTGTTTGTTTTGTCCATAATTCAGAACATCTGTCTTGAAGGTGATCTGTCCCTCGGTTCTTTTTTCTGAAGTATATTAGCAGCATTTTTCCTCACCATATCCTTTGCTTTCCTACTATCTTCTCTTTGTTCCTGGCACAGAAAATTTCAGTTTCACCCATCTATCTGAAGCCAGCTACTAGTTCTCCTTTGGTCTGGGCATAATCTCAGTGCTGTATGTTATGCACAAGGAATCCCTCATGCTGCTTTAACAAGATTTCATTGAATACACATTGCAAAAATTAACAGCTCAAAAATTGGATTTTGAATAGGTTTGAATTTCCTCCTGAGTATTTTAATGCATTTTGTTTCCTTTTATTCCACTTTTATTGTTATAATAATTTTAAATTTTCAAATTTCCTCCACAACAATAAGCGATGCTAAAAATATATTAAAGGCCATCTTCCTGTAACCCCGTGACTCATGAAGCTCTGCCTTTCACAAGGCCAGCAAATATCCAGAAACTGATCATTTGAGACAGCTGACACAACTTTAGCTGCCTTAATCCTTTCAAGAGGCTTTGGGAACACAGAGAAATACAGCCCTGGTCATAACCCTTACTTTACCTATTCTTAGTCTCAAGTTTACCTTTACAACCAGTGAAAGTAAGGACAAGAAAAGAGGAAGGGGATATTACACACTGTGCTATTAACATGCATTCATATGTGGGCAAGAACCTCCATTCCTAAGCCAAAGACACCATCTCCAGCTTCAGTAGATACTGGTCTAAAAAGTTGTTAAATTGATCATATTGTTGAATTCAGTGACTATAGAATACAGATAGATTCTCTCTTCCTTCTCTTAACCTGTATAAACAAAATATCAGTTTTCTGCCAAGAAGTTTAAGAACTGAAGAAACAGCTAAAGAATTCATGCTCCTTTTTTAATAAATTTCTGAGGCAAGGAAGAATGAAAAAGTACTCAGAGGTAGGAGGCTGGTTTTGTAAAAATGATCAGATCTTGGTTTTTATTTTATGCATAGAGTATTTAGCTGATCCATACAGTAGAATGAAAATTGTTGGCTTGTTTGGTCTGAGTACCCTTTCCTTTGCAAAAAGCAATCAAATTTGTTTTTTAGCACATTTAATATCAAATATTGATTTCTCCACTAAATTAATTTCAACTACCAGGCTCTTATTCTTTAATTATGAGGCCCAGTAAAAATATAAATCCATAAATTACTAAAGATTTAATTGAATCAACTGTATTGGAATTATTTTATGCTTTACATTGAAATTAATAGTAGTGGTTTTGCACATATATGCAATAGCATATATTGGCTAACAACATACATCCTTTTTGCTTTATGCATCTGAGATAAACTAACATTATGCCTTATAAAAAAATAGGACAATGCCTTTTTTACATGAACTAGATCCACACTGAACAGGAATGTATTTTTTAAGAGAAACAGTCAAAGATTGAAAAAAAAGAGTGGCCTTTTCTGTACTTTAAAATTATGTGAATCATCTAAGGCCGTATGCTGTCTGATGAAGTTATATAAGAGAAAAATGATGGAAAAAAGAGATAAAAGATTATTCTGTTTTACTAGCTCATTATTGAAAGGAAAGCTTATTATACTTTTAGCTTCTACTAAGATTTCTCTATCATGGTTATCATCACAGGGTCAACAATAACCTTAAGTAACATGGCATAGTTTGTCACATCATATTTGCCTTTCCCTTCTCTCATCATGGATGAACTATGTATGTACACTGGAATTTTTAATTCTCTGCAAACCAAGGTCAGAGAATTGTGTCTCACATCCGAAGTGTGAGAAGCTGTGTTCCGGACGCCCTTTATCCAGCTTGGCTAAGGATGTCAGGAAGACTGATGCTACTGAGGGGCCAGACTAGAACTGCATATTTTCTTCTAACAGCTCTCCCCTGCACAGAATTAAACAAGTTATCTGTTGTACTGTTTTGGGCTGAGATAGAACCAGTTTTCTTCATAGTACTTCATAAGGTGCTGTGCTGTGGATTTGTGACTAAAATTGTATTAATAACACAGCAATGCATCAGCTATCAAGCATCAAGGCCTTTCCTGCTTTTCCCAGAGCCCCATTGCCTGGGGGGCTGAGGGTACACAGGGGAGGAGCCACAGCTGGAACAGCTGACACCAAGTGACCAAAGAGACATCCCACTCCATTCTGGTGCCTCTGCTGAGCAAAGAAGGCTGTAGAGGGGGAAATAAGAAGGAAATGGGGGGGACATTCAGAATGATGGTGTTTGTCTTCCCACTGTTGCATGGAACTCTGCTTTCCTGGAGATGGCTGAACACCTGCCTGCCCATGGACAGTGGTCAATGAGTTCCTTGTTTTGCTTTGCAGGAGTGCACAACTTTCACTCCTATTAAATTGTCTTTATCTCAATCCATGAGTTTTCTCTCTTTTACCCTTTTGATTCTCACCAATGTCCCACAAGGGAGGGGTGAGCTAGGATCTGCATGGGGCTGTGTCTGCTGGTCAGGGTTAGACCACACATCTGTAAAAATTTTTGACCATTTAGTCCCTAAGTGAATATATTTATCTTAGCTTATTTTCCACAGATCCCACAGATCTTTACTATATATATGTATATATATTTTTTTAATTTGAAAGCTTGAAGACTGATAGGAATGAATGGATGATTTGTAGCTTTGTTCTGTATTGTCATTAAAGAGAACTTTTCAATGGAATTGTACTTAGTTCAGTTTTCTTAGTTGAAAATAAAATTATACTTATCCATGTATGCAGTGCTTAAAATAAAAAAAAAGTTTGAGGAATGCTAAGCCTGCTATCTATCATCTCTTTGCATTACTCTGTAAAGTTCAGTATATGGTTTAGCATCAAAAGAGAAGATACCTATATACTCTTAAACTCCTGCACAGCAGAAAAGTGGTTGGAGAAAAAACTACAGTCAGTTGAGATCATTAAAAATGAGAATAGGAAAAATGGATATGAGGAAGTACTATGGGAACACTAAGCTGTCTCAGATAAATTGAGTTTCCTATTCAAAACCAAACCCAACCTAATGCAGTGTGATATACCATAATTAAAGAAATACAATCTTGAATAACATATTTTAGATTTATTTTTACCTTTTCTGATAAGATCTATAGAGATTTTCAAATCTTTCCTTCCAAAGTGTTAACATTTGCTGCCTACAAAATTAAAAGCTGATTTTTCCTTGGTGAAAAATTGAAATAAAATGTCTACAAAGGAAAATGCAGTAACAGATGTTAAATCAGTGAGTGGTGGACTTTTTTTAACCAAATCAGCATACATCTTTTCTTTTAGTGACATTTACGAGCCATAATTGAGTTTTAGGAGCTTGACATATCATCAGTTCACATCTGAGTTTTAGCAGATATTTTTTAGAGTAGGCTGTAAGCCATTCCCAGGTACAAGACAGTATAAGTCCTTTTGAACTTAGCCTAATTTCAGAATCTGGCACATCATCTTTTAAAAGTTAAGAAGAAATCTTCCAGGTGGATCTGCTACCAATAAAGAATCATTCCAAAGAAGAGAAATTTTGGCTTTTTAGGAGAAATCTTTGCTTTTTCTAGAGAATGCAATAACTTTTCATTATCTGGTCTCTAAGCCTTTCCTGGTTTATTTATCGTTTTATTTGTTTGGGCATTTTCTGTCCATTTATGTAACAGAGAATGTGCAACAACTCACTCGTACAAGTGCTTCAATGTTGTGAAAAACCTTCTAGTCAGAATACAGCCTTTTTCTACTAGTAAATCACTTTATGGATCTCAGCATCTCACCTGTAATTCCAGAATCGATGTTGGTTCTTCAGAGGCTATTGTGCATACACATGTGAATACATCCAAACTAGAAATTAAATAATGTTCTTCCTTCTCTGTTACCCCTTTGTTTTATTTCGGGCACAGTAAAACAGTGCCAAACATGTACTCCCATGGTATTAAATCACACTTCCTACTTTAAACTTCTATAAATCACCTAATGCTTCAAAGTCTTGCATCACTTATCTTACTCTGCCTTAATAAATAGCTGTCTGTTTTTCAGGCTTTTACTCCTATATCTTCCTTTTCTGTAACATACTTTCCTATATTCCTGATTACTTTTGGAAAAATAGCCCTTATTCTTAGACACAATTGAAAGACATCTCCTGAATCTGCTCCCATTTGTTTTATCCTGGCTTCGTAGTCACTGCTGTGCTTTTGACATTCTGACATTTTTATTTTGCTAAAGCATATCGATATGAAGAATCATAGGTAGGAAGTAAGCCTTTACTAATTAATCAGAGATAACATCTAAAGGAATAGAATCACTGATAAAAAACACCTTGTCTTCAAATATATGTGATTAAATCAATTAAATGTTTTCATTTATCATTCTTAAAGGCACACATGGTGAATTTCAGTAATAGTATTTTACTTCTGTAATTCCTAAAATGTTAATATAGAGCATTGCTGTACCTGCTTATATGCTGCATAATTAAAATATAGGAAGATTCTCCACAAAATTTATTTGGTAATAAATATTGAGTGTAAATAAGCCTTTTTCCCTATAGCAGAATTAATACCAAGATTAATACTTTGAATATTTAAAAATTTCCTGATTTAATACATATATGTATGATGGTAAAATCATCTTGTCCATCACCAAACTTAAAGAGTATTAGATAAATCTGTTTGAGGGCAACAGAAATCTCCAAAATGTAAATAACTGAATTTATCTTATTTTTGTGTATTCCAACATGGCCCTATGATTACAGAACTTTTTAAACCCATCCATGTCCCAGAGCAAGGTCTTCAAACAAATGAAGTTATTGAAGTCCTGAGTTAAATCTCAGTGTACACAGTGCCACTAACATGCTTTTTTCTAAAGTATCAAATTCCAGAGAGAAAAAACGCATATGTTAACAACTGTATCAAGAAGTCGAAAAAACTTATTTTAGAATGAAACAATTACATGAACATGGATAAACTGAAAGGACATATTTATATTTACATGGATATTAAATATATTATTGGAAATTAATTTGAAATATATATATTTCAAATATATATGAAATATATTTGAAATTATTAATTTTCAAAACTGTAATCAAGCTTAATAGTATTATTATACATTATAACTTGAAGAGCATTATATATTCAATCTTTATTTCTTTTTCTTTCCATTTTTAATTGAACATATCTGCAACAGAATAAAACTAAAAGACACACAATCATTGAATTATCTGGTTATAAAAGATAAAAAACATGTGAATTAAAATCTACAAATAAATATAAATCTAAGTGTATTTTGTATTTGTCTATGAGAAACAAAACATCATACATGGGGAAATGTTAATCTTTTAATTTGTAGGTTTTTTCTTCTGTTTTAAGGTGCTGGGGGTCACATTATAGAAATGCAATGTAACAGTACTCTTCTTTTTGTTCAAGAGTTTATAACTCAATGATTAATATTTCAATCAAATGACACAGATTAGGATTAAGAAATGGTTTGGGGTTTTTTTGTATTTGTTTCCGTTTTGTCATGAGTTTAGCATAATGTCAATTAGCTACAGGTGCTAATCCAAAAGGAAAGACTGTAATAGCAAACTCAGAAGTATGTGTCAAACTGAAGTCACTGAAAGAATCTGGTATTTTCAGTTGCAAAGTTTGCTATAGATAGATTTCTCATCACATGGATCCATGCTGATCTGTAGATTTAGTAGACTTGAGGACCTTGATATAACCTGCATTTTGCAAACATTAAAAAACTAAATTAATTCTGACTTTTTCTAAGGTTGCTATGAACTCATACAATTTAAATATGAATGAGATGGAGCATTTGCTATAAATTATTTTGCAAGCTGAAAGATCTTAATTTAATATGCTACATTTAATATCTAAAAATTTTCAGCATGTAAAATTCTTTTTCTTTCGATTCTTTAAAAAGGTAAATGAATGGGTTATTCAATCACTGGTGCTATAATTGTCTCAGATTCTATTACAGAGAATTTTCTCTTTGCTGCTTAATCTCTGTCAGGATTCTTTTCTAAATCCCTGTCTTTGAACAAACTGCTTACATTTTTTATTATATTTACACAAGTCTTTAAGCACCATTAAGTTACAAAGAAACCAAAATAATGTAAATATGTTTTAAAATCTACTTTTCATGTAAAAGAAATATTTCTGAATTAAATAAGAATAAATCCTTCCTAGTTTTCTGGCTCCCGAGCACTTCAGTATTTGTCACTGTATTATAATAGCCTTAGTGTTGTTTTTTCCAGTTTTTAGTTGCTGTCATTTCTGCTGATAATGAGTGGGTTGCCTAGAAGTTGAAATAAGAAAAAGTCAGTTTTCTGACTAGGTAGTCATGTAGACTTGTATAGACATGTTTAAAGAAACCAGTTTTATGTATTGTAATTGCCTGAGCCTTCTTGCCTTCCTTCTATTTCCTCTGTGTCCTCTGGGAGAGTGAGGGAGAGTCTTGGGAGGGGTTGGGCTGTTGCTGAGGTCAGCCCACCACAGACACATTGTCAGATAATTACACCTGTACACGCCAGTTATAAATGCTACAAAATATCTAAAATCCATTCCAATGACGTTTCCATTTTTTTTTTTATTCTTCTCTGTAGCTTGTGTGTCATTTGTCCCATGAGAAAATTTTTTTGTGACCACCACACATTATTGCGTGATGTTTTTTTGTTTTAAAAATGAACCCTGAGTTCTTATTGAAGAGTGACTCAAGATCCTACCTAATGTTATTCTATGCCTTTGGCTAAAGGAAAAGATTATTTTCTTGCAGCTTTTATTTGGTTTACTGAATAAATAAGCCATGTGTTATATCACTCTAGAATTTAACTCTGTGTAGATGTTTTAAGCTATTATGCCCTCATGAATGCCTACAATATGAAGAAAGATATTTTCCCTGTGTCATAAAAATAATGTCCAAATTTGCAATGCATCATACTTTAAAGGGTCCTAAGTTTTATGCTCAGGGAAATTTTTTTTTTTCCCACTTATAAGCATTTTTATTAATACTTTTCTCAAATATATAAGTGAAATTCAGATACAAATTTTATTATTAGCCACCTTATATATAATTAACTTTCAGTTCAAACTTAAAAAAATGTGAGAGAAATTCAGATTTTTTAAAAAATTCTTTTCTTGTTCAAACAATTAATGTAAGTGATATAAAATGGGATTTATCTCAATTTAAAGATTAGTTTCTTTACCTAGAGTACTCTAGACTCTCTTTATATTCTATCAAGGAAAATGGATAATTCCAAATAAAGTATTCTTAATCAAAAACTATGGAATTAGTAAAACGTGGATTAATTTTTCCCCATATGTTGCAATTTTTCTATGGTGACAAGAGAGAGACTCCAGATCACTCAGAAAACAGAAGGATATCTAAATATATTATGATTAAAATCTGGCTTCATGCATAAACCTGATTTTCAAAAATATCTTAGGCATTTTTGACAAACTTGTCTTGATTTCAAGTTTTTGGTTTCCTTCATGGGAACTAGAATTCTTATGGACTATATCCTCAGAGATAATTATGTGTCTACATATTATTTACTTTTCAAAATAGGAATAAAATTTCTTTCGGAAACCTTTTGGGTGAATTATTAAGTACTGTAGAATAAAATAATAGAAAACACTGGAAATAATATATTTTAATTTCTGATGAACCAAAGGCATTAAGAAAACATTAACGTGCAAAAGAGCTGAGTTCGACTGATAAACAGATTATAGATAACATAGAAATGCATTTTTAGAAAAGAATTGGGAGACTTGAACTTCCAAATATGTGATGAGGCTAGCAATATGTCACAGTACATCTAGCCACTTTTTACTTATTGTTTTTTGGTTGGTTTGGCACTTTCATTTTTTGTCAAAGCTGATGTTGATGAAAACTACCTGCTTGTAAAGCACTGTCTACTGGTTCAGTAGCAACTAATAATAACCAATGCTTTTACAACAAAGAAAATTCTCACACTTAAAAAATAATTACTATAATAACTTGCATGCAGTGCATTACATAACTATGCATATAAGATTTCAGTCTTCCTTTTTTAAAAAATATTTGTATTTACCTCATCAAATTCTGATAGTGGGGATGCTGGCCAAGTTTTCAGTACTAACATCTGAGAAGTCCTTTGAGAACTCAGTGTTTATGTAAATTTTCTTAGCAACACTGGAGAGCTAAATCTCAAGTACATTCATGAAGAAAATTCTAAGAACATAAGTAAGCAGATGGAAAATTATTAATATCTCAAGACTGTTTAATGTAGTATAAAAATGGTTCCATGTTGTTTTCTTCATATTTTTGGTATAATTTTTCATTTCTAGTCTCACAGTATAAACATGTATGTTTTCTGTCTGTTCCAGTAAGAACAATTATTATAAGAACCTAATAAATATATTCCACTCAGTTCCATTCTTTATCCTGGACAATGCCAGTCCCCGCGCAGAACTCAAATACTCACATAATTGATTATAAAAGAGATTTCTAACTTAAACAGGAAATAGTCTTTGCTGCTTTGCAGGGATAAACTAGGTATTAATATTACAGATGTAGAAGAATGTTTTACAACCTCTAAGGGACTCCTACAGATTTGACCAGTCAATTATCTGCAGACTTTTAACTGTCTAAAAGAGTTCCTCAAAGAAAACAGCTGTCTCATCTTAAGAGTGAGGATGCCCAATAGAGCCTGTGGAAAGAAACATGCCTTCTATGAATAACATGAATTAATTGAACTATGAAAGAAATAAACCCTTAAATTGTGTTTATTTTTCCATAATATTTAACTTACCATCATGTATTTTTTAACTAAGTTTTTGTTGAAGACATACCTTAGCCTCTGGTGAAATCTTTTCTTCACTTTTAGACATGATGAATTTACAGCATCTCAAAAACATTTACATAAGTTTTGCAAAGCAGCAATATGTAATTTTTCATTTTTGAAATTGTTTTCCTATTAAAATATCTATTTAAAAACAAAATATCAGACAATGCTATGAGATAAGGAGAATAAGAACATTCTTAGGTATCTACTAAATTTTAGTCAGATTTCTTTAGCCTTTTCTCTGTAACCAGAAATTGGACTCTGTTTTGAATCAGAATGGGTCTTTTGGAGTGAAACTTTATTTTTATTGCATTTGCAAACGTTTGCTACATTGTCTCTGGATAGGTGCTACTCACTCTTTCATAAACCTAGTGTTTTCCTAAGTCTTGGCACTTTTGTCTCAAGTATTCTGTTTTAAAGTGAGGTTCTGACATTGGCACTGGTGTCTTCTCTCTGGTGACCAGTGACAGGACTGAGGGAATGGCCTTAAGCTATGTCAGGAGAGGTTTAGGTGGGATATTAGAAAAGGAGAAGGTGGTTGGGCACTGGAATAGGGCAGTGGTCACAGCACCAGCCTGAGAGAGTTCAAGAATTTGGACAATGCTCTTAGGCACGAGGTGTGGTTTGTGGAGCTGTTCTGTTCCAGGCCAGGATCTGGACTTCAGTGATGCTTTTGAATCCCTTCCAACTCAGGATAGTCTATGATCCTAATGTACGTGCCTGTTCAAGTGGATTGAAATGCCCATTCTTTCCAGTAGCAGCCTATAGTGGATATAATTATTCCTAGAAGCACTAGTGCTCTGGGGAAAAGTGAAGAAATAATATGGAGCACCAGACTTTTAGCTTATTGTCTCTTCAGTGCAGTGCATTATCTTCTGTATTCCTCTTCTAGGATTAGTTCCATTCTGGTGCCTCTCATTCTGTCTTGATCCAGCCATGCTTGGCAATGACATTGTGAACCACTTTAATGTGCTTGTGCCTTGCCTACGCACTCTTGCTGCTCTCCAGCAGCACTGGTCTCTCTAAGTTCATTCTTTCCTTTTCATACCCAAGTGCACCTGCTGCCAAGAGCTCTCATAACTGTCTTGTTGTGCTGTCATCTTCCCTACTATTTGTATTGACTGTTGTACATTTTCAAAGGAATATTTAGGGAATATTTAATGTTAGAGTACCCTTCAGTGCTTCTGAACAATAATCTGAGGCACAACACAGATCAGAGGGTTGCTATAATAGATTTTGTTTGCTCTTTTCAGGGTTACTATTTAGACACTGAATAACAAAGTGAACTATTTTCTTTACATTTAGTTACTATCATCTACATACTAATAATGATAAGTAGTCAGACAGCAATAAAATTCTTTCAGACCCAAATGCATTTGTTGTAATCAGAGAAGATAATTTAGGGTGAAGTAGTGATCATTAATCTAGAATTTTTAAACTGTCTGAAGACTTCCAGCTGCTGAGAGAAAATGGAAGAGTTCTTTTGCTGGAGTAGTTATTTTGCTGCAGAAACTCTGCTGAGATGAAAAATTTGGTAATTTCCCTTATTTGGTTAATACTAAACACGTAGCCCTGCTGGTTCCTTGTGGAGATGTGCCCTGTACTTGGTATGGTTGCTTTGTATCACTCCAAGGCTCAGTACTTTACAAAACTGTATCTCTTCTATCCTTTATAACTTGTGTCATTAGATTAATTTTTAATGTTATTTTTCTTTTTCTGGAATTGTTTCTGGAATTGATTTACATACAGATGTAGGTAGATACTGTGCTGTGAAGAGACTGACCTTTGGCAGTATATAACACAAACGGTGAATGTTAAATTGCCTTTTCCTTTCTCATTATTACAAATTTAATGTTATTAGTAGCTAAGGGAATGATATCCACTAAAAACATAGGACTTTTATCCTGATAGTGTCCTTTTAACTTTGTATTTTTCAACTTTTTTTTTTTTTTTGGTCTGTATTCATATCAGAAAGTAAGTCTTGTGAAGTCTCATGATCTTTCTTTTGGCTGATTTTTTTATGGTGAATTTAATGCAGTAATTCAAATGCAAACTTATAAAATAGTCTGAAAAGAAGAATTGCTCTAAGCAATGTCCTCTCTTCAATATTTGTGAGGTGCTTGCAATATTCTTTGCTCTTATACAATGAACAAATAAACTGAAAGGAGCCAGTTTATAGTTGTGAAATCCCATATTTCTTTGGGGACAGTGCAATGTAAATCTCATTGATGATACAATGACTGTTGTGATATGACATCCCAATAGAAACCAGTGTCCTCCTTACAGAATATGAGACTTAAAGGTGTGGGAAAACCACCTGGGAACTGATAGGAAATCCTGCTTTTTCAACTTTTTTTTGGAAGCATATGTTTAAATAAAAGCCACAGACTCGCTGAACTTTCATATTAACAGGAGGACAGACGTGCATCACTTTGAAAGAAATTCCCTGGTGCAGGTGTTCACAACAGAGAAGTTACTATGCATTTTGCTTTGGCAAGTTGTGCTCTTTGCAACAGGTCTCAACAGAGACTTTAGTAGGGTACAAAATAGGAATAGATCCTTTATCTTCCCTCCTGCCAATGGAAGCCTTTTAGTGAAGTTAAAGCATCCACTCCTTGGACTCACTGAGTGTTTCAGGCCATTTTTAACTATTTTTAGGGTACTTATACTCTTTATTTACAGTGAGCTCTCATCTGTGTTATGGTATATGGTACAGTTATTCTACCATATAGGATGAAGCTTTAGCAGCTCTATGAGGATCAATAAGGTAAAACAATAGTATTAAATCTGAAAAATTAATACTATTATTAGGTTATTCCTTATGCAAAGCATTACATTTTTATCTCAACCTTTTATTATTATATAATAATATTATTATTATTCCCTTTTTTTAATGGTTATATGATAGGGACTTAAATCTGTAATGGTCAACCTTGAAAAAAATACCCTTTGTACACATGGGAATGTTTTTAAGGACTAAAAGTGACTGCAGATTCACTGACACAAAGTTGATTAGAAGACAATGGATATTTTAAAATACTTCTGACAATTTTGAAATAACATCAGTCTTTCATGATGAACCTATTTTTATTCAAAACCAGGACAATCATAGAAAGCCACACTGAATCTTTTTGTATTTATTAATTTCCAAAGTATAAAATAAGTTTTAAACTATCATACTTATCTAAATTTCTTTTCTTTCAAAATCTGACACCAAATGAATATTTTCCTTTATACTTGAATTACTTTTTTTATGATTTCTCTTTTCTATGTTGAGCTTCAGACTGAAGAACATATTTACCATAGAGTTATGGACCAGTGAAACCAAGGGCTACAGTAAAACTGCTGATGCAGTGTTAACTACATGAGCAATTTAATAGTTATTTTATCCACAATGAAAATACTTTAAAATACTTCCTTAGATGTTTGTAAAGGTGGCAGACAGAGGGCTGTGGGCCAAGACTGTGAGCTTAGTGGTCTCGTAAACTGCAGCAATACCTTTGTTTAAACTATGAGCTTCCTTCTATTGTTTCCTGACAGTTATTTCTCCTAATTGTTACCCTTCTTGTATGTTTTGACCATAAGTAAATTGTTATTCTATATAATGAGAATTCTTTGAATTCTTTACGTGCTTGCTTGGTAAGAATAAAACAACATGTATGTCTGTTGTTCTTGCATTTATGGGACATGAGAAAAAAACAGATGGTAACTTGAATAACTTAAGGCACATTATTATGTTAATCGATTTATCCTGATACAAAATAGTTATTCTAAAGTAAAATTAAACTAAAATTAGAGAGGGAAAAAAAAGACAACAGTGTCAGAACAGTTCTGGAAGGAATTGTGGTCAGTAAGGTGTTTGAGGAAGGACAGGAAAATGAAGAGAAATGAACCATGATGGGTGTGAGATTTTGGATACCCTATTAAACAGTCTTGGAAATAAAATCAGAACCAATGTGCTTTATGCTTTTCCATATATTTATTCCAGAAATCACTGGGTCTGGGAAGCATCTTTTCTGGCAGATGATTTGAGCTTGTTTTGACATATATGATCAATCACAGGACTGATGCAAAGAAATACTTCCTTACTGTTTCTCTCTATGTATTTCAATGTATAGTCCCAGGGACAATGATTATCAAAGTAACACGGAGACATAGGTGTGTAGAAAAATATACACATATGATATAATCACTTCAAGTCTACTTAATCATTCTCCTCACAAGTTGTAAAACAGATGTTTCTCCACAAGTATACATAAATTCTCCAAAGATATATTTTGCCTTTATATATCCTTCCTCTTGCCAGGATTTAAATTTTCTTACTGTCATATTAGCATGTTAAAGTACAATTTAGGCTACTTTGCTCTTTTTTGTAGTTCATTAACCTATGCAAAACTATTTTAGGTATAGTTTGCTTAATTTCAAAAGAAAAAGTATAGTAAAAGAATTCAGAAAGACTGACAAGTTGATTCTGAGTAAATACATACATGTCAGTGGCATAACTATCAGCTCTTCTCTGTATTTTTACTTCAGAAATTGGTTAATTTACCTTAAAAACACTCACCTGTTTAACTGGTATAGCAAACTTTTACTGATGCAATACCCCATATGTGTAGGCATAAAGTGAATAATTTTGTAGAGGCAAAATGGATCTAGATTAAGGTAACAATAATTTACTAACAAAGCCTATTTTGATGACTTTCTCCCGAGGAAGGAGAGCAAAGTGTTTCTGGTCCAAAAAGTCATACACTTTCTGCATAAGCAGCTAAGGGATGATTGGTGAATGGTTGATGCTACCATGATCACAGATTCTCAGCTTTGCCTGACTTTCATAAATCCTTTCACCATATTTTTGATACAGCAAATTTTTCCTTCTCATTTGCTTGAACAGCTTGAACCAAGACCTTGTCTTTGTGTCTGCCCCATTTAAGCACCTCAGTACTGGGAAACAGAACTGAAAAATGTCAGCATCACCTATTGGGCAGGCTTGGAACAAGAGCAGGCTTTTGTGATGGAGTGATTCCTCAGGAGAGGATGAGAGAATTGCATGTCTTGGAGATGCAGGAGGAGGTGAAATGACTCCTGGGAACAGGGCTGCCTGGGGAAAGAGCTCCCACAGCCTGGGGCCTGGCTAATACCTCTGAAACCTCTCACAGCTGCATGGCATCTCACCTGCCTTGAGCAAGGCTTAACCTAAAATAGGAAACACAATCAGTAGAACCTACATGGGATGATAGAGGTCTTAGAAAGGAGATGTAAAAATAAACAAGCAAGAGAAAAAAACAGAGAAAAATTATTACCAGAGACAGAGGTCTAAGAAACATAAATGATGAGCACTGAGAATAAAACTAATAAATGTAAAGGCTATCAAAAGAAAGGAACAGGTCTCTAAAGAAGGTCAGAGATCCAAGCAGGTGTGAAAATTCAATCTGCGGTTTAGAAAAAAAAAATTCTTTGTCTGTTTGAAACCCTAGTTTCTACCTGCTGATGAGGAAATTGAGAACTCAAGATTGTGTTTATATGATGGCAACTGATTTGCATGCAGTAACAATGGTCCTGCACACATACCAGGTGGCATGCACTTGTGACTATAAGCAATATTTTACCTATATTACAGCTGGGTGATGCACTAGCTCTTGGGCTTTTCTGAACCCTTCTTCTTGTGCAAGCAGAAATTACTTCATACATTATATTCTACATTTCTATTATACAAATCTCCTTCAGATAGATGTAAATATTTTGATTTTATTTTTCTAAAAAATTCCAAGCTGGTCCAAGGTGAATTAAGGAAATTTAAGTAAAACAAAAAGTGATTTAATGTTAACTTTTTCTGCTTAGGTAACTTTGTGCTTCTTCAGTATCATTGTATTTATTGAAGAAACACCTGCCCTTAAGCCTGACATCCTCCTTGCTCCTCACAGGTACAGATTCCACTTCTCCAGTCACATCACAGGACCAAGTGATACAGTGGTTCCAGAAATGCTGCCATTCAATACCATCTCAAATTTAAAATTGGACTAGTATGTTCTTATGGATTATGTTTTGCATGTTACTGTACAGACCTGTAAGAGTCTCAAACATTATTGGGCTAATTTAAACAGCAACAACAAAAACACCAAACCAAAACAAAAGCAGTAACATAAATGAAAAGTAAGTGAGACAAGAATAAGAGAAGTTTAGGTCACTTCGATTCTTGCCATTGGCAGATATTTCAGGTTGCAAGGTGTGTCTTTCTGTGTCTTTTTAATGATAGGAATGAACTCAGGATGACAGACAATTTTGTAGATTATTTATAGTTTCAAAGGTCTCCTGAGTGCTTTTGATGCACCCTTTCTATGCTTCATTTGCTCTCCTAAAATAATTTTACAGAAAACATTTTGAATAGTTTTTGAATACTGCAACATTTTGGTAAGAAAATGTACAGCAGAAGCAGACAACATAAAAGGATAATATTTACAGTGGATGTGGTATCAAGTATTGTATTTGCTGTTTCTCAATTGATGCATTGTATTAAGCAAATTCACTTTGTTCAGTGTCTTAAATGTCTCATTTTCAGTTCACAATGAGAAGTTATATTTTCTTTTCATGAAATAAATCACAGTTTAATTTCTCAGTTTCTACTTTTCCCAATCCCATAGGCCATAGTTTAGTATTCTCCTGTCCCTCTCTCCATCCCAAAAAAAAAAGAACCAAAGAATTGAAATGAAAACAAGCAATGAAAAAAACCCCAGCTCTTCTGTAAATGGGTTTATTTTGAGATGATAATTTTGATATATTAAAGCAATAGAAATAATTATTCTCTCAGATTTAAAAATAAAATTAAACAGCAATGCCTTTGTTGAAGAACAAATTAAAAGTGACAAATCTGACACAAGCAAAATATGTAGTTCCATGTCATCCTGTCTGTCCTCATGTTAATGTGGAAATGTTTCTTAAAATATTTCTTAAATCCCATTTGGCTTTAATAATTTTAGTAGTGTAACTCCTACTCCTTCTCTTCAGGGATCATAGCATAGCAAAGGAAATCTCCTAGGACCTTATTCTGCCAGTCTTATCCTGAACAGTAATTTAATCCACCATAATCCCATGGAAATAATTTTAGGGATTTGTAGAGGAAGATGCTAGTCCAAATGAAAGCTATGTCCTATATGAACAAGTTATGATTGCTGTTTTTAACTTTCTAAAATAACTTTGCTTCTAATGTATACTCTAATTCAGAATGTGTTGTGGGAAGAGGAGGAAGATAGTTTATTAACTTTGATTATTTATGAATCTCCATATTTTTCAGTTTTGCAAATCATAGTTAATCAAGCTGATGTAGTAATTTCTCTTATAAATCACTGCTCTTCCCTGCTTATTGATTGGTTGAGTATTTTACTTCTCTGATTAAGGATTGTTTTTCTGTGTGTAGAAATCTGAAGGAAAAAGAATTATCTCAGTCATTTCCAAAGCAGAGAAAAAATAAGGGAATTTTTCCCACTTATTGTTCCATTAAAAATGTCTGTGAAGAAATTCCACAATTTGAAGCAGTTCATGTGTTGATTATCATAAAATTCTGTCTGTGTTAATCCATCCATTGATAGATCTGACCTATTTGAAACACTAAAGCCTTAAAACCCATCGAGTCCCTGAGTGGTAAATTTCAGCACAGGAGCACGGTTTTCCTGGCGGCGTACTGTTAATATGTATGGAAGTGCAAAGCTAATTCTACACACACAGCATGATGCAACTTGAGTAGAAATACTTACAATTTCCTTCCTGGGGAAATACTTGTTGGATTTGAAGCAGGAGACCATAACAGGAGAAAAGATAATTATACTCACATTTCTCACTTTTACTATTCATTAAATGCCCGTCTTATTTCATTTGACAAGGTAGGCAAGATACAGTCTCCCATTTTACAAAAGTTGCAGACACATTTCTCGTTTTATACCCACACTAATTCTGAAGACATTCATTCAGAATACTTAAGAGGATCTGTTGATTATACTAATTTTCAAAGCCAAGTAAACTTCATTGACAAAATTCTGCTTTCTAGCAAAGTTTCTAGTTTTGGAACATCAGTGTATTTACCTATAATGTACAGAGAAGGAGATATCCTCAAGTCATGACCCTATTTCACCAGAGGGCTTTCTGCAGTAAACAAATGTTTCAAAAGGTCATTTAATTCTGCTGATATTTTTGGATCCAAAACCTGGACAATCTACTTTCTTCTTTCAGGCTTGAATCCTTGCTCCTAGTTTTCCTGACTACAGCGTGTAATTACTTTTAAATTACTACAGTGATTTCCTTCAAGAACACCTGGTGGATGATACCTCATATTTATCTGTCCCTGTAGGGACAGATAAATATGAGGTATTCCCCTGTAGGGGACACGTGGGCAGAATTACACTTTACCTGTATATGCATTCCTGTTCTGCACTACTCCAATAAAAGATATTTTCCCAGATGCCCCCATAGAAATTAATATCTCTGTCCATTTTAAACATGAAGCAGAGATTTTGAGTTTTTTTGAAT
Organism: Thryothorus ludovicianus; assembly: GCA_013397245.1. Taxonomy (NCBI): domain Eukaryota; kingdom Metazoa; phylum Chordata; class Aves; order Passeriformes; family Certhiidae; genus Thryothorus; species Thryothorus ludovicianus. The sequence goes on along the minus strand of VZTB01007840.1, from coordinate 63,078 downwards.
TGAAAACTTGCTTGGAAACAATATGTATTTGTAGTATCAATGGCTATTTAATTTTATTTGAATATCTAGTCGATCATAACATAATCTTTCATTTCAGAAGCTTTCTTGTCAAAACCTTAATAGCCATGAATCAAATACTACATTATTTCCTCACACAAATAACATTTTAAATCAGTGGAAGAGAAAGCAGCAGAATGAAAAGGAGGGACGACAAGATAGAAGGTTAAAAATAACCATGGAAAAGAGCATAGCCACCTGTGACAAATTACTAGAATGGGGCTTGGAATCTGACCTTCTCATTCCACAAAATTAAGAGAGCTTGGCAAGAATTTTTAGCTGCAGAACTGGAAAAAAAAGTAAGTTAAAGGTGGTCCTGTGCTTTTATTTTGAAAGGGTGCTAAAGCGCAGAAATGCTGACATTGCCTTTTTCCTTACTATGAACTGTATTTTCATTTCATAATTTTTCAGCCATAGAGCTTTCAAAATAACTTTTCATTGAATTAAATAATGTGCATTATTTTGAGGAAATATATTTACTTATACATGGTTTAAAAATATAAATTACTTGTAGCCCATATTTTAAAGGAGTAATTAGCATTGACCATAGATTGATTATTGCATATTCCTACTTTTTCGCCCAGGAAATCCAGTGGATCAGGTAGATCCTGCAGCCTTCCCCCAAACACAGGGAGGTATAAAATTAACCCACTTGTTTGTTGATCAAACTGGATTAAATAAAAAGGAAAAAAGGTGTTCCTGAATTACTTATCTTGAGCCCAGAAAATAACCTACTTGACTGCTGTCATCCAGACTTAGTTCAATCAAAACTTAATTCTGGAATGTAGTTTTGTTACAAGCAATAATTAAATATCTGAGGGGGTAAGAAAGATTTTAAGGTAGATATAAAGCCTTTAATTAGATCTGTTTTGTAAATTATTAATTAATTTACATGTGGCTGGTATAAAACTTACCAACTACTTACCTTTGCTGTGTTGCCAGCATAGCAGTTTCGGATTTGTAGAAGCTAATAGGTAGCCAGGCATTGGTACTATCTTTTTTGGTGAGGACAGAAAATTTTCTTCTTCAAATATCCATGGTAAAATGGGGTCCATCTAGCTGGGGAGTTGTTTTGTCTGGAGTGCAAGTGCCTGTCTTGCAGTCACACTTGAAGGAACAAACTGAGGTTGACTTGCTGAACATGTGAGTCTAGTGAAGGCTTTATTTCTCTTAATGGTTCACTTGTGCTGGACCAGCATCTCTCCAGAAGTTCTATGAATATTATAATTCCTGCCAGAGAACTAGGCCAGTCACTGCTGTTTATTCTATTTCAGATCTCTCTGGGAATTTTCTGAGTCTCCCACTGCTGTGGATACATAAGAAAATCATGTTTTGTTTGAAGTTAAGGGGAGATGAATAAAGATTCTAACTGTTATTGGGAGAAGCTAAATAAGATAAATAAATAATTATTATTTGTATATTGGAAATAGAAGATAAGTAAAAAGAATAATGCTTGCAGGATTACTTAATCAATTAAATTGTTCATTAATGGTAGGATTAATTCAGTTATAGGGTGAGCTGTCCCTTATGCCATAATGAAAAGAAAATTAAATTAAACTATTTCCATTTTCACATGCAAAGAGTGCCCAGAAGCAAACAGGTTTCAATGTAGTTATTAGTGCCTTCCTGATCCAGTTACTTCCTATATACTGTATTGTATTTAGAAACAAATTAAAATAATTTAATTGAGATTTTCAAAGTCAAGCACCTGGAAGTTAGGGAATAATAGAGGTGAACTTTAATTTTTGTCCTATGTGCTTGAATGATCTTGAATGTACTAGCATCCTGTGGAAATGCTCATAAGGGAGGAACTTACCACCCTGTGCCACAAGCTTTTATAATGTAGAATTTCAGGGCAATTTCTTAACACTTATTCCTTCAGGAAAATAGTAAACATTTCGTATGTGTAATTTAAGAGTCTTCTTGCCCTACAGACCATATTTCTTTCACATACATAACAGCAATATAACATCTGCCATTTAAGTATCTGAACTAAAGGACTATCCTAGAAACTGAAGACAGATGGTCAGAAGAAAGTTACAGTTTTTCCTGAGTTTCTTTTTCTCTGATTTAAATGATCTCCAACTTCCCAAATTCTGGGTACAAACTGTGACCTATGGCACTTGGAAAGAGCACATTGTTCCTTTTATGCCTTGCCACTCTCCCTTTGAGTTTCAAGCTTATTAGGCATAGTTACTATTTTATTGGAAATATAAACTGAATCCTTAATTATGTACTTGGCATTGCTTGGCATAAAGGTAACTTTTTCTATTAGTACAGGAACTAGGGAAAAAAGATGGCAATTTAATGTTTGCATCTTAGAAGAACTTCAAAATATCATGGAGAAAATGGCATGCTTATAATAGAGAATCTCCATACAAAACATGGAAGATTTTCAGACTAGAACTATGAGGTGAGGGTCTAAGTACAAGGTTGTGGTTAGTGTCCCAGGAAACATTGCAGTAAACTGAGAAAAATGTTCCTGTGTTATTTGTTACTTTCTAGAAGGAAATGGGAAAATGAGCTTCATCATTAGGCTGAAAAGGAGAAGGGAAAAAGGCATCACTTCTAAAAATGGTATTAAAAAAGGAAAGAAATATTTTTTGGCTTAATTCCTGCTGACAGATCTACCTAACAACATTCCTTTAATTTCTCTGGAGTGCTTCTTAAAAGTAGAATTCAGCGAGAATTTCAGATTGTTTCTTGGCTTTCAGGCTTTTACCTTATTTACCAACATTAAATATATACTTTGGGAAGGAAAGGGCAGGGATGATGTCACTACATGTCCATATGGATTTCACTGAGATATCTAAATTAATAACCCCTATTATTGACATTTTAATGAGTCTGTTGTGCCATTTCGGCTGTAGCTCATTGCTAACTATTTTTTGGTGTCTCTTTCATCCTGTGAATCTCTGTTCCACCCCAGCCACCTCTTTGTGCCCCTGCATCAGTTCTGTTCTGGCATGGGTGCCTGTGTGGCTGTGCAGAAATCCAGACTGGGGAACTGGATTTTCTGAAGTTACAACCATTCAAATAATTTTTTTCTTCTTTGCAATCACACAGATTTTCCAGGTGAACACAGAGTTTTTCACCCAGCTAAGCAGACAAGAGTAAGAGGCAGCTATTCAAATTATCACTGAATGTAAACCTATATTTTTGGGGCACCTGGTATATATCTAGAGAATTTTGATTTCCTAGCTTTTTAAAGTCAAAATGTGCCAATAATATGCTGTTTGTTATTAGCACTAATTTATTATATACCGAATTAATTTTGATGTTACTTCTAGAGGCTCAGTAAAAATAGATATCTTTCCACACAGAAATTTTAAATTATTCTCTAGCTCCGAACATGGTGAATGCCTAAAGCTTAAGTTCAGTCGTTAAAAAATAATGTTTTGTCTTAAGCTAAGATCAGCATTTTGTTTAGTGTTGCATATATATTTTTAGACTCTCTAATAACTCTTTTATTAAATGTTAAGAAAATGCTAATTTATAAAATCTCTGGCTATAAAAAGCTATTTTCCACTACATTTCAAGTTTATTTCATTATTTGTCATTATTGATTTCTAAATTAATTAATCTTAATTAAAGAAGATTTGGTACACTAATTCTTATCTTTTCATTAAATGGCAACACAAATTTTCAGTGTCTGGTGTACAGTTTATTCACCATGGTAAGGGTATGATGTGAAGATTCCTTTTCTGTTAGAATGTTTTACTGAATAGTCTGTTAAATTGTCTTGCTTCCATTTAATTCATATGGATTGAGAATCTTAAAAACTTATTACTTGTGATTTTTCATAGCACTTCTATACCAATGAAGCCAGCATATCAAGCATAATTATCTCTGAGCTTTCAGCATTCAAATTCCTGTACTCTAATTTTGTGATTACTTAAAAAAAAAAATAAAATAGCATTTCAATGATTTTTAAGCAACATAGAAATTTATGTCAGCAATAAGGTATTATGAGGAATGATAATAAGGTGTATCTTACCTTCTTCATTCAAGTTTGAATTATCTTGCTATTATTCACCAAAGTGAAACTGTACAAAGAAACAGAAATAATGAAGAAAACATTGCCCTGTGTACTGGAAAATAAATTGAAATCATCAGTTCAGAATGCTAAATGACATTAACAGTTTATCACAATTTACCTGTGAAAATGAGATTAGAATACTTACGAATCCAGACAAAATTGAAGCTGTGTTTTTTTTTTTGTATTGTTGCATTTTGAACAGATGTCAGCCAGATCAGTGAAAATCTAATCTTGTTGTTAGAAATATACACTTCAAATGCATATCCTTGTATTTATTTCATTGCTATATTGAGCAACTTTCTGTAACTTCCAGTATTTGAAGAACTTGAAATCAGTATTTAAAACATTGCAAATAAAAGTGTAGAGCAACAGAAAAGGAAGAGAAAGAGAAGGTTTTTCAATATGCTTGTTACTATAATTTCATGTTTTTCCAGTTATACTGCTGTTTGAAGAAAAATAATAAAAAAGATAGGATGTACCCTCAGCATTTTCTGTATTGTAGTCTTGACATTGCAGTTGGCCCTATATAATCAAACTTCATTCAAAGAATAGCTCCTCATGAAATGGACTTTAGTTTTGAAATGATGCATTCTTTTCTGGAGCTTTTTTGGCAGTATGAAACTGTATCTTTCAAAAACAATCTGCTCTGTGTTGATGCAGAAAGCTAATAAAAGCAAATAAAAGTTCTGTTTATCAAGGCATATGGCAACCCTTATTTTTGTACGATAACAAAACTTGCTGTGAGGTTCATATATAAATAAAAACTAAATTCAAGGCAAATATGAACAGTAGAGAAGAAATAAAACATAGAGTGTCTTAGATTTATAAAAATCTGATAAAATATTCTTTATATTGAAAATGTGGAAATGTGAACACTTTCCGTTCATCTCTTCGTGATTCATATACATTTATATGTCCCTGAATAAATGATCAGTATATATCTCCTAATAACCACTCCTATTAATAAAAGAGATATGATATGCAAGTTGAAATAAGCATTTATTTTCTGTGCACAAAATCTTTTTGCAAATTAGACAGATTAGACAAATTAGTGACATGTATTAGGACTTGAACACTGGAAAATAGAACCTAAATAAGCAAAAGTCAGAAAAGAAGAGTCTGCTGAGACTAAATGCCTCAAAAATCTCCGTGCATATTTCTGTCCACCTGTCATATGGTGATTATTTTGTTTAAAGAGCAAGCAAATTTGCATAGTGGTTGTGTGTATGGCCACCATTAAATGATATCTTCCCTACTATGATTTCATAGCATTTTCTCTTCCAGTGTTGCTGGCTGCTTTGCTGCCAGATGCCAGTGGATATTTAGGCCCAGAGGAGCAGGCCAGACAAATAAGGTAGGCTAGTTCAATTTCAGGATTGCAATCTGTATTTAAAGGTCTATATATTTAGGATAAAAATATCAAAAATTACTGAATTGTTAGAAGGGAAAGGTGGCATTGAAAAAAGGGGTGAAAATAAATCTGTAATGGGTAGAATTTAAAAACAATTTATCCTCCAAAAATTTGCTTTGTTTTAAATACACAGCTCTTATAAAGATTATTCGATTGAAGCTGTGTATAACAGTCACACATCTAGTTTACAATATTTTGGAAACAAAACTTTTGTAGTTGAATAGTACCCTGAACAGAGGGATTTACTCATATATTATTAGGTTATTGATATTGCAAAATGTAGTAAAGGGCATAATGAAAGGAAGAATATCAAGCACATATTTTATCCGGCATCTTTGGTACACATGAACTTTATCTAAGTCAGTTTGTCTATTACTTCTTTTAACAGGGATTTTATTATAGCAACTTGAATGCGAGTTTATTTGGAGTACTTGCTCTAAAATCAAAAGGTAAAGATTATAATGCAGTTAATATTCATGGACGGCAAGAAACTAAGAAGAGATTTGTTCTTTGCTTTACAACAGAAGTAATCTCTTTTGTGCTGGAAGAGGCCGAAGTGGTTCATGTTCTTTGGAGTTGAAAGTTCATTGAATTCGTTGTCAGTTCAGTTTCACAGTATCCAACTACCAAAGCCAGGCATTCAGCATGAATCTGGTGAGAGAGAAATACAAATGTTTTCCATTTCAGTGTAGCCCCTATCACTTATGAGCTTTTCCAAGTTACCAGATACATGCAGTAAATTGTCAGCTCTAACAGATCTCCTGGATCTTAATCATTCTTTTATAAAGTGAACTTATAAGCCAACAATTTAACTGAAATTTAATATGAATCATGACTTCACAATACATGCAGCTATAGTGATACTGGATAAGTGAGGATGCAAAAGAGAACTGGTCTTTGCCCTGTGCCTATCTATTGCACATCTCTTGGTGAAGTGTTAAGCTGTGCTGTCATGTTAGTATATGTGAGCCACTCCAGGTATTTTGGGAAGCCTCTTAACACAGCCATAGTTAAGACTTTGCTTCTGAGTAAGCTACAGGCCTGTAAGTAGCTGCTACAGGAACTCTAAAATAACAGGACTGAGCAAACCACATCACTGCTCTACTCTTTTGTGTGTACAATTTCTCTCCCTTACCTTACCTAGTCTAGTACAGACTCCTTAATTCATGCAACTCACTTCAGACATCTGTTAAAGTATACACTGGACTCCAGCAATCTCTGTTTCTGTCCATGGAATGTACAGGGAACTATCACAGAGACATGTAATATATCACAGAGATATGTAATATATCACAGAGATAAAGTAATACGGCCACAGTTGCTCAGATTAAGCATTTTCAAAGTGATGATAAAAAAATTAGAACACTCTTCCACTTAAGGAAGTTTTAATCAGAATTGAGAGAGCAAAAGGAGAAATTTAGACATAAAATCAAGAAAAAAGGTTTCAACTCAAATGCTAGCTGAGGGCTGTAAGTAACTGAGGTAAGGAACCTGACAGTTTTATGTGACACAGACAATCAACAACATTTCCAAGTACCTAGTGGTCTAGACTTTAATGGAAACACAAAATGAGTTTGCAGATACACTGTCTTCTTTCTGCCTGAGGGGCAATTTGTGAGGGAAAAGTCTATAAGCAAAGAAGGAGTCTGAAAGAAAGAGATAAGAATGCTTTGGGATTCTTGAAGTTAAGAGGAAACGAATCTGAGGAGTCAAATTCCAGATCTAACAAAGTCAATGGCAACTATCCCATTTTTTTCATTAGGAGTCAGGATGAACAGGAATATCAACAGAATATGATTAAAGGAAGATTTGTCCCTTCTTTTTATGCAGCATCTTATGTTTATGTACAGTCTGTCATCCACAGGGAAGGGCTTTAGAAACTTCATACGGTAGAGTTCATGTTTCTCTGAAATGCAAGTGCATCGATGATGAAAGATTTAAACTTTTCAACACAGCAATCCAGCAATATATAACTGTTTACTACGGAAAACACAAAGTTGTTTCAATGACATATTTTGGGAACAGTGGAAATGTCCTTAATAAACTCAAGTGATTACCTTTGAAAGTCTGCTCTTGAAACAGTTCATGAGCTAATGCTATAATTTACATTGCTGTAACAGCAGATTCAGAGAGAAAAGAGTCTACGGAATGTCAACATTTCTTCCTTTATCATGTTTTTTTTCTTCAAAGATGTGATTCCACTTTACTTATTTATTTATTTATTTATAGTTTAGAGTCAATTCATACCTGGAGCTCCTATAGCTCCTATAGTAAGAAAATAGAGCTGTGCCACTTAAAAGAATTTTTTTCACTGGTGCTGTTTACTTCACTCATATATCTATAAAATATATATTTATCATTCAGCCTTGATGTGTTCTTGCATGTATGTACCAAAAATATGGCTATTTTTTTTCTCTCTACATGGAGAAAAACATCCTTTTTTTTTGGAGGTTTTCCTTCCAACAAACTTTTCCAATTGATGTATTTTATGGAAAAGTCCCAAAAACATAGACTGAGGATTATCAGCTGTTTCTTCTCTTACTTTCCTTTTTACTGAAAAACACATGAAATATACAAATTACAGAACATGAAGCTCATATGAACAAGCCCTTGGTGATCTGAGATATGAAGCTTTTTACAAAAGTAATCTGTGAGTTTTAAAAGACAACCAAAAATCCCATTAATAAAAACAAATGCTCGTAGGTAGTTATTATTGCATTATAAAAAAATCTTTTAAACTGTTACAGTATTAATAAATATCTATGGTTGATAGTTTATCATATAGATAATATAGTTTGATTCCTAATGAATCAACATGTTGCCGTTAACCATTGTGTGCCATATATAACTACTTTATTAGATATAGAAGTGACCCAAATTCAATTAGATGCATTACCTTTTGTGTAAGAAAAATTGATTTTAAAATACACTTGGAAAAGGGCACAACAGCATAGATTTCAGTGTCTTCACACAACTATAAACCAGCTGACCTACAGAGAGCTTTGGAAAGTATGAAGTCATACTTCATGTATGTAGGGGGCATGTTTGATTTTAGTATTAGGCAATATCTGATTGCAAAGCTAACTCCAACCAAAATAAAATAGAAAACTTTGACTATGTAAGACTCAATACTGGAGAAAATTTATGATAATTTTTTTTAAACTACCCTATTGTCTGCCATACAGAGCATCTATATGTTAAAGAAACTATATTATTTCATAACTCATAGGCATAAATAAGTATTTTAGAGAATTACTGATCTGATATATTTAATGTCTTTTGAGAAAGATGAAGTTTTAAACCCATTCTTGGGAGCAAAGACCTAAAAATCCTACATGTATGATGTGGGGCAGATTACTTGTATTTTTAATTGCTATCATGCAAAACACCACTCCTTCCTGTTTAGTATTTTTGTACGATGTGCACTGTTTTATCACAGTTGTATTAAATACTCTAGCAAAGTATGATTTTGTTATTAAGATAAGTTATTAAGCTCCATGAGCTGTCCTGATTTAATGAAAAGTTAGTCAGTTCCTTATCTTACTGTTTTTTTAATTTACTATTATTATTTATTGGTATATTTGGATTAAAAAACATATTTTCTCAACTTTGTTGCTGCTAGAAAAGCTATTTGTGTTTACACATACTTAGAGATACATTTATTATGTTTTCTGAAATGTTGAATATAGCTGTCTGAGAGAAGTTACAAAGCCATAAGTGGCATATATTCATGTTACCTATTTGGTTAAAAAGGAAATGCTGTGGTTGGTCTTATTTGAATTAGCTGTAGCCCACTCAGTGTTGCAGAAAAACTCAAGATGTTGGCTATAAAACTTAAGGAGTTTTTGAACATCCACATTCTTCTACTCAAAGAACTTTTTAAACTCAAATAGTTAAAGAGCTGGTAAAGCTAAAAAGGCAACCAACCACTGAGCACTATCATAGATAGAACACGTATGACAAACACTTCTTAAGAAAATAGTGCTACTGGGATTTGAAACGTATAAATTGTTGATTTACAGTCTACTCTAAATATAATTATATAAGTATTAAATATATATTCAAACGAGATACTCTTTTGGAAGTGAAGATATAATTTTGTTTTTCTTTTCTATGAAACTATATAATTACTGCATTCCTTTTCTTCAATGAGAGATGGTTTAATCTTAAAAATTGCATTTAAATTAAAATATTGAAACTATTTTATGGAAGTTTTTGTTAATGACTTCTGGCTTTGAAAAAGAAACCTACTACTTTTAAGAAAATAGATGTAATGGATATTTTTCTAAAGGCTGTTAATTGAAAATATGTTTTCCCTGCATTTAAATATTTGAAGGTGAATTTAATTTTCTGAAGGAAGTAATAACAAAAATGACAGAAAAAAACCCTGTGTTTTCTTCAATTAAGTCAGAAATATATGCAACCCATATAGACATTCATAACCATTTTACTGAATACGATTTTTTAAAAATTGTATTTGACAGGATGTTGTGAATACCAAATGTACGTTTATACAGATTATGCCAGAATGACACTTTTAAATATTAATTAGCTGTTCAAATGTGTTGCATATCAAAGCACATCTGGTCTGTAGCAAAATGTGAAAAGAAATGGCACATCAGCTTTTAAGATACATTGATAGGGTCACATAGATCAGCTTGTTCCTATCTCCACTCAGGGAGTTTCATCAGCATCTCACTTTTTATGACATAATTTGCATTTTAGGAGACACTATAGCATGTGCTGACATGCCAACATTTTCTCAACAAAAAATTGTTATCTGAGTGGTGAAGTAGGGCTTCAGGGCTGGATTATCTGGAGATTTTGTTCCTGTCCCCAGGGGCTTTAAACTGGTATCCTCATGGGAGCCATGGTTCTCAAGTAAGGAGTACACAGGCACGATGTCTTTCTGTTAAAGTTGTGCCATTGCACAGCCAGCAGTGTGAGGAGCAAGGGGCAAAACTAAAATCAAGGAACGAAAGTCCTGGTATTTCTGCTGGATAATATAACTGTTCCTGGAGAGATGGAAAAGCTATGCTGTTGCTTCTGTTCCCATGATGACTTTTTAGTGTGTTGACCCTGGCTGGAGTCCAGGCACCCACCAAAGCCACCCTATCATTCCCCTAAGCAGTTGGACAGGGGAGATTAAATATAATGAAGGGTTCATCAGCTGAGATAAGGACAGAGAGAGGTCACTCACCAAATACCATCATGGGCAAACTGGGCTAAAAATTAGAGATATTAATTGAATTTATAAGTTACAAAATCAGAGCATGATAATGAGAAGTAAAATAAATCTTAAATACACCTTCCCTCTTTCTTCCTCCTAGCTCTACCTTCTTCTCTAGTGACAGGGAGAGACAGGGAATGAGAGATTATGGTCAGTTCATGACCCAGGCTTCTCCTGCTGGTCAGGGAGAGGAGTCCTTCCCCTGCTACACCATGGGATCCCTCCCATGAGCAACTGTTCTCTGCAAAATGCTGTGAGTCCATCTCATGAGTCCTCCCAAAACTGCTGCAGCATGGGTCTCTCTTCCACGGGGTGCAGTCCCTCAGGCATAGCCTGCTCCAGTGTGGGTCCCCACACAGGGTCACAAGTCCCACCAGCAAACCTGCTCCAGAGTGGGCTCCTCTCTCCAAGGGTCTGCAGGTCCCTNCCCCCCTGCCTCTCCTGCACTGACCTTGGTGTCTGCAGGGCTGCTCCTGTCACATGTTCTCACCCCACTCTTCTCTGGCCACTATTACAACTGTGCAGTAACTTTTTTTTTTCCTTCTTCTTAATTATGTTGTCAGAGAGGAATTACTATAATTTCTGATTGGCTCAGCCTTGGCCAGCAGTGGGTCCATCTTTGGAGCTTCCAGGGATTGGCTCTGCTGGAGATGGGGAAGCTTCTTCTGGCAGCTTCTCACAGAAACCACTCCTGGAGCACCCCTGCTACCAAAACCTGGCCATGGAAACCCAATACAGTCTTGTTCATCCAAAAGCTCCTGAATGCAGTGCATAAAAACTCATGTTAGACACCTTTGTTGTAGATAAGATGAACCTCATACTTGTTGTCTAAAAGGTGCCCTCTTCAACCCTAGTCCACTTAATTTTACATAAATCCCTTTCCAATTTAAGGTCATGATAAGTAGCTCCCCTAGAGCCATATCAATTCCCTTAATCCTCTCCCTTCCTTAGATCTAGAGCTGTTTTCAGGACAGGTACAACTTTTAAGTGAAATCAGATTTTCGTGTAAAATGGAATTGCTATTCTACAGTGACTTTTCAACTCTGGAAGTCCTCATAATATATGAAATTGGAAATGCATGAAACTTAGGTAAAGACCTATCTGGAATAGTACTGCTACTATGCAAATACTTTGAGGAAAAGTGGTAAATGATGAAGCAGATTTTGAGATAATATCCTCCAAGGTGATTTGATACAAGCAGATAAATTTCAGACAATGTCTTTATTATCTAAGAGTCAAAATTAGGTGCTCAGATACTAGAAACAAAAAACACTACCATTAAATAAATATTTCTTTTTAAATGAGATTATTCAACCTGAAATGCTAAGAAGCTGTGTGAATTAACACAAAATTTTTCTGATCATTCACTGAGATTATAAAAATTCCCTTGTGGCAATAGCTAGAATTAGAGAAACAAGAGTGTTTTTGACAAGGGCAAAAATGAAAGAACAGTAGTTTCCTTTACAAAATTCAGAAACACTAATGCAAAGTAGAAAAGTTTCAGATTCTCATAGCTAATTAGCTAGTACATTAATAACCTGTCCAACAGTAAATAATAGAGATTTTGAATTATTCTATATTTTATGTGATTTTACTAAATTGTAGGTATCATATTAAGTCTTTTGTCAAAACTTTATTAAATCTTATTTGTGTTATCACTTAAATGCATTTTTCTGCTTCATGACTGCATTGAGGTTCTGCTAGAGAAAGCACTGATAAGCAACATTTAGAAGTTATTTATGTCTGTAAAATATGAGCAATGATGATGGTAAAATTTGCCCTGCTTCCTTCCACAAATATGTGAAAACATTTCATAAATGTTTGGAAATAAATAGGTACTTTCTTGAAGAAATAATTCTCAAAATCTTTGAAAATACTGTTCTTAATATATATCATGTATTGTACCTCCCCTCCTCTTTTCTATAGTATTCCAATTTTCTTTTCTACAAGTTCCAAGAGAGATTAACCAGAATTCATGTTTTATGAGAGAAAGAGCAGTGATTGGTCAAGTGATAGATTGAGCTGTGCCCCAAGCAAAGCTTCAGACAGTAGGAATTTGAAATGAAGTCACCAAATGTAGGGCCTTTATCCATTTGTCCCCAGCTAATCAGGTAGTGCCCACAGGTAATGCCTGCATATGTATGTGGGGAGCTGAACTGGGTTTTGGGGATCCCCTGACCTAACTCACCTACAGACATTTATGTCATGGTCCAGTTACTGTAATTATGGTGTTTAATGCATTCTGAGATTCAGTTTTCTTCTCCTTCTGCTGGTCCAGAAGTACACAGGCTTCTCCTAAGACTTCTGCAATATATGCCAACTGCAGTGGAGGTTTTGGGTATTCCTGATTTCTCAAAAAGTATTTTTGTCTAGGTATATGGCAGGTTTATAAACTTTTATCTTAGTCAATGGAGATCAAGGGCTTAGTCCACTCTCCAGCCTGAAATTGGTTTTGCCACTAAAAGGCAATAGTATAGGCTCAATGTCGAAGCCCATTCCTGCTGTCATCTTTCCTAAAAAAAGTTCAGTCTGGGCAGTGAACAAGCAGTAAATCTGAGGAATTACCCTTGGGGCAACAATCTCCCTACAAGTATGCATTTTCTATTTCCTGATAGCTTTCTCTCTTGAATTCTCCCATCTCTTGCCTGCACCTTCAGCTGACACTGGAGGCAAAGGGGAGCACTTTGGAGCTATGAACAGGCTGTTGGCCCTGAGGAGTGCATATGGTCTGCATGACATTGAGATGAAGGACTATAAAAGAAGCACATGCACTGCACACTCTGCCATGTGGAGTGAAAGGCATTGCCTAAGATGAACACAACTGATTTACATTTTTCTTCCCTGGGCCTGCCTATCTACCACAACTGAATTTTTCCCTTAAGCATCTCATTTCATCATTCTTTCTGTTTCTCAAAAATACTGCATTGAGTAATGAAAAATAGTAGTTCAGTGTATCTAAAAGGTTTTGACAGAGGCAACATGTTTTGAGGGGGTATAAGGTAATCATATAAATGCTTCTTCCAATAAGCATTAAAAAGCTGCTTGGAACAGTAGCAATTTCTCAGTTCAGATGAAATAGGTGAAATCTTTGAGAACTGGTAATTAGAAAGTGATTAGTTACTCAATAGCCCAATAATTTTATTAATTCTTTATATGCTGTGCCACATATGCTTACAAATGCAAAGAGAAAGTAATATTCAGACTAGAAGAGAAACCACTCCTGGAGCACCAAATTCTATTTCATTATAGTAAAATAAGGAATTTTATTTCCAACTGTTAGAAAATTGAACACACCTCTTCAACACAGTGGAGTATAAAAGCTACTTTTAATTCTGTGGTCACTATTCTCAATGACAGCATATTACTCCTTGTACTTTTTGAAAACAGATGTAAATACAGAATCATTTTACTTTTTTTTTCTTTCAGTGAATAAGCCCCCTCTTTTAAAGAGTAAGTTATTCTTAGGGTGCTTTTTTAATGGCTGCAAATTGCAGTTACAATATGACACTCAAATGATTAATATATTTTCTGCTTATATTTATTGAATGTTTTGGAATGGATGTTCCTGGTGAGAAAAATGAAAGACTTATTTGCACCACCAGGAAGAACTTCAGAGTTAGTTTCACTGCTAAGAAACTGAGGAATACCATGAGTTTTTCTGAGGTATTAGTATTTTTTCTTCTACCACAAGGAATAATATTTTGAGGGCACATACTGATGTTAAAAGGATTTTTTTTTTTTTTTACTTTAATATGGTGAATATTCCAAAAACAGTCTAGGTACTTTTGGAACAAAAATATTTGCCATTCAGATTATTTGCTACCTGTCTTGGGGTTAATGATTTGTTGCTTGAAATTTTTTTTCTTCCTTAGAGGCTTGGTTTGAAGAATTGTGGTTGAAATGTATATTTTTTCTTCTCACTTTTTTCTTCTCCTCAAGAACTAACTTGTAATATATCACAGCTGTCATTATAATGAGAGAAAATATCATGATGCAGCAGAACTTAGTCAATTCAATTATATAGAAAATGCAGTGAAATTATTTTGATAGAAATGCACCTGCTGAGGCTGCCTGCTATGCTAGTCTACAATTAGATACTGTGTAAAAAGTTATTAAAAAGTTCATTTAGACAATTTATCTCTCAAGTGTGTCTGGGGAATATTTCCCTGAGGAAAGGGTCAAAACTCTGGAGAAATGTTTATTTCAAAAATAAAGGTAAATTATGCAGCCCTGTCCTAATAATGGTGAAGACACAGGCTGTCTTAAATTGAAATTCAAAGGTTTAAAAGATTTTGTAGATGGAAGGGATCAAAACACCTGTAAACTATATAGTCTTGGTCCGTAGGTCTAAGAAAAACAAGAAAAAATGAGGATTTCTTAAAAAAAAAAGAATATCTCTAATGAGCATTCCAATGATTTTGGATTGCACACAATAACAAAAGGCAAAAGAAGTTTACTACAGAAAATGACCCAGAAAAATGAGTGAAGAACATACTCTGCTTTCTTTGAAGAGCCATGCTGATAGATAGCATTTTGGAGTCAGCTTCTCCACCACAGGACTACCAGGAAGAATAATATATTCCCTTCTGTGAATGGCCTTTTGGTGCAGCTCTCTCTGTTCCTGGTTGGTTGTGTCACATCAGCCACTGAGGCAGCAGCTTATTGAGCTACCATGAAACAAAAGCCTTCCATAAAAATATTCATACTTGCAATTAGTTTATCACACTTTGCCTCTCCAGAAAGGTACATCTGGAGCTTACATCTTCCCAACTGCTAGAATCATTACTCTGTGATTTTTTGGTTTTTTTTTAAAACTTATTTTGCTTACAAGTAATGACAGCTTTGTGCCATTTTTCTCCCAAGCAAGAGTGACTGCTGTAACAACAGGACACATTCTTTAAGTTCATATTTTGAGTTTAAAGACTGCTGTTTGTTTTAACCATGTTCTATAAAATGGCCGTTTCAGTAGTGGTTTTCTGTGTGAAAAAGAGACACAAATCATCTCTAGTATGATATTGTAAACTGCATGTTTCAAATAAATGTTAATATTGTCACTGAAAAAACTGATTTGTTCCTTTGGGAGTTGTCCTAAATTTTCAAGAGTATTTATCCATGAAGGAAATATCAGGGAAAATATTTTGTTTTCTTGATGTTGAAGAATGACAATTCACTTAAAGCTGGACAGCAGATGGCCAGCATGCCATTGGCATTATTGCTCTATAAATACACGTATAAAAATCTAGCAAATGATTTTGCTAAACACAGAGTCTTTTAGTAACTTTCATCAAATTATAACACTAGTAACCAAAGAAGATTCTCATAGAAGACTTTCCACATAACCTCTTTTCATCAAGTATATTGAATAAATGAATTAAAATATATTTATCGATAGTGAAATTTTAGGTACACACTTAGCAAAAAATATTATTTGTATCTTGTTTATGTAATAATAACTTTAATGTCGTCCTCAAAAGGAAGACAGTATGTTGTCTGCAGAAATCATATCGTATGCAGAGAAGTCAAGAAAAAAAACTTCAATTGGCTTATTGAGAGAATTAAACCATGTGAGTAGAAGATGGAGTCTGGGTTCATACACTCTGCTCTGAAAGGCTTCTCAGAAAAATTTTGGTTCCAATTCAAAGCAAACATGGCAAGTATTTGAACACCATTTTTTGTTATTTTTCCCTCAGCTGTTGGCACAAAATGTTGCTAGGCCTGCAAAAACTAATGGACTTCAGAGATTTTTTTGTCTTTGGGGGTTGTAGTTATATAAAAAAGTATCTCAATTTCTGGCATCTTAGAATGCCTATCATGTGATGTATTTCAAGCATTACTGGAGATTTGCAGTTCGTTCATATCTGCAAAATATCAGGGTGTTCCATTTTCAAACATATTTTATCAAATATTTTAGTTTACAAATGAAAAGGAGAAATATCCATTATTTAGCCTTTTTTTGTGACAAACATGAAGGTGTACATAACTGAAGAAGATTCATTAATGCTAATGATAGCCCAAAAAGCCCTATTTTCACATAGAGAAAATAGGGTATTGCAGAATAATAGATTCATAGAATCATTAAAGCTGGAAAATATCTTTAAGATCAAACTCAACCATTACTAACCCAACATTTCCAAGACCACCACCAAACCATATCCACAAGTTGCCTTATCTACCCATTTTTTAAATATCTTGAGTGAAGGTGGCTCCACCACTTCCCTGGGTAGCCTGTTCCAACATTTTGGTGAAGAAACTTTTCCTCATATTCAAGTAGAACTTCCCTGTTGCAGGTTGAGGCCATTTCCCATCTTGCCCTGTCTCATGCTATTGTGTGTATGTGTAGAAGGCATTTGAGAAACTGTTTGTGCATATACAGAACTCAAAATTATTCCTTCACAATGATGAAGTAGACTCAAACTGGACAGTGAAAATAATTATGTAAATACTATTAATGATTAAATCATAATTTCAATAATATGAATAAATCAATTAGACTTCATGGCTTTTTATAGCATAATATATGCCCTTATGTTCATGAATAATTGATGTAAGCAACAACAACAATGACAAAAACAACAAACAAAGATAAATAATCCAGTAATATATGTTGGTTAATTTCTGAAAAGGTTAAGAACATCAAGTTTTCAAATATCATGACCTGACTTTAATGACCCAGTAACAGGCTGACATTTGCAGTACCGTTTTTATGTAATAACACATCACATGCAAAGATCAGCAAGTGCAATGTAACCTCTTATCTCAAAGGAGAAAAATAAGTAATAATGGTACAAGAGAGGTTAATAACAGGTACAGGTCCAGCCTGGCTTTTATCAGTCTCTTTAGAAAATGAACTGGGAATTGCTGTCAACTTGATTGGAAAACGGATAGGAGACAGAGATACATATGGGAGACATCAGTCAGAGTGGAGAAGATTGGGCTGTGTGAAGGTTGTTTGCAAGGTTACCTGGTCTGATGCAATGGAAAGCTGGAATTTGCATCTCAAAGCTTTGTTCCTTTCTCAACATAGTGTCACATAAATTGTCCGCCCTGGGGTTTTAATTTCACAGATGTCTAAGCTCATTTAGAAATTAAAGTGCAATAATCTGTGATCCACACTGTATCTCATCATTCTGTTTTTTTCTCAGTAAATGTTACATGGTGATTGCTTTGTTTACACATCAGAACTGTAGTCAAAGTTATAGGCTTGGGATCTGGAGTTTTTAGTTTAATATATCTGTGCTTTTATGCAAAGTTAAGAACATTGTGTACTTTTTCTCTAATATTTCTGTTTCATTTTGGGGGGAACTTCAAATTTACTCTTTTTTTTTTCATGTATTATAATCTGTGTGGTTTTTACAATCCCTAATGAGTATAGCTGGATGACAGATGCTTTATAAAGGTTTTAATTATCTCCCTTTTTTTTTTTTTTTGTTAACAGGGATATTATCCTCTAAGTTATTGGCTCTCAGTTAAAGAAAAAAATGTGTTTTACTGTTCAGTAGACTTTTCAGCAGTTTAATTGTACTTTGAGTTCTAGTAAAATAGTGTATTATTGATATACTGGAGGAAATTATGTGATTAATTTTCATTTTACAGTATGTTTTTAGATTTCAATAAAAAATATGTACAGGCTTATTCCAGATTGTGATTGGCAGGACTGAAGACAGAAATTCATCAATACATCAGGAAAACTTTCATGAGCAAATATTAACACGTAAGGATACAACTACAATCTCTCCACATTAGGAGCATAATTAAAAAAAAAATTAGAGATATAGTATTTTATAAATATGTCAGTTCCAAATATCTGAGGAAATAAAGATTCTTTGGAAATTTCTTTTGAAAATCTCTTGATTTTGCCTTTCCAGATCATGTCAGCAATTCTAGAGTGCTGGGAACTGCTCTGCCAAACAGGAACCTTTCTTATTTAAAGCTACTTTGAACAACCCTCTTTCAGCTCTGGCATAACTTCATGGAGTAGACATGACCTCTCCCAGTAATCTGGTCTCCCATTCAGACTTCATAAACTGAAATTACATCCCCAAAACATTGTACAGGTTGTGGAACTCCATTACAGCGCTCAGCTGGCACGCTTCAGTTTCTGAAGGGTTTCCTGTCTCACAGAGTTGCACAAACAGATCTGATCAACCTATCACTCCAGGTCACCCTCTGATGTGTCCCTAGACAACAAAGGCCCTCTACATGTTTTAATACGGTCTTAAAAATAGTAAAAAATCAAAAATTACAGCATTATCTATAAACATCCTAATCAGTGCTTTTAAACTGTGTCTGTTTGACTTAATTTCAATTTCCTTTCTTTCTCCTGTCTGTGCTGTTTGTTGATAGCTGGCCAGAAAATCTTGTTAGATCAATGAAATTGCAAAGAACTACAATACTAATTCAAAGCAGCAGTGAAGAGCATTGCATTTACTACTGATTTACAGTTAAATTAATAAAGGTAAGGGTAAGGGTGAAAAAGAAAAAGCAACGTTCTGACTGAATTTTTTTATAGCCTTGTTATTGCTAGTAAATATTTGCAACATTCTTGCATATCTGCAAATATAATTTGCTTTATAGAACCTTTCCTTAAGAAAGAACAATGGGTAGTATTCATGCCACTTACAGTATGAGTATTATGAAAAGCACCCTATCAGAGGCAAATTGCCCCCAAGTCAGAGTATTCAGACACCCCATGATTTTCCCAGTATTAAGACCTGGATGTTCTGCAGTTTCAGTTGCTACAGCATAGCTGCAGGCAGGGTAGGAAAGGAGAAACAGAAGCACTCCTATACATTTTGTGGTTGGTGTTTTTCAAAGCAGTGTCTAATTACCACAGAGAGCTGTATTCATCTCACTTGACTGCAGTCATCTGTATCTGATCTAATTACCCTTGAATATCTTAGCTAAGGAAAAGGATGAGCATTGCTAGGGCACATCTTATTCTCATATAGACATCTAGGGCTCTTTGGAGGTCTTTAAAAGTATCTGAGATGCTTTAAGGCATCCAAAACAGAGTTTGGCAGATGTTTGAAATTGCTCTCGTGATGCTTCCCAAGAAAACCCCAATCCCAAATATTACAGGTTCTGTGACAGAATTTCTCCCTTCTGGCACATCAGTGGAAGACCATGTGGGATATCCTAGCCCAAATTTCAAGTAGACTTGTTTAGGCAATTTAAATGAGTCCCTGGAACCGAGGTAAATAATTTCCTAGTTGAGCACACTTCTCTCCATTGTCTGTGGAAGGAGCATTTGGAGTCAGCTTGGATGTGTATTTCGTCCCACGAATCCTCCTTGGAAGCTGCAAAATGACTGTCCTTAAATCTACTGGACTTAGAGTTAACCTGGGGTATGCAACTTCTCAGTTATAGTCCTTGTATTCCTCAGAGTTACCTCTGCATTTCTCCCTGACAGCTGGTCAGGGCTTTAAGAGCACCAGGGCCTGGACTACAATAGGAACATGAACTGTACTTGAAAACTTCTGTATGGAGTTTTATAAAGTGGTGATATATTGGTTCAGCAGGATAGTGACAGTAAAGGGCAAGAAAATGGTAATCTTATTCAATGTTAAAAATAATACCTGAGGCCACACCCTGAAAATAACTACTTTAAAGACTTTATTTTGAGCACCCCAGTTTTCCCTTGACTGTACTGAGAACTATAAGACTCCTTAGAGCACAGTACTGTGTCAAAAAGGCTTTTAATAAAATTTGGAGCAATGGCTCCTGGAAGATATAGTGCTCTAAACTGCTATTAGAAATAGTGAAAGAAGATGGTGTCTTGGTGTTGTGAGAAATGAGCTTAACTTACTGCAGGATCCTCCTACAAACTGAAGAATTATTCTGTTTTCTTTCAAAAGATTTATTGCATTTGAAGACGGGAGGCTCTCTGGGCATTAATGAAATATTGAGTACCAATTTTGTATTCTTTGGGTACTTATACTGACTACAACAGTAAAATCCACTGTAAACTGAATAATTCATTCTCTACTCACCATGGGCAGGCAGGTGTTCTGCTGTCTCCAGGAAAGCCTAGCTTTATCACACATCATGGTGACTTAGAAAGACAAACACTATCACTCAAAATGTTCCATTTTTTTTTTTCTTACCCCTTCTTTATATTCTAAGCATGACACTATATGGTGTTAGATATTCCTTTCATCAGCTGGGCTGAGCTGCCCCAGCTGTGTCCCCTAACAGTGTCCCCACACATCCACAGACTGCTCAATGGTGAGGTTGGGGTGAGGAGCAGAAAAGGCCCTCACTCTGTGCAAGCACTGCTCAGCAACAGCTAAAACATCCCTGAGTTATCAACACTGCTTGCAACCCAAATCCAAAGCTCCCCCATACCAGTTACTATGAAGAAAATTAGCTCTGTCCTACCCAAAACCAGCCTATGTAAAGCAGAAATATAATATTGTATACATATATATATATAGATAGCACAGCACATCCTGAGAATGTGTTACCATTCATTTTGGCATGACCAGATAAAGATACAGTGCAGCATGTTGGAATATATGTATACTAAGCAAACGAATAAGCAGAAATTGCTGTGACAGAAATGTACACTCTGTGGCATAGGGGTTAAATGAGACCAGATTACTAGGATAGCATTTGTCTATGTTTGTAATACAAAACTTGCATAAACTACCAAAGATTTTGTCTTTACAGGGAAGAATTCCCCTGTATCAGATTATGCATATGTACAGTCTGTATATGTTCTTCTGTATATACAGGGTATGTACACGCCTCAGCTCTCGTTTCCACACACAAGATCCCACAAAGATTCGAATAGCATGACACATTTATCCCAGTTTGTTAACAGAAGCTTTCTATGAGTAAGAACAACCATCAAAGGCATTAATTATAATTACCTCCATTGCTTATCCTTTGTTTCTCCACAGTCTCCAGATTTAAATAAACAAAAATCACAAAAACTTTCTACTTTGTACTTTTCAAGTACATTATGCAAGTTGACAATATTCCCTTCTTTCCTTTTCACACATTGTAATAGTGGTCTCAGCAAAGATACATTTTAAATGATGCCTACCAGCACTTCAAAGCGTGGTAGACCTAAGTTTAGCTTAATCAATGTTTGATGTAATGAAAATCTCTTGACAGAAGTTGATATGCTTAGAAATAAGTCTCTGATGCTTCATTATATATTCACAGAAAGGTGAAATTTGTAGTGATTATGCACACCTCTGAAATACGTCTCATTGGATTAACAACTATAATTAGCATTCACTTTTATGAAAGTCAGCTTAATAATATTACTTTCCCTACCACAGGTAATATTCTTCTTGGTAATAATACTTTATTCCATCAGCAAAAATAAAGAAAATACTATTATTTTGCAGAATAGTGTGTATTATATTTAATTTATCTCTATTTTTAAAAGCATAGATTTTCTATCTACTGGAAAGCTTTGCTGATCTAAATTAACTGTATATGTAAACATACTTTTTCCCAACAACATCTTTAAAATTTTCAGGAAATCAGGCTTTCTCATAAGTAAGGAGTCAGCTGGGGACACTGGAAGCAGTCAAAAGCTACTTTATATTCTATTCATAATGCATTGGTTTTTGTAGTGAAAATTTATCCACCGCATCTACTGGTAGACTGGTAGTACCAGATTTTTTCATTTGTCTTTGTAAGAAGTGCAATCTGAAGTAATAATTTGTATGTTTCAAAATGTGGTTTTACAGAAACCCTGTAGAACTAGGTTAAAAACATTTTATGTGATGCAACCAGCATAATGCTGTTCTCCACCATTGCCCTGTCTTGGTTTGTAGTCATTTTGAAGTTAGTAAGTCCAAGAAATATTTCTTTTTTGTTTCTCTTCAGTACTTAAGTATTTCAGTCAGTCTATACCATTGGTGATTTTCACCCAATTACTGCTGTTCATACATCAGAAACATCCAGTTATTCCTGTGAGAAATTCCAGTCCTTCTAGGTAGTGATGAGAATGTCATCAGTAGACCAGGTGAATATGGTTCTGGACTTTGTGCCAAGGTAATTTAATCAAAAATCTTAAATGCCTTCAATCATGAGAATGATTTCTGGGAAACTTAACCAAACAATTCCCTGTAGACAAAGATTTGCATATGTATGGCACCCAGTTGTCTTCTTGACGTGTAATCTACCTGTTTAGACAGATCAAAGGAAATGAAGAAGAAAACTGGTAGTACTCATATGTATGTTGTGCTTTTGCGAAGTTTGAAAAGGATAAATATTAGCTACACCCATTTCATTGTGAAACTAATTTATTGTCTTTTTTCAGGGTTCCCATCAAACAAGTTTGTATTCAAATCTACACACTAGAAATGCTTTATAAATTTTTTGATTTATATTAGATCCCATACTGTCGCTGTGCGGGACGAAAGGACACACACGACACACTCACTCTTGAGAAAGTGAGAACAAGTATTTATTAAACATCTGACTCTAATATTTATAGCATGTCCAGAAAGACCAGGGATTGGAGAAGAAGGTTGACACCTCTCTTATTCCATTAGTAAAGACAATTGTTCATCAGTTGTTTCCTCACAAGAAAAGTATGAAAAACAACTTCATCTTATCAAACGGACTATTGATAAAGACACTTGCAAGTGTGAGAAAGAAGCTAGTTACAGTGAAAACAACCAGTTAGAAACTGTACTTAGAAAAGCCTGAAAAATCAGGGCGACACATACCAAAGTGTTTCCTTAAATAAGATGATTGTACCTATAACTGTGGAATTCCTAGATTAATTTCACTTTTGTGGCATTTTTCCGAAAACTCTATTAGAACAGGTGTTTTTTCCTAGTCCCTTTACAGACTTTTATCTTCTGGCAAATCTCATACCTAATACAACACTATAAAATTGTACCAACAATTAATCTGTTATAAAAAGCAGCTAATATAATTTGTCATCAATATCATCATGTCAGTAAGTATGACAGCCCACTGGTAGGGCCTGTGGTGTTCCTTTATAAATTCTCATGAGGCTTCATAAAGACACTTGACCATGTTTCAGGGAAATCTTGTTTTATTTTACAGTCACCAAAACTTTGGCAACCAGCCCACTATTTAAACTGAAAAGGTGTTGGCTAACAAGCCCATAAATCCATACAAGAGACTTCCACAAGTGACAGATAGCAAGCCCTTTATTTTGTCCAGTACACTTCAATAAGTTCTCAATTCCCACCAGAAACTCCTCTCAGGTCTGGCACACAAGCCACAGCACACCATTCCACAAGCTGTGTACTCCCCACTCCCAGAGCAGTTTAATATGGAGTATGGAATAGAATATGATTGTTGTGCTTTGCTCAGGAAAAGCAAAGGAAAAGACCAAAGAATATCACCAATCCTTAGATCCTGCACTGGTGCTGCTGCATGGGTGATCTGGAGCTGGGGCAAACAATGAGATGAAGAAAGTGAAAGAGAGGAGAAGAGAAAAAAGAGATGCTAGAGATAAAAAACAGCAAGGAAACATCTTTCTAATCTGCACCTCTTTGTAGTTAACCTGGTACGTGCCTCTAACGTAAATTAGACTTTTCACGTGTTATCTGTATCATGCACAGCCAGTCCTTCTCCAGGAAATGAGTTGGGAGGTTGGGACTGAGCACCAGTCCCAAAGCAGAGCAGGAAGGCGGCTCCGAACAGCACTGCCCCCCCTCCAGGGGATCCTCACGTTCCATCACCTCTCCTGTAGCAATACTCAGAATGCTTGAGACATTCTAATCATGCTAAAGTGTGGTACTCTACAGTAAGTTACTACATATTTAAAAGTGTGTATGAAATAAATAACATTTGACAGAAAACAAGCTGCTTGTTTGATTGTTTAAAATAATTGTTTAGCCCTTTTTGTCATCTAGAGGCCAGAGGATTTTTCAATTTCCCGTCTTTTCAGGATTTGAAGTGCCATTTTTCTCAGTGAACTTCTTGGTATTTTTCTTCTTTATTATGTCCTGTGTTATTCTGTTTGCAAGTCACTCCACTGCACTGTATTTTTTGGCTAAAAAAATTATAAATCTCTGTATAATGCAAGTTGCCAAATAAGGATATATTTCTAACACATAAACAGTTTAAAATCTGCACTAAAAAAAAAACAACAAACAGTCTTGAAAGAGTAAAGCTTTAAGTAACATTGAAACATTATGAAATAACATTTAGGAGAGTGTTTATCATTGTAGCTCAAACTCTAGAAATGCCTGTGCTCTCTAAAAAAAAAAAGATTTATGGTGTGCTTAATCATACTGAATTGGGAAAGAGTTCTCTATCCCTTCCCTGCAAGGCATTTCTGGACCCCCTGCAACACCGATGTTCACCAAGGTGCATTTAGATTGCACATTAAAGTTTCCATATGGAAAAGCTCAGCTCTTATGATCTCTGTGAACAGCTTGTGTCACTCATCTCATTAGAAGCAAACAACTCCGAGATGGCCACGTTGTAAAAACACTGGTATTTCACTATCAGGCACAAAGGATTAATTTCAGATTATCATTTTAGGCAGAGTTAAAGTGGGATCAGAATTTCAGTGCCTGGCTTATGCTATCACTTGTTTAATTGTAATTCTGTCTTAATAAATATGCAACTCTAGCTAAATATAATACACTAGATAATTGGATGACCAATAATCGACTGTCATGTAATAGTTTCATTTTGCGCTGCATGTGTTCAATCATTTAAAATAACTGAGCTTCTGAAAATATATTCAGTATATATTCACATTAATCTCAGTGCAGTAAAACTAAGATAAAGCAATCCTTGTGTAAATCAGTCTGGTATTTTTCATTTCCAGAATCCAAAATGTCCTTGTTTTCTACATTTCTGGAGTATCTTTTTCAGCATATTAATTTGAAATTTTTTTTCTGTCTTTAAGACCTAAAATTTTATTATATGTCAAACATTATTTATTTCCTATACCCTTATTAGTATGCAATAACTTACTGGCATGACAAATGATATTAGCTGCCCTTTATAATAATTTATTTCTAAATACCTGTGTAGTAGTGATGACTATATGATTTCATGTTCCCCCAGTACTGTTTTAGGAGTGACAGAAATCTTTCTCCTGTGAGGCACTGTTGGCTGTTGAAGACACTTGTCCTGCATGACTTCAAAGGATCATTGCACTTCAAAATCAGAGTACACCTAAAATAGTACATGATAAGAATATTTGTAGGATTTGGGTTTTTTAATTTTATGTACAGCTTATTCATTAATGTCTATGAAGATTTTTTTCTATTAAAATGTACAATGACATTTAAAGGAAGCATGGATTCCGTGTCCTCCTTTTTTTTTTTTTTCATTTCACTGTTGCTTTCTGGTACAGAACAAGTTATAGTGAAATTGACTTTCTGTCAGCTTAATAACTATTAATGTATTGGATGCAGTGAGGCATCACCCTGCATGATCCATCTTTAAAGGTAAAGTTGTTTTGCAGGAAGGTCACAATTTATTTATTCTCCTTTCATTCTTACGTCTTTGAGGAGGAATCATTATGTAAACATTGAAAACATTTGAGAATTCATAACAAAATTTTGTGTGGTTTTTGCTTAGATTTTAAACTGGTACAATTAACAAAGCTTTCAGTAATGTAATGAGGCAATTTTAAAAAATGTTTGTAGTGACTGAAACTCTTACATATTTTTTCAACATGGAATGTTTCAATTCAATTAAATCAGTCTATGGAGACATCTAATGATGTGCTTATTTAATTATATTATTTAACAATTATATTTAGAATCTCTAGATTTTCCCAAAGTAAAAGGGCTCTGAAATCTTTCTTGGATCAACATTATTCAGTTGGCAATATAATACTTCCAGACAGATGCAATTGCAGTTCTCAACATTTTGGAACTGTTTCAGAAGAAAAAAACCTTTATTAGGCCCCCAAACTGATTGCAAGTCAAATGCATTCCAGGTTCCAAAAGGCAAGGCAAGGTTTGTCACAGTTTGCACTCTCTATAGGTCTAAGATAATTTAACTGACAGAAGAAGAAAAAGGACTATGACAGAAGGCTTTTGTGATATGTTTTGTAATTTAATTTTTCAAGTACCTTCATTAATCCATAACATAATTAATCCAAATTAAATTAACCCAGAAAGGTAGAAACAAACTTCAAGCTGGAATATAACAGCAGTGTTTTCTTTGGCTGGCAGCCCTTAAATAAAATTTCCTGCAAGCTTCTATTAAAAAAATGACCATTATTGTTTAAATTTTTTGTTTTGAATTAATTATAATTAATCATAATCAGTGTTCCAGGACAAATGCAAGCATATGTATCATGGTTTGAGAAGGATGAAAAGTCTGATTTGTCCTTGCTGAGATGAGTTGAGCTGTGGCCGCACGGGGTCCGGCCCTGATGGACAGACTCATGGACAATCGTGGGAGATCGGCGAAGAAGCCCCGATCACAGCAGTAAAAATGAGGGATGGGCACAGTTTGGTGACCTGAAAAATAAAAGGGATTAGGAAATTAATAGGAAAACAACAAACGGAAGAAGGTGTTCACAGTATGAAAGAATGCACCAAAGGGCCAAAGGCCAGCGTGAACACAATTTATATGACATAGGTAGGGGTGGAGTCTGAGAGTGAAGGTCCAATAGCAATGAGGGATTAGGAATATGCAAACCATTGGAGGTTATTAAACCAATAAGAGAACGGGAGAAGAGAACTTTCTAGTAACATTTGCATAGATGTTGCAGGGGATGCTGGGAGCAAACCATTTTCTCTCTATGATCACTGTGAGTTTTCCCACAACCTTCTACTTCAATCTCAACTCCTTTGCTCAATCCCAGCATTAAGCTTTTTGTATTCATTTACTGGGTTTAGGAAAAAATTATAAGTTGTCTAAACATCTTTCCACAGAAAACATGGCAATATTCCTTTCTATTTTCTGTAGAGTGAATGCAGTAATTCCACTTCTCTGGTTTCAAATCCAGCTCAATTTTCAAGTGCAGCTGTTTATCATAAAATACTTGTTAATGGCCTCAGTAGTTTTAACTAGGCTTTGCTCCCACAACTGAGAAACTCAGCACTTTCCAACTAGAAATAAGTTTCCCAGGTATTCCCAGCAAGTTCATTGTTGCAATGGTTCTTATACTGACCGCTGTCTGGTTTTCTGTAAGAAATAGCAGTGCACTGCTACCAAGAGTTGAAGTTGCAAATGTTTCACAAAACTTCAATTTTTATATTATGCTAAGCACTTATTAAATATAAAGGGACATTATACTTCATACTTTTATCTTTGGTGTTTCTTTTTCTTAGTTACTCCAGTAATAAGAAATGGTTTACAGCAATTTAGTTAGGCAGGCTTCTTCCTGTAAGAATTTCTCACTGAACTTCATTGTTTTTTAGCACATGAAAAAGATTTGGTTGTGATGTCATATTTTGACTGGTTTAAACCTAGTTTCTGACTTCCTCTATGTGCATTTAGACTGCAAAAGTAAGAGAGGGATGACACATGGCAATCTTTCATTTAGCAGTGCATATTTGGTAGTTATTCAATTTCCCCTTGATCAATGAAATTCATCTATCTAGGTTTCAATACTTCACACAATGTAACTAATTGTTGTGATACTGTATTGTAAATTGATGTATTATTTTTCATTTCTATAAATTGTGTCTTCTCATATATGGCCTTACTACAGTTTATGAGGTTTTTCTTCAATACTTGTTCTAACTTTGAAAAATGTAAGAGCTTAGCTGTGTTCATTCTCTTATAGTGAGACAGTATTTTTAACTATTGTTTTAACCTGTTAAACCTTATTATAGTTTTCTTTCTTTGTCAGAACCCTTAATTTAGCAAGATATGTTATTCATAACCTATTTGGTTCTACTTGGAGATAACTTTACCTTGCCAGAAAGAGGAAAAAAAAAAGGTTTGTAATGATGCCCCAGAAATTCAACAAAAATCCTTAGATTTTGGACATTGGTGAAATAGAAGCTTCATACAGAACAGCTGTGGAAGAACAAGGAAGAAGAACATTTCGCATTTATTAGCTTAAAGACAGAAAATATCAAATACAAAGAAAAAAAAGGCTGTATTTATATGAGATAAACAGAGCATACTGAGCTAAATAATGTTTGAGCAAATAAACTAGTGTAAAGAGAATCCAAAGCAAAATGTTAAAACAAAATCTGGAGTAGTAATACATATATAAACAGTTTTATTTTCCTTTCTATAAAAGTTCTTAGAAAAGAAACATACAGAAATTGAAGTACAGGGTTTCTGCAATATATGATGTTAAAATATTTCTGGATGTAAATTCCCATTGAGTCTGAACTCTAAGTATTTTCAGCTTGCCATCTAAATGGTTGATAAATGTTTCTTCTCAAAGCCCTTCCTCCTTTTTTAGTGCCAACTGACTTTTATTTTATGTTCCAAATAGTGAAATAGCACATTAAATGCAGGGAAAAGAATGTCCAAACTTCTTACATTGCAATTTCCTTTGCATGAGATCCAGTTCCCGTGTGAATTAAGACCAAATACATACTAAATAAATCAAAGACCTCATTTCTTCGGATGAAACTTCAATATAACCATTAATGGTACTCCAGAACTGTCATTATAAACAAATGAGTTTCTCTTTTCATGTACCATTCTTTCCACATCTTTATAGATGTCAAAGCAATTATCAGTGTCCTGCATACAGCTATTAAACATTTTCCTTGTTTTTCCACGTTTTTGAAATCTCAGAAACACATATAAATCTATAGTGCTTGTTTGGCCTTCAAATAATGACTTTCATATGTTCAGAGCATATCTAGTTAAGAAAAGGGATGTTAGGGATTTCCCTTTCTAAGATAAATTACCATGTATAAAAAGTGATTTTATCTGCCCATCAGCATTCTGCTGCCCAGCACAGAAAACCACACTAGATTTGTTTTACTTAATCTGCCAATTTTTCTCACTTATATTTGAGTTACAGTTCTTTAGTAGGTGGAAATATTAGGCTTTAGTTCCCACGTAATTAGCTGTACTCTTCATCTGAAAAGTATTTCTCCAAGGCAAGGCTGCGTGGAGTAAATGAACTTGATTACACCTGGATTACAGACAGAATCAGACTTTTTCTTGCTGGGAGTCAAAGCAATTACTTCCAAGTATGAGGGAAGACTGATATCTCATGGTATTTTTTTCCCTCTCCAAACTGCTATCAGGAGCAGAGCTTAGGAGACTTAATATAGTCAAGAATTTATCAGGTTCTTTTTTTTGTGGAAGAAGTGCTATCAAAGACAAAAACAACCAAAGACATAAACTGAGCAGTCAAATACTTAAATATGAGCATTTACTAAATATTTTATCTGTAATATGGCACTAGCTAATTTTCCTCCTTTAGAATTTCCTCCATGTTACCACTAAACCATGTTGCATGTGTCAGCTTAGTTATTGAAAAGACTGTGGAAATGTACCCTTTACTTGAATACATTTTTCCCTCTTTAAGCCTTTTGTTAGGGTTGTAATGAGTAACTGTGCTGTAAGAAGCTTTTTCTTACTTTTTTACCCTTGATAGCATGATACCTCATTGTCTTGAATCCCTCTTTAATCAGAGGAAGGGCCTCCTCATCCAGTCATTCACCAAATGATGGTATGTGATGAGCAGCCAGATTAGCCTGAAGCCAGTGCCATAGTTTCTCTGGAGGCTGCCACTCACACATGCACACACACGAAGTCCAAGCCCCAAACCAGTTAAGACTTCAAGTGTTGAAGCTAAAGTGAAAAATTGAAGTTGTGGGATGTTTTCTACTTATTAATACAGGAGGGAAGGACTAAAACCTGGTTCCCTTAAATCCTGCATGACATGCACGCTGGCTAACTAAATTTCCATTTGGGTCCCAGCCACCACTTCATTCTACTTTTTAGCATCACCCAACCCTTTAAACACCAAGCAGAAGGCATCTACCTCACTGCTCCAGAAGTGTCCTGATAACCAACTTTCAATCACTACCAGGGAGTGCAGATGTAATCTGAATATTTTCAGTCCAGAATAGGTGAGGGTCCCCAGTAGGTCACCAAAATGTCTGCTGCAGTAATTAGAGCAGAGACAGCATGAGAAGAGTTCAAGTCTTGTCTTGCTAGAGTATGAATAAGCACAAAGACTGTTTGAAATCCTCAACAGCTTTAAACTGAAAGAGGGTACATTAGGATTAGACATTAGGAAGAAATTCTTTAAGGATGGTGAGAGACTGGAACAGGTTCTCCAAACAACTTGTGGACTCCTCATCTCCCCCATCCCCGGAAATGTTCAAGGCCAGGCAGGACAGGGCATTGAGGAACCTGGTGTAGTGAAAGGTGTCCCTGCCCACAGCAAGGGTTTGGAACTAGATGATCTTTAAGGTCCCTTCTAACCCAAATGGAACTCTACGGTTTTGTGATTATACAACTCTAACCTAATATATGTTCTTTAAAAGGAAAAACAGCTTTAATAAATAATTCTCATTGGGGAGGAGCATGTCTCTGCATTTACAACTTCAGCAAAAATGCCTAAGCACTGCTTCTAAAACCAAACAGCACATTCTACAAGGTCAATATATTTAAAGATAGATTATATTTTGGAAGGTTGACATATATTTATATAAACCGTTGTCTGGACGTTGTAATATTCTATTTTTGTCTTTTTCACTGCCTTTATTGTTATTTTTCTTCTTTCATTTTAAAATGGGTATTTAAATTCCAGATTCTTATAGAAGAGACACATTTCATGAAAAGTGTTCATTTAAAAGACATTTTCTTTTTTTCTTTTTTTTCAATGGAAAAATAGTATTTTTTCCTCTGCTGTTATAGTTCTACACAAAAGTGATACATACTAAAAATAAATATGCAATAAAAAAAGATATGCAAATAAAATAATAATTCTCTTTATTGATGAAGTAGAAAAATTTATTGGTGATCTGCTACATAAGTTTGCTGGCCAAATGGTCATTGATAAAACAGTTAATGCTTTTCTTTCTAAAAGTTTAAGTCTTTTAGATATTAACAAATTAATTGGTACTCACTTCTGGGAACCCTTCTGTGGTTGGTTTCTCATGGGATATGGTCTGTGAAAAGTGTTACTGATTTCACTAATTCTCTTGGCTTTGTTTTATTTAAATTGGAATTCTCTTTGAACACTGTCCCATGTCA
This sequence comes from Thryothorus ludovicianus, assembly GCA_013397245.1. Lineage (NCBI taxonomy): Eukaryota > Metazoa > Chordata > Aves > Passeriformes > Certhiidae > Thryothorus > Thryothorus ludovicianus. Next base: position 31,233 of record VZTB01007840.1, on the reverse strand, counting down.
AGTGATTTGAGTTACAAGCAAGTCTCTGCAGCTGGACAGAGAGATCTGCATGCTCAGAGAGTGAGGGTATATAGGGGCAATGTAAGGACACCTGGTTTGTGAGGCAGCTTGTGAATGGGCTGCTCAGTATAAAGAACCATATGAAGTAATACATTAAGCAGCCAGATACACAGACTAACTACCAGGACATCACAGAGACACCGGAAAAGTCCAGAGCTCTCAGATCAGTGACTGATAGGCCTTAGAAGGAATCAACCAAAGCCTTGAGGTTGTCCAACTACAAATTTTTGACTGGTGAAAAGTAGTCTCATAAAAACCTGTCCTGAGATATGGGAAAGGGTTTGTTAGGTTGAACAAAATTTTACAATGGAATGCTTATGCGAAAGGCCAAAGGCAAGGTAAAGGAGAGGTCAAGGTAAACTGAGGACAATGAATATATGGGGAGAGGGGATAAAGGTGTACATGTACATGTAAACAAAATGCTGATTGGTGCTCTTTTCTGGCCAAGACCTTGGTCTGATCATCACAGTTTGTCTTCCTACAGAACTCTGTTTCTGACTATTTTCCCATGTGTGATAATAGAAAACTTTGAGCCAGAGTAGATTTTAAGTAGTCTAAGAGATCTGGCCTGTTATCATAGCTGTATCAAATAAGCAGTGAAGCACACAGTACGACTCTTGAGTCAGAAATCATTCTCTCTCCAAAATAATTTTGATATTTATTGGTTGGAAGGAAGAGACTCAAAACAGTTTCTAAAGCCGAGCAGTGATCAAAACATTTTTTAATGTGTGCCTTAATTCTCTACTTCACTGAAGTCCCATTTACCCCATTTCAATATCTGAAAGAGAATCAGACCTCAAATGTCTAGAACTGTTTCACAAGACTATCAGTTCCTTTTCTGCTCCTTCTGATTGCCTTGCTTTTATAATATCAAAGTCCATGTAAGATGCTGATTGTGAAAAATGTTAAATAAAATTTCAAGCTTATATTCAACATATTGCATGTTACTGGGAAAATGTAGTCCCAAGGAATGTCATCACAGCCCTCATGGTACAGAGATGGATTGTCAAGGGACAGAAGAGAGGAGTTTTCTTGAAAAGGAGGCTCACCTGGATTTATGCTCTGAATTTGCAATTGCAAGTCTCTGAAATTCACTCCTATATTCAGATAGCTACGTTCCCTGACTCGTCCCTTTTTCATTGAAAAGGCAGCTTTTTAGTCCTTACATTGCCAAAATGTTGTGTAGTAGCTGTGGATACGGCAGTTTTTCAAGAGCCTAAATCAGTTGGAAGCTCCTGCTATAAGTTAGAGTGGAGTGCATGGGAGTTGTTTCCTTATTTCCCATTGAAGCCGAACTTCTTTGCATACAAGAAGTTCAGATTCACAACATCCTGGAGGAAGCTTTATGAGGCAACACGTTTCTGCAGATGGGAATTAGGACTTCTGACTGTGCCCTACAAGACTTAATGTTTTCACCACTATTCCTTTGTGCATTTTGTATAATTTGAATGTTAAAGAAGAGATTAGTCTATAAACTTATACAATCATTCAGTCATTAGTTTTTGGATAATCATAGACTCATAGAATTTTAATGGAAAAAAAAAGAGCATAATGCAAAGATAGAACAATTTAGATGTTGCAATAATATCAGCTCTGTCTGAATGAATGATGATAACTCATTAATATCCAGTACACTTCAGCATAATACTAGACTAAACAATGCAGTACAATCTTGAAATGAACTCCAGAAGGGATAAATACATGTGATATATCCTCAAGAACAGCAAGAAAAAGTTAACAAGTTAAAAATAGTGCAAAGAGACAGGCAATAAGTAATTTTCTAAGCTTTACAAATAGAGATAGCTTGCAAAGTTACACTTCTTACTTTACTTCTACAACTTGTCCTAACAGCCAGAATAAAATGCCTAGGAAAACATGTAAACATGAAGAAAGTATAGCTCTGAAGAACTCTCTTCGCTCTGTCATTCTATTCTGCTAACCTCAGGGTCTTTTGACTTATGTCTCAAATATTTAAAAAAAAACTTTTGGGCTAAAAAGGACCCATCAACTGCATATTTTCGTTTTTAAAATGGTGATTTTTATTTGAATTGAAAACACATATTTTGAGATTGTGAAACTGTACAGGGAATAAAATAATTTATCTTCTTTTATTGTGAAAGTACCTGATGAACATCACTGACTGGATGTAGCCACAAAGATGATGGAAAGTTTTGCAACAGTCTTCTGTTAATAATCCTAAACATGATAAGGAAGAGTGGGAGACATCAGGTCTATTTACCTCTTTCATCTTTAGTCCTGTAGCAGATCTGGTTCTTTAATGTCCCTGTTACAGGCACCACCAGTAGAAGCAACACTGAAAACTCTGCTCAAGTCTAGGCAGCCATCACACACATTACATTTTTTCACTAATACCACCCATTTCATTGGCTGACAGTACTTAATGCCCCCTGCTCCTGAGTGTCCTGGTAAGTTTTCACAGGTCAAGGTTGTAAAAGACCTCCAAGGTAATCAAATTTGATCATAGAAACTCCTGCATTCGGAAGACTAATCATGAGACTAAGTACAACTCAGTCTTTAGGAGAGTGCAGCTCGCTACTCCCATCAACCTCTTTCTGGAACTGGAAACAGGACTTCTGAGAGCCCCTGATGAATCCTTCCTAACCAGGCTTCTTCCCTATCAGCATGAAGTACATTATCACTGCTAAATCCCGTCCAGAGCTTTTCTTCAGGGTTCCTGGGGGGTGGATTTTTGGGAATATTTTGGTAACAGAAATTGGTCAAACCGTAACATTCTCTGTAGTCATACATTTTGGGCACTATTTGATATAATGTAAAAAATTGACACACATGGATTACTTTTCAGTGCCTGTGGCAGGAGAATAAATATAATTTGTGCTATTCAGGTACTTATGCAGGGCTACTCAAAGGACTGGGAAAAGGATCACTGTGGTAATAACAGCACACAGCTAGGCATGGGTGGACCTTTTCTGCTAGTTTCATACAAAGATGAAACTTAGTCTTTTTCTTTGCTGATAGTCTTTTTTCAAGGGAGTATGACAACTACAAGAAGTAAAGCAGATTTAGAGTGATATTTTATGTAGCATTCTTCTGTAAATTTGTTAGAGCTAGCTCTGGGACCTTCTGTTGAGATTTAGCAAAAGCACTTGCTTGTGCCACATTCCCCTTACTGCACATGAAGGAAAAATTGCAAAGTTGTGCATTGTCTTTCAGTGAGATGAGCAAGCTTCTTACAATTATGAGGATTTAACAGAGTGCTGAGATCATGATTCTTTAACCAAAAATTTGGATGCATTGCTCTTCTGTTTGTTTTGACTATAGAGGAAAATTGGAATGAGATAACAACAGCAATGTCTAGGAGGCTGAATATGAATCAAGTATTTGTTACAGTTACTTGTTCCTAGACAAACATCTACTTTCAAATAAAAAGTATATTTTGTGCCATGTTGTTATCCATTAGAAAGAATAGTGGATGGGGGGGAGGGGGAGGGCTAGTAAAATGACTATATATAGTCTGTATTTTAAAATCCATAAACCTAATTTTGGAAACAGGGCAATACTTTGATACAAGAATTTCAGAGTGATTATTTATTTATTTATATATTTATTGTGTGTGCTCAGAAGTAATATTTCAATCATAGAATCATAGAATATGCTGCATTATTAGGGACCAATCAGGATCATTAAGTCCAACTCCTGGCCTATGCAAGAAACCCCAAGAATCACACCATGTGCCTGAGAGTGTTATCCAAATGCTTCTTGAACTCAGACAGACTCTTGCTTTGATGACTTCTCTGGGGAGCCCATTCCAGTGCCAAGCTACTCTCAGGATGGAAACCTTTTCCTGGTATCTAACCTAAACCTCCTCTGACACAACTTTAGGCCATTTCTTGGAGTTCATTGGTCACAAGAATGTATAGATCAGTACCTTCCTCTCCACTTCCCCTTGTGAAGATGTTCAAGACCACAATGAATTCTTTCCTCAGTCTCCTCTTCTCCAAGCTGAACAGACCAAGTGTCTGCAACCACGCCTCATTTGGCTTCCCCTCCAGATCTTTCACCATCCTTATCGCCCTCCTTTTGTCACTTTCTATAGCTTAATANCCTCCTCTGACACAACTTTAGGCCATTTCTTGGAGTTCATTGGTCACAAGAATGTATAGATCAGTACCTTCCTCTCCACTTCCCCTTGTGAAGATGTTCAAGACCACAATGAATTCTTTCCTCAGTCTCCTCTTCTCCAAGCTGAACAGACCAAGTGTCTGCAACCACGCCTCATTTGGCTTCCCCTCCAGATCTTTCACCATCCTTATCGCCCTCCTTTTGTCACTTTCTATAGCTTAATATCTTATTTTTTATTTGTGGCACCCAAAACTGCCCTCAGCACTTGAGAGTGCAGAGCAGAGGGGTCAATCCCCTCTTGGCCAGCTGGTGCTTCATGGCCCTCAGGACAGGGTTGGCCCTCCTGGCTCACTCATGTTCAGCTTGCCATGTCCCTTTCCACAGTGCTGCTTTCCAGCCTCCATGCCGTGGTCTATACACAGACAAGGTTGTCCTATTCCAGGTGCAGAATCAAAGTGATGAAATAGGAGGAGACGAAATGCTTGAAAAAAATGTTCAATGTGTTTTTAGTTCTAAACTGAAATAGTAAAGTAGAATTCATTTTAACACCAGATGGCAAATTCAAAGGAAACTCATATTTCTAGAACAAATCAGATAATTAATAGTTTAATTCTATATTGATTGTTATAGAATTGATTGACAGATGAAATTAATGTCAAATAGTAAACTTGGACATACATAAATAAAACATACAAGTAAACAGTTTATCTGTGAATCATGGAGTTATTTTTCTGCATTTGAGCAGTTGTTGAATCTTCAGGTGTAAAATAATACATTATTATTTCAGTTTTGATCCATCTTGCATACAGTACCTTTTCATATAGAAACCCCATATGTTATAAATGAGGCAAGTTTCTCAGTGGGAAAACACCAGGGATCTTCCTATAATGTTTATTTTAAGGAGACTAGAATAAATGGTTCTCATGGGTAAACAGCGTCAGTATATTTTCACAGATGAATTCAAGTGCACAGTCAAGTAATAGGTACAGTTAAGATTTTCACATATGAAAATAAGCATGATAATCTGCTCATCTGTTTCCAACAGAAAAAATATTATTTATTTACAGAACATCCAAAATTGGATTAGGAGATCTTTTGGACTATTGTGGTTTAGGAGAAATAGACTCCTTGGGTGATCCAAGAGACCAGTAATGGGAGAAAATGCTGCCACTATCTGTAGGGCTCTTCATGAAATCCAGTCCAGGTCAGCAGTGGTTAAGTATGTGAATTTATATAAAAAGAAAATGTATTTTAAACTTCATTTCTAGAACTATAGCATAAAAAATGTTTCTTTAGGAACTCTTACAAAATGAGTGAATAGTCTGCCCTTTTATCCACAGATGATTGAGAGTCATGAGCCATCTAACCTTTCTTCTGCACTCAACAGCAACCGCTCTTGACCCTTTTGAAGTACTACTTTATATTGGAGCAAGTAATGTGGCTTGGTGAGATTTGTAGAGAAAAACTCTTATTTTCCAGGACCAGCATTATAAATATGAGGGATTTCAATGAAGTCTAGCTCCAATCTTGTTTACTATCATGATTATTATTATTATTATTGTTGTTGTTGTTGTGTGATCAGCTGTTGGAGTGCGCTAGGTGCATTCCTCCTCCAGTTCAGTTCCATCCTGACTTGAAGTCAAGCAAAGGGGCTTTGAACAAACCCCAAAGCTAATAGTAATCTATCTCTCACATATCTGGAATATCCTATCACCCTCCATCTCACAGTGAAAGAGAAGGAAAAACTAGTCAGATATGCTCTATGTCAGAACTCTTCTGCTAACCCTTAAGTGGGAGAGTTGAGAAAACTGTCCAATTTCTGACAAAATTTATTTGTAAAAATGGACAGAGCTGAACGAAAGGAAACCTTACAAATGCATTTTGTGATATGAACACTGTGTTCTAGACACACTCATTTTCACAGAAATCTTGATGGACTGAAACAGGGCTGACTGTAGCAAGGAGGTCAGCTGGGTAGAGGGAAATAATATAAACAATTTTTTTTCCACTGGTAGACTAGACTGTTTTGTCACAGAATGGTTGAAGCTGGAAGGGGCCCATGGAGGTCAGTAGGGTCAACTCCTTTGCTGAAGCAGAGCCACTTGGAGTCAGCTTTCCAGGACCATGTCCAAACAGCTTTTGAATATCTCTAGGGATGAAGACTCTGCAACCTCCCTTGGCAAGCTGTGCCAGTGCTTGATCACCTCCACAGTGAAAAAGTGTTTTCCTAATGTTCAGAGAGAGCATCTTGTGTTTCAGTTTGTGCCCATTTAACTGCCAATAACTTCATCATAGGAGGTTATCAGATTAGTTTCCAGGATTAGTTGTTTGATCACCTCTCCAGGGATTAAGGTGGGCCTCACTAACCTGTAATTCTTACTAACATAATTTCTCTGAAAGAGGAAATTAGTGACTTTATTAAACTTTTTCTTAATTTTACTGTCTGTTGCATAATGGACAATGGACGAGACACCAGCTATCAAACTTAGACACTTGATAAAGCTGGAAATGTAAGTTTACTATCATGATTATTATTGGCTCTTATATAACTGCCAGATTTTTGTTGAGGTGCTACTATTCTCAGGAATATAAACAAGTATTTCATAGGTAATGCTGAACAAGTTAATTGCCCTAATGAAGATGTCTAGTGAAACGATTCAATTTTAAAAATGTCCCTACATGAAAAATCCATCATTTTGTGAACTAATTTAGCATATTGAGTTATCATAAAATATCACTTCCTAAGCAGATTTTTAAGGGGGGTTAAATTTGAAGTTAGTATTCTGATTAGGTTTAGAACCCACCATACAGTGATCTCTCAATATAGATATAGACATACACAAATATGGATAGATAGATAGATAGGTATTTAGATAAATATATACATACATACATACATAGACATTTTTAGTATGTCAGTCCTCTTTCCCATTTTACTTATAACTCTTTTAGCTGAATGTTAGTCTTTGAAAGTAGGTCTCAAAGTTTTCCAACATTATACTTCTCAAGTGCACTGTTTAGTTTAAATAAAGTGAAAATCAACAGTTTGGTAAAATTGAACATTTTGTGTCTCTAAACTGGATAATATAAAACTAGCTGGGAGAAAACGTTTCATAGCATACAGTTCACTGATGTTCAGTAACATACAGGATATATTCTGAGTTTATTGAGTTAGGAGATAAAACTTGTAAGTCATTGCAACAGAGGGAATATTTTTATTCATCTTGTTGGAATCTGATCAACAGAATATCTGCCAAATATTGAAAGAATTGTTTTTAAAATAGGAATAAAACAGTCTTTAATCCTTAAGGTGCTGTAAAAAGAGTTCTGAATGCATCTGTTAGTGTTCTGGGCACATAATACAAAGGGAATTACTTTTTTTCCTAATACACAATAAAAACAAGAAAAGAAATAGAATGAAATTAAGAAGAAGCAGGTGAGATAATAAAATCAAGACACACAAAATTATTTCCTTATCTCTTGGGAAAGCACTGAAACCCCAAAGAATATCACTCTTATTTTATAACAACTGCATTTTGATTCCATGTGTATTTTACATATACATTTGAAAAACCAGGAATAACCTCAGAATTCTGTTCTTTGGTAATCCGTGATCTACAGTAGTTTTAAAAAATATATTGATAAATGAGAAAATGCATACAGAAGATGTGCTTTATTTCGTGAAAATTATGTATTTGTTGGAAGCTATTGCTGTTAAGAGCAATTTTTCAAAGACAGGGAATGAATCCTCTGATGCCTCTATTTTTAGGCCTTTTTTTTTTCCTCTTTTTCTCAATATGCTGGTTGTTGCATTTATATTGTATTAACAAATGCCTGGGAGTAGTTACTGCTTTGTTCCCAATGGATACTGAAAATACCTCCAATCTATTTTGCAGTTCCTTATCAAAACAGGACAGAAAATTGACCCTATTTTCTGTCTTCCAACAAGATGCAATACGAGAAGTGAAAAAGTGTCATGGGAGATATGACCCCATAAGTCAGATATGCCCAGCAGTAAATGGAGGTTTTTGACATACTATGCTAGCAGTTCATGGTGTTATAACTACAAAGAATAAATACTATTTTTTAACAATCTAGCAATTTTTAACTTTCTTATATATCTCCTGTAATATTTTAAATTACAGGTAATTAATAGATTTTATTTTTTAAAACTCTAATTTTTGCTTAAATATGAAGGATTGAGTAACTCGTTTATTTCGAAAAGTTATAGTCTGGTAGGAAACTCCTTTCTTTTTCCACCTACCTCTCAAATCTGATGAAAAGGGCAAAGTGTTGAAATAGCATCCAGACATCTCTTGCCAATTGATGCTTTAGTAACATTTGATCAATGTGTCTACCTCTTCATCCAGGAGCCATAGGGGGTAGGAAATTGATAATTGGTGATGCAGTTCAAAAGATCTCATGAAACTGTCATAGGAAAATAAGCACTTTCTGTTTTACTGCTGCTATGAGGTTTGTTTAAGACATACCATCTCAAACTAAATTGCAAAAGGTTTTGATTTTAGCGTTTTTTTCCCCTGTTTTCAAATATAAGTCTTTTTCTCCATTGTTTCTCTGGTGGATCTGCTGTATCATAAGCTGGGCACTTCCCTGACAATGAAGCACCATGGATATACATTAATCCATAAACCATAATTTACAGGCATTTCCTTAGAAGTGTTGTTTTATTTCTTATTGACACAACATGGCTGCTTTAATTATAAACAATTAATGTTGTAACTAATGAAGTGCTGCACATACTAGTAGTTATTACTTTCTCTTAGATCTCGAATTCTCCTTTAACAATGTTTTTCATACATAAGCCCTAAGTAGACTAATATTTAATTGCTCCACTGTTTACTCTTAATATTTTGTTCTACTGACTGGAATTATAAAGCATTAATAAATCTTTTATTAGCTAGAATTTTTTTCTGTGAATAAAAACTCACTTTATATAAAAGTATACAATTTTGAAATTTCTTTTTCCATTGCACTTGGCTGGCTATTTGAAGAAATGTGATTAGCTAATGTGATTTAAATAAGGAATCACTCTTGGTTATGTTAACTTATTGGACATTTTTTATTTTGGGGTTTTTTGGCTTTGGTTTTCTAAGCTGTATTCTGAAATCAAAAAAGCAGTTAAAATTTCTTTGAGTCTGAGTGGTGATGGAAGGTGCTTTTACAAAAAACATTGTCTTAAATTATCTAGTACACAGGGTATTCACATGGAGCACCTGTCAATATTCAGGTCATAATTCAAAATACTGTTAAACTGGGACTTGACAGTGAGTGCATGTGTGTGTGTGTGCAAAAGTACCTAAGTATGATCCATACAATAAAAAGTCTTACACCTCTGCCTACACTTGCACCTATACTGAGACCTGGGCCTATTTTATTCTAGAAAATGGCGTTACTGATTTTTTTTTTGCAGTTCTGTTTAAAATTATTATAATAAATTCAATGTTCATTATGTAACTGAAAGGTAACATCAGTCTAAACTGATGCAAGTTTGTTGGAGTACTGCACCATTGATGCTGCTTAATTTCCCTCAAAGACAAAGGAGAAAAGCACGGGTAGTTAGTGACTTGGGGATTAAGAAAACCAATCAGTACATTTTAGTGTTGCTACTTCGAATCATAGAAACATAGAATTAGCTGAGTTGGAAAGGACCCACAAAGGCCATTGAGTCCAACTCTTAGCCCTGCATAGAACACCCCCAAGAGTCACACTGGGCATCCAAAGGCGTTGTCTAAACACTTCTTGAACTCTGTCAGGTTGATACTGTGACCACTGCCCTGGGGAGCCAATTCCAGTACCCAACCATCCTCTGGTGAAGAATCTTTTTCTAGTATCTAATATACTGCTGCAAAGTGTGTGTTGATTTTTTTTCCTCTTATCCCCCCTTGACATGGAGCAGCACAGATTTGCCCAGAAAGCTCTTGTCATTCATCTTTAATCAGACAAAAAAAGGAAGATAACTTGGAGTAGTGTCATGAAAATCCCATGTCAAAAATAACACCATGATACAAGGGTATAGACATTGCTAGATAATTTGGTTATTTAATTTAACATTTTTCACTATATGATTCTTTTTATATTGAGTCTTTTTAACAGTACTCCTTTTTGAATCTAATACTCAAGGTATTAGATTCAAAAGGAATAAAAAAAAGATTGTGGTTTTATTTAGTTTTAATTTCATTTATTTTTGTTTTGTCAGGAGAACAAAATACTTGGGTAACATTTGTCAATGTATCCTTCCTGCCACCCTGCCTTATTTCCTGCCTTCCTTCCTGCCTTCCTGCCTTCCTTCCCCACCTTCCTTCCGCACCTTCCTCACCTTCCTTTTCATACCTCAATCCAATATTTTTTTTTGCTTTTGCTCTTCTGATTCTCGTCCCCATCCTGCTGGGGGCTAAAGGACTGACCAAGCTGCTGCCCATGGTCAACCCACCCCACCCTGCTATAATCAATGAGGATCAACAATATAGAATAGGATTTAGTTATCTGCTACTTCTGTAGAGTAGTATACCATACCTCTGCTGTCATGTCTACCACATCCTGCTTTCCTTACCCATTCTCCCTCTTCTTAAGATGCTGTGGCATATTTTTTTGGTGGAACCTAAGAAAATATTAACCAATGTGCACAGCACAGCACTCCCTCCCTAAAGAAGGTCACCTGAATGCGCAGTCCTTTGAGACCTTTGAGCCAACAAGCCTGGATACTGTGGTACAGTGCCAGATCTCAGATATAGAAAAGAAGCTATAGTGACAGTCGAGTGTGGCAAATTATGCAGTGTGCCTCTGTTAAAGAAATGGGATAAATCCCCAGATGCCCTTTGACTGTGATAGATGCACAGATAGTTAGTGTATAGTCAACCTCCAGGCACTTTGATGTTGAATGTACAGAAATGAATCTAATTTGCACATACTCACCCTTTATCTAGGATGAAGAATTGGATTTGTATTGCTTCTCATTATTTAATACTAGTTTTAAGGAGAGAACTAGAATTTACTATGAGGTTTAAAAACTACTTTTCTAAGCCCTCTACAGGCAGAAACTCTAGCACTCTTTTTTCATTGTGTGCTGATATTGGACAACATATACAGCATAATAAATTGGGGAAAAAAAACCTGCAGAGGATCACATGATAACTATGCATATTTTATATACATAATCTATATCTGTTTTCTGGGCCACAGAGTGATATTAAATTAATACATTAGAATTTACTACTAAGATTCATAATGGAAGACTATTCAGAGCATCTGTCCTTCGTTTAACTGCGCATTGAAATCTTTTACTTTAATCCAGATGAACAAAATAAAATCTCTTTAAAAAGGCAGATGAGAAGCATTGACATTGGTAATAGATGAAGAGGATATAAAGGAAAAGTAAAATTTACTGGACTGCTTCTCTTTTCCCTAGAGAAAGTCCATGATAAATGTATAGGTAGGAGAATATAAAATCAGAAAATTTTGTGAGAATGTGAGGAGTAGGCAGAGGAAATAGGCTAATTTATTAAAATATCACAATGCAGCTGAATAAAGAAGTGTGTATAAGGGTGGTCATAGTAGAATTAATTCATATCTTCATAACAAATAAACCAAATAGACATGAGACAGTAGGAACCTAAAATTTTTATTTACACAGTAGCCCAATCTATACATGAGTAGTATGATATTTACAACCTAGAGTCCTTTTAACTTTCTGAGATCTAAAAGTATCCAGATCTAGTTGGTTTGAGTATGTAATTCATTAAAAAATATACCAGAGAAGATAAAATGAAAAATTATATTAATTTTTTTTAAAAGGCACGTGATTTTTACTCAGATTACCCCGATAGGAGGAGGAAGAGATTTTTATGGATGATGTGAAGCAAATAAAACATTAAAGCTCAGATGAAAGGTGAAAAAGTATGATACATTGGACTACAGAAACAGAAGTAAGCTGCAAAGCAAATGACTGTGAGGAGAATATACAGGGAAAATGAAATTACAGAAGAGTTTTCTTTAGTGAAAATCAAAACCCAGGAAGTTAATAATTGCATGTACACAAGAATGGATTAGGCAAGCAAATTACTATGTAGATGAGTTGTTGGAGGCAAAAGCACAGAAGACAGTGCTTATGTCTCTGTTGTTATTCAGGTGACTAAATAGATGTGATTCCAGGCAATATTCCCTGAGGATTCATACAGAGTCTGTTCATGAACTGATCTTCGGTGTGCTTAGTTGCAGGTAAGATGCTGTTTTCTTGGTCTTTTTAATCAAGTGATAACAAAAGGAGTTAACTCTTGAACAGGCTGTCATAGACAAAAATGTGATTTGTCTTCAAGATGAAGACAAAAGCCAAAATCAAGATGGCACTAAACCAATGTCTGCTTGTTTGGAATGCCTTTTTTTTGGCTAGACTTACAAAAATTTAGCAGCATTTTTTCCTTAAGAAAAATTAAGCAGTAATCATTATCTTTTTCCTTCAAAATATAATTACTGACTTTCTAGAATATAAACTTGATCTGTGGAAGAACACAATATGTATTATTAAAAACATTTTAATTGGCTAACTTGTAGTACTATATGGTCTGTAATTCCATGTTCAGTACTCAGAACTTTTTGACCTTTGAAAATGTTGCTCATAATATATCACAAAACACCTCTTGTAATAATTCAAACATTTTGGTGCCGTTTGTTTCTTTGCTGTGTCCATGTGTGCACTGGTAAATGTTAAAGTTTCTTACTATGAGGATAGCACTCAGATTTCATTCTCTGAAGTGTATGAACAGATAGACGCTGCATTAAAGTGCTACTACTGACATTTCAATTCAGAGCAAGGCCACCAACACTTTCAGCCCCTGCTGTTCTGTTAAATATTTGTCAGTGAAAGAGACTGAGGATTGCTTTTCATATTTCTTGTACATGCTGAGCTACACCAAAGGCAAAATGTCAGGTAAAAACCAGTGCATACCCTTTTTCTGATAGCCAAACTCTAAGCTTGCATATAGAGATTGTGGCCTTTCAAGAATATGCTATCACCATGTGCACTGTGATCCTTTAATTGAAAATCGGTGTAGGTAGATAATTGTGCAGATTAGAGGCAGACCCACGATGTGTGCCAATTATGCATGAAAAAAAATTGAGACTTTGTATGACAAGGGGAATAAAATCAGGCTGATATAATCATAGTAGAGATAAACTTTCCAGATAACTCCCACATGAAATTAGAACTTGTAACTTTTAAGTGACACAGTGGGGGCTGGTTTATTGCTAATGCTTTTGAATAGGCCCTGCAGGGCTTGTTCACTTTTAGTTTCTTGGTAAGTACTTTGAGCATAAATGGAGCTTAAATGAACTGGCATGGTAGACTCTCATTTCTGTAACACCTGTAACATTTTCACTATAGTCATCCGCTGCTCTGCCTCATCCTCTTGATAGTCCTGTGTGTGACAGTATAAAATTCAGAGGCAGGATTTATTTGTTTATTTGCTTAAAAATCTGGAGAAAGTGGAGAATAGGAGTTTTAGAAAGCAAGTTATTTAGAAGTAGTAACTGCAGTCTTCTCAATGGACTGGTAGCTTTCTAGTGAACAGTTCAGCTTTCACCAGCAGACAGCATTTCAGCTAATCACAAAAACTATTATCAGTGCAGTCAGCCATAAAGATCAAGTACAGATAAGTGTGTCTTCATGATTTATGGCACTGACAGCTTTAGTGGTTTGTGACACAACTGATATAGAAGTGGTTAGGCATAAGCTATTATTTTAATTTTCTTTATTTTTGAGGTATTTTAATTGATTTCTTCATAAATAACTTCTCTCCATCATCCATTCAAAGAAAAAAGTATGGATTTTTTTTTTCTTTCTCAGTCTTATGGCAAGACTGATTTTAAGTGTCTGCTCTGTCAAGGAAGGATTGAGTGAGAAGCAATCTGAGAGTCTCACTGTGACAATTGGGAAAGCAGCTGTGTGTGAGATAGGTTTTGGGGGAAATGGAAAAACCTAGAGATTTGTTATGTTTCTCTTCGGCACAGTTTCTTTCCCCATCTACTCAGTTAACTGAGTAGATGGGGAAAGAAAGCTTTTTCTCCTAAACTTATGATGTCATTTTGGGGATAAAGTTGGAGAATTTTCAGATGTCAAGAAATAAAAATTTTGGAATTTTCTGAATATTCCTTTATGATTAACCATAGTAAACCTCCAATCCCTATTGCTTCAGGCAGCTTTGTGTAAGGTCCTCTCCTGTGCTTCAAACTTCTTTAGAGTGCCTATGATGTAGTGTATCTTTCTTTCAGTGTTTCTGTTTTGCTAAAGCAGTAAAGAGGCAATAGACAGAGGAAACTCATTTTAATGCTTAATATGGTAACTTCATAATTTTTAATCATATAAAATATGTGATGTAAGTTGCTGACATAAATAGACTGTAGCTGGAAACTAAAACAATGGCTGAATTATTACAAATAATGAGTAATACGTTGAAGAAAAAAATATTTAAAAATATATTATTTTCCATGTTAAAAACCTTTTGAAAAAGAAAAAAAATTGTATGGGTCTAAACCCATTAAAATCCGGTATCACATTGTAATAGTTAACTAAATGTGAATATGAATGTGATATGAATCACAGTGAAAGAATTTAAGAATAATGGGTTTGTGTAAGAGCATTTTATTTTGTTTTAGAATACTTTGCTTTCATTTTACGAACTTATAAACTGCAACTTTTAAACAAATCTGTGATTAAAGCATATTTTCCAGAGGACCATGATAGCCATCAGGTCTCCTTCACATAAATTGTTTATCACTCATTTCCTTCAGAGGTAGTTGTTTAAAACAAATAGACACAATGAATTATTGCCTAGCAGGGAAAAAATTTGTCATATGGTGCACCACACTGTTTTGTACACAGGCATTCATTTAAACAGACATTATAAGATTTTAATGTGTCTTCGGAGAACCAGGGTGTTGCATGTTTGTAGGTAGCATCAAAATAGCTGCACATTTTTTAAAACCAGATTATCATATCACTAAGCATTAAACTGGATGTCTTTAGGTATTTCTGATTACTTCATAAACAAGCTCGAGGATATTTACCTTGTTTTCAAGATCCAAGGAACAAATTTTCAGGGTTAAAAGCAATTTCAACCGTTCAATATGTAGTCAAGAAAAAAGCACTCAAAGCCTCTGCTTATAATGACTTTCAGTATGGCCTCAGTATGTGATGCTTAAAAGATGTTTTATCCCAAACCCTTCCCGTTCTAATCTCAGTGTTTGTTTTTAAAAAAGCATTGGTGTATTGCTGTAATAACACCAATTTTAAAGGACATACCCTTCATACTGATGTTCATGTGGCTATGTTGCAACATTTTGGACTATTTTCAGGGTGAAAAATCCAAACAGAAACATAATAAATATAAATGTGTAAAGAGGAACCTCACATAGTGTGGTTTAGACTACCATTCTTTAATCAGAATCATTAATTTGTTCAGTTTAGAAGAAGCTCAAGAGCTCTCAAGTCTCACTAGCTCCAAGCAGTGCCAGCCCCGATGTCACACAAAGATGGTCAGGTCTTTTTCCTTGACATTTAGAGGAATGCAAAAGGTCCAGGTCTCCCTACAGCCACTGAAGAAAGGTAGGCAGATAAGTTAATTGTCCAGGATTTGGTGAGATGAACCTCAAATATTGTCTCAGTACTAATTATTGGTTTAAACTATGATTGGAGTAGCTGTCATGCTTTAAGTTCATGTAGTAACTTACAAAGCACACATTTGCTAAGGTAAAAATTATTTCTATAGTTCTATAGAATCTTAGAAAAAATATTCAGCATTTAATTTTTTGTCTATACACAAAAAAAAAAAATGTTGATTTCTTTGAATAATATGTCAAATTCTGTAAAAAAACACTTGAAGCACTGGTTGATAGCTTTCCTATTCACTTTTAAAATAATTTGAAAATTACATTGAAAATTTTGCTGGTTTATTGAGCCACATTGCATCTCAGAGTGTTCTGTTTTATTCTGTATCATTCTGTTTGATCTCATCAAACGGCATTGATGTTCAAAGTTATAATGATTTATAGTAAAATTATTTCAGTCTCTGAGGAAAAATTATGGAAATGAAAAATTGACTTTCCACTCGCCTTACCACAACCAATGAAATTTTAATTAAAATTGTTTTAAATTAATTGACTTCAGTAATATTTTTCAAAGCTCATGTATCTGTGTCATAGATATGTGAACTAAAGATGGTCTTGTAATATAGTCACAAATAGTACTTTCCAAATACAGTGCAAACTCTATTTTTACCGTCTTCTTTTCTACTGCCACAGGTAGAAAGAAGCATTTCTGTGAAGAAGCTTATTAGTCTGAATACAGTGAAAAAGCTCCTGTGGGAAATTGGTTTTGAACTGTAGCACATCCATTGTCAGGAATCATACATTCACAATTTATCTTTGATAAATAAATATTTACTTCATTCAGATAAGTAGGTCTGTCAAACGGCAATTCTTAGGACTAGCACTTCTGAAAATTGGCTTATGCATACACATGTTCACTGGAGACTCTTTGTTCTTTTTTTTCCCCATTATATTATTGAAAATAGCAATGTTTGTCATATCTGCGCACAGAGATTTTTATGTTACCTGGCACTATAAAGGAACTGAAACATCTGTTGCTAGAATCTTGTCTCAGCTTTGCTCACATTGTGAAAGGGGAAGAATGACTAGAAAAGCCATTTTTACAATAATAAGGGTAAGAAAGACAGTTTGTGTTACTACTACCTTGAAAAGCCTGAGTATTCAAATAACACCAGAACATTTTTTAGTTGAAATAAGTACATCCATATCATTTTTATAAAAAAATAAACATATATATTTGCATGTTGAGAGAGTATACTATATGAGGGAAAAATAACAGAAGTATTCAAGGCAAGCCAGTTTACCCAAGTGAAGCTTACTCAGAATGGAATTTTCAATGTTTTGACCTGCATCAAGTTTTGTTTATGTGAGATGGGGCTGAAAGGTGGGTCAAAAAGTGAGAGGGCTTTCTGTGATGTTTTTTCTTTGCATACTCTGCTAAATTTTCATCTCCCAGAATGTGCTTTTAATGCATTTTTGACAAATTATTTCTGGTTGGTAGGTTCTTTAGGGATGGATGTTACGTGTAGAGATACACATTTTCTTCTTCACCAAAACTGTTTGAATCACAAAATGCTACTTTGTGTGTACTGGACTGCAATGTTAACTGCCAATGTGAGGTATCATATACAGTTTAATAGAAAATGTCCCATTTTTAACCTTCATGGTGAAACCAGAACATGCCTTATGGAATTAATTATCACAGTTATCACAGTGTGTGAATATCTTACATATTTTTTTTATATTTTATAAACCAAAACACTACAAAATTAACTTGAAAATAACTTCTGGCCATTTTAAATACGTCTGATTTTTATTTAAGATCAATATGCAAGTATGAGAGAGCGCTCAAACAGTCCATGGCCATAGCATAAAAGAAATGTTGGTGTTTATATTCCTTGATCCAGATAGAGAAGATCAGAGGGGGTCCCAAATGAGATGTGAAAAACAGCAAAGATTTTGTTTCAAATTGGAAAATGTCACTGGAAGACGCTGCACAACAGACTGACAAATGAAGTGCAGCAAATTACCAGGATCACATGCTAATATCCTAACATTTTTAAACATTTAATTAAAAAAATAGATATGGACACTTTTGCTTGAAATGATCCTGGAAGTTTCCAAGTGTCCTGGTTTAGGGCAAATTTGGGAGAGGGAAAGAAAGGAAAACAAACAAACCTCTAGATGAACCACCCCTCCCCTTAGCTGAATCGGGATAGGAAAAAAAATTTCCTTGGTAGAAAGTGGAAAAAATTGTTTATTTAACAGATAAAACACTCCCCAGCCCAACAAATGAAGGAACAACCCTGAACAACAAAAAAACCTCTCGCCGCTCCGCAGAGATGCCAGAAAGTCTCTCCCGTGGCTGTAGCTCGGCTCAGTTGCTGTTGGTTCCTCTGGTGGAAAGGCCAGGCCCAGGCCAGGCCTGGTGGCCAAGGGCTGAGCTCCTGGGGCCCTTTGGGTGTTTAGTCCAGAGCAGGTTCAAAAAGTTTCAAGAAAAGGGAAAAAGTTCTCATTTCGGAGAACTTCTCTGCCTCAGCTAGCAAAAAAACTACCAAAAAAGCAAAGGAGAGCTCCCTTCTGCTGTCCACACCCTGCCAACAACACAGGCCGTGTGTCCTAAAACTGCAGACTCTTATCATTATGTTTTGAAAACAACTGCCTCAGGAATTCCAGTGTGTCTTCTTCACTCTCAGATCCAATTTTTAAAGGTACAACACTTCTTTCTGAACTAAACAGATGAATGGGGATACAATTTAGCATCAACCCAGGACACCAAGGTACTGCCACAGAAGTGGCAAATGCTAATTTTTAATGGGAACTCCAAAAGAAATCCTGAGGAAAAGAAAGCCTGCTGAGTTTGCTAAGAAAGATGTAGAGACTGTTGAGAAGAGTGAGTTAACTAGCAGACAGACTAACGTGATACACTGACAAAGAGCTGCAATGCCTTTTGTAAAATGAACCCAGGATTCACAATATCCATTATGCTCTTGGATATAAAAAAAAGAAAAAAAAAAGCTAACAAGTCCCTACTAAAGGCTTGTAAAAAGTTTAGGAATGAAGTTTTGAAAACAACAAAAACATATAGGGAACATACAATTAGTTTATCTAGATGAGGAAGTTGTTGTGGATCTGGATGTAAATATCCCATGCAGTTCATTGTATTAATAAAAGGTTTCAAGAAAAGTATGAGTATTGAACACATTTATTAATAACAAAAGTTATGCTCATGTTTGACATGCAAAATGACCACACAGTACTCAATAATTGGTGATATTACTCAGGAATTAGATCTTAAGATTTTACAGGCAGCTTTTTGAAACTGGTAGTGCTCAGTAGGTATGAACATGAAAGAAAATAAAATACTGACAATATTTATGAAGGGAATGGAATAAAAATCACAAAGTGTCCTTAAGGATCTTGTGTAAATCCACTGGATGAGTGTAGTTAGGGAACTTTCCCCCATATTTCCATTGCAAATGTCCATATAAGATTCATAAAGGCAGCTAGACAGTCAAAGCTAGGGTGTGTCTTCTTCACATGAGATTAGTAAATACTGCAATGAAATGTATGGCCGATCTATAGTAAAACAAAGCATTTCACAGAAGAAAAACATGTCTTGTTTACCTTAAATTAATTTCTTTATAATTCTTTTTCAAATATCTTGTCACAGCTCTTGTGTAGTCCATGCTTCTATTCATGATGCAAACATGCTATAAACAATCAGTTTAAAAAATCAAGTAATAGATTAAATTATGTGCTGATATAGCTATGAAAGAAATAAACTGATTTTAGATAATGAATTTGTTCATCTGTAAAAGATCATTTTTCTTCCTTTTTTAGTGAACTCTAAAGAGGTCTCAGTCTAGCTCTTACAATTTGCATAAATAACACATAGTCTTAGGCTGTCAAAGCTTTGGTAGACCAACTTTTCACCAATGCCGGAAGAGCTGATGGGCCACCTTTAACAACTGAAATTAAAAAATGATTATTTTGTTGTGTTTAAATGATTTATTTGTTTCCTTATTTCTTTCATGATTTTCTGTCAGTTTTATGCTAGAACAGAATAATCCTGGAGCTGATGAGCTACAAGGATTTCAGGCCGTAACAGATCATAATTTTATTTCCAGAGAAGGCTGAAATATTATCAGAGAAAATTTGTGCCATATCTGTTAAACATCCAAAAAATGCAATCTTAACTAGATCAATGCCATTTTCCATGGGTACTTCTGAACCATATCTGTTCTTGAATTGCTGCTTCTATGTCCTATCAATAATTTTCTGTCACTTTTCCTAATACGCTGCATATCTCTGCAACAGTTCATGTTTCTAGCTTTTCAGTGGTTCAGCCTTTGTTATCATGAATGCGAAGTACAAGTGATATAGTGACCAAACACAGCCTTTGCCTCACTCCTTTATCTTCATTCCATGTATTAAAGATATCAACACTTCTGTCAAAGGGCTATTGCTCCAGAAAGAAAATGTGAAACAAAACCACAGTTTTCTAACTGGTAAAATTGATAACAATGTGAGAAACACAAAAAACAGAATTTCGGGACTATCCATGTAACTTCATGAATTGGTGGACAGGAAATTGACCTTTGACAAGGTCAGTTTTCACCTTAATCTCAAGGATGTTTAAACCTGAGAGAATCTTAGCAAAACTTTGCTTCCTGTACTTATGTCTTGTTTAATACAGGAAATGTTTTTCAAGAGTTCAATATCTATCTTTTTCATTCAGTCTAAATCAATGAAAAAAGAGTGCCTTAAGATCATAGGACCTTAACAACAAAAAGCCTGGATGTTTCTAAATAAGGCTATTTAATGATTTGCAACTCAGAGAGCTAAAAAAATCAACACAAAATTCAAGGATGACCTCAATCAAGAGATTCTTCTTACTGTAGAGACTCTAGTTGATAACTGTTTGATAGGCAGAGAAAGGAATTTGTAAGAAAAACATAGAAACTTTATTTATTTCTGCATAGATGCTTTTATAAAAAGAAAAATTATCCTTGGTATTGTCAGGACTGGAACTTTGCTATGGTTCAGCTGATAATTAAAACAATTAGAAACTGACTTTTCACATCTCAAGTACTGTATTTGGTTTTGCACCCCTCGTTATAAGAAAGACATTGAGGTGCTGGAGGGAATTTAGAGAAGGACAACAAATCTGGTGAAAGGGCACAAGTCTTATGAGGAACAATGAAGGAGATGGTAATTTTTAGCCTAGAGGAAAGAAGCCTGAGAGGACACTTCACAGGTCTCCTGAAAGAGGTTGTAGTGAGGTGGGTATCAATCTCTTTTCCCAAGTAACAAGGGAAAAGATGAGAGAAAATTACTTTATGTTCACTAGGGGAAGTTTAGATTAGATATTAGAAAAATTTCTTTACAGAAAGTGTTCTAAACCATTGGAAGAGACATGCTAGGAAAGTGGTAGAGTCACCATCCCTTGAAGTGTGACTTACATCCCAACTTTGTGCTTCTTTCTTTGTGGCTTGAAACTATTTTTTTACCTTATGATTTTGAGACTCTAGGTGGTGTGTTTGCAAATAGAGAAGTTCCTACTAAAGAAATCTAAGTGAAGAGTAATACTAATTTTTCTTACATAAAAAAAGGGCAAATATTAGTTTAAAGTCTGAAATTCATTCTTGTACAAAGAAGTATTGTAGACACTAAGAATAATCTTTAACTGGCTAAGTGTATCTCTGTACTAAGTTGTCCTTTACCTATGAGCTGACCATCCTGACCATCTGGACACTCTTTACAGGCAATGAAAAGAAACAGGCTTTATGGGACATGATTCAGCTTCTAAAGCAGACTTAAAAGTGATGGTAGATGTATGAGAGGTATCTTAATCAAGCTTATTACAGGAAATTGCCTACTACACTTTAATACTATAAGATAACTACAATTAAATTACTGTAATTGCTTAAGAGTATGTCAAATATCTTGCCAAGAGCTATTAGACTTCAAATGATCTTAAATTTAGCTGCAGTCCAGTTCTTTAAAGGGTTGAAAATCCATTCAGCCTGCTCAATCTCTCCTAAATATTTTTCTGAGGCAGTTTTTAGAGCTTATTCTATATTAGACTGTATTCAAAGGGCTCCTTCTTCATCCTTAATTATAAATTAACAAAAATATTATCAATTATTATCAAAACAAATTATCTATTTGTTTTGTGGTATGCAAATGCACCTGTTCAACTAGGTGGAATAGAAAATAGATTTTGTTCCTCAGGAAAATTAGGATCCAAAATTGTTCAAAGTCAAGTTACAGAATCATCTCAAGGTGGAAGGAACACACAAGTATCATTGCGTCCAACTCCCTTCTCCTGGAAGGAGAAGTCATATGACTAAGAGCATGATCCAGATGTTCCTTGAATTCTTTGACAGATTTGGTGCCATGACCACGTCATGAGAAGCCTGTTCAAGAGACCAATGACACTCTCAATGAAAAACCTTTTCCTAATGTCCAGTTTGAACTTTCCTTGATGTAGCTTCATTCTATTTCCTTGTGTCCTATCCCTGATCACCAGACAGGAGCTCAGCACCTCCTGCTCTGATGCCCTCCTTACAGCAAGTCATAGGCTGTGAGTCCATCCTTCAGCCTTTTCTTCTCCAAGATGAACAAACCAGCTCATCCTCATAAGTTTTGCCCTAGAGACCTTTCACATTTTGTTTGCTCTCCTCTGGACATACTTTGCTGTCCTTCTTACATTGTGTCACACAGAACTGCACGCAGAACTCGAGGTGGAGCCACACTAGTACAGGGTAGTGTGGCACAATCAACTCCCTTGGCTGGCTGGTGATGCTGTGTCTGATGCACCCCAGGACACAATTGGCTTTACTCCTCATTAATTGTTTAGCCATACAGAGCAATGAGGAAACTCCTGGGATTTTTTGAGGTGCTAAATGCAGTTTAGGTTCAAGCCAATGATCCTCTCATGAAGCATGCAGGTCTTCACTTCTGCTCTAACTATCGATTGCTTACTGCTTCCTCTTTCAAAGAGCATTGCTAATCAGGTGTCTCTGTGACTATAATGCTACAAGCTATAAAACATTACAGAAAGTTTCTAAAGACAGAAAGAGATACTCCCCTCTTTTCAACTCAGGTTTTCTTTTTCTCATACCAGTATATCAAGCACATGTTATATGACTGAATTTTCTCTTTCTTGTCTGGTCCTGAATACTTCTATCAGAATCCTGCATGAGTCTTTGTGCTGCATATTCTTTCTGGTATTACAGGAATATACTGATTATAAGTGGCTGTAAAAAAAAAATTTAAACACTACAGAAGGAGCTAAGCAGTCATCACAGTGTTTTTGTGACAAAGAAAGATATGAACAAATAAATACTTAATCCTTATTTAATTAACTTGTATAGAGGAGAAAAAGGATTATTGAATGTGAGCCAAATGGGGCAATAAACTGGAGTTTAAAAATTATGCTTAGCAGTAACATAGCTTCATGTTTTCTGTCAGAGGCACTTGGTGCTACTGTATTTTTATAGGTATGTCTGTTTTCTTAACTGACTCATTAGTAATCTTTTTTTTTTAATTTTAGCACTAGCTTTTTCCATCTCGTGTATTTTGCTCAGAAAAGTAGGTCTTGACTTGTAAAACCTCTTTTGATTATTTGTATAAAAATGAGTCTCAGGATGAGAACTGTCTGGACAAGTACAGAAATTTAATTTTTGTGAGGCATGTTTTTTAGAATACTTGAAAAAGACAATTTAAGACCAGAAATTTTCTGTTTTCCTTGAGGGGGAGAAATTGTTGTTTTTCTATCTCTTTCTATCCTAATATGCAGCTCCTACTTTTCGTGTAGTGCCCAACCCTGTACTCCTTATCCAGTGAAATGTCTACAAACTGTACAAGACTGTTGTCTGAGAAAGGGTCATAGTTCTGGTGCTCACAGAATTCACAGGCTGTTTGACATTGTCTTATAATAATTAAATTACACTTTTTGTGTTGACTTTTTTAATAAACACTATCAATCTCTTTCAAAATGTAATGGATTTGGTGTGGGGGAGGGGTTACAAGGTGAATGTGATTCCACTTCTTGATTAATTGGTGTCATTACTGGTTAACTGCCCTGATTAAATATCTATTTAAATATTTCATTTTAGAGCCAGAATATCTTGTATTTTTATACATCATTCTAATTCCGGTTTCACTTGTTTTTTTTCACAGCATTGTAGCTGATATTTGCACTTTATTTTATATTGATTGTCTTTAGCACAAAAGTAATTTTTGGATGCTATTTTAAAAATTAATCTATGTTTTAAACCCAGAGTGTTTGTGCATGATGATCCCTAGAGTACTGACTCATTTTGTCTTGAGGCACTATTTGGAAGCAATCTATGCATATCTGTACATTCCTTGTACTTTGGAGTCCTTTGAGATGTTGTTTATTTTAATAGAGAGTGTCTGTCTCTCAGTAACCAAAGTTCAGGTACCTTATCTCCTCAAACAGTCACCTTAGTCGTAAATCTAGAACTAGGAAGAATTAACCTGGATATGATACCTAATGAAATATAATCCTTATTCTGTGGGGTTCAGTGCCAGGATGAAATATGTAAATGTTTTGACAACATTTCAAAGTATTCATGCTTCTTCCAAAGCTGCTCGTTGTATGAAATGCTGTCTATTAATGACCATTGTATAGAGTTTGATCTTAGCTTAACACTGAATTTTTAATGATCTTTCTCTGGGTAGTGGCCAAATGCTGTGAGATTTTTTGACTTCTTTCCCTCCAGAAAGGTCTAAGTTGTAGCTTGATTTAGGGACCAATATTGAATCTCTTTTGAAAAGTAATCACTGATGCAAATAACCTCTTCTACAGGGTTTGAATACCTGAGCAACACTTTTAAGTCAAAAGGCACAGATTAAGGAACTCAGAAAGCATGCTAGGAGTCTCTGTGGGAAGAAAAACCTCCTCTATTATATTGCAGACTTTTTGGAAAGTAGACAAGCATTGATAGGAAGGCCTTAGATTTTGGAAAGAGTAGGAATACAGATGGGATTTTGATGGGCATAGATTTACAAACATATGAGATGATTAGGTTTATAAAACCAGGTGAAGAGGATTAGAAAATTCAACTTAGTACACAATGAACCAGGAAATGGAAAGAGTGGGAAAAACTGAAATTCTGAGGAGGATCCTGTCTTGTTCACAAAATACATGACCATTTGTGTTACCATATATTGTAGTTTATGCTGACTTCTAACTGGTCATTACAGAAAATGTTTATGATTGTGCCAGGCAGAGAAAAACATGAAAAAGAAGGAATCCAAAATCTCAATTATTTGAATATTAAATCAGCTGTTTCAGCTAAAATGAAATAGTTTTATATCCAGCTTGAAACATGGGATGACCTAAAGAATATGCAAACTTGTGTTTTTCTCTATAATATCCTTGAGTTATGTCAATATTTTCTTCATATTCTTTTNACAGAATGTCTACATCTATATATGAATACATACTCAGTATATATTTCTACATGAAGCAATGCATGTTTACATTTTCTAATCAACAGCCTGAGAATGAGCTCACAAATAAACCAACCACTTAACAGAAAGTATTATCCAAGCAACATGAAATATTTTTTCAGCCAATTCCTTGCTGCATGTGTTCTGTGCTGAAGCCTAACACAAAGGACAGGGGACACTGCAAACACATCGAACAAAAATGGCAATGTTGTGCTGAAATGCACTAAAGGATAGTTATGCATATAAATTGTTGTCATTAAGTCAGTTTCTGAAATCGATACAATTGCTCCCTCCTGAAACACTAGAGGTCAAGGGAATTGTATTTACTAAAATAAATTGAAGACAATTTTCTTTTCCTATCAGGGAAAAACTTCTATTAGCCAAACACAAAGCCAAGGGGAGCAATAGCTTTCCTTGATAGGGAAACATCCTGATTGCCCATGTGAGACTTGCAGAACTTTTGCTGTTTTAAGCTTCCTCATCTGTATATTATTTACATTTTTATATAGGCTGGTGAAGTGTTATTGTTATTCCAAAAAAAACGTTCTGCAAATGTCTGAAAGGTTTGAGAGTTTGTCCTCCTGTCATTTAGGTAGTGTGCACATTCAGCTCTTCAAACATGTTCATTTGACAACTTACTACTTCTGGAAAAAAATCCAATCTATGTATTCTGGAAATATGCTGTGGCCTGAAAGATGACCAAACAGGAGCATTCAGGACTTGGTTTTATGCTAAGGATGTAAAGGAGTCATTTTTGTGTGAAATTCTTAGAATTTCTCTTCTGATACCAGAAAGTATTTCATAGTTTTCTCCTTCTTTCTCACTTCCCAAGGAACTGATAAAATATTATATCATGATCCTAAAAACTGTGTAGTTATTTTATTTTTCTATAACAATTAAATTTTCAGTGCAAACATGTTATGTTCTGTAACTATGTCAAAAATATTCTCATGTCATTATAATTATTATACTTAGATCCAAAGAATAAAAAATATTTCTTTAAATGAATAATATACTCTACATATTAAATACATATTTTATTAATCTTATTCTCCAAGACCCTCAGTTTCTCTCATGCATCATATAACATCACATCTATCTATTTTCATATTAATTTACTATTCAAGATTTCTGATCCAAACAGGGACAGGCAATACTTATTTAATCTCTATATAGGTTAAAATTCCACGGCTATTGAAGGGAATTTGTGTTTGACTGTTATGACTTTGTCTTAGTGGAATGCTTCCTGTTCTGGAAAATAAAACAAAGCAACCATCAACCCCACACTTCACACCCTAAAATATCTCCAAGTCAGGGGTGTTTAGTTATACTCTTCTGATATTGCTTTGGCTGTTATTTATTCAAGGTTTCACTATTATTTACTTGTACTATGGATTATATTTGTCTTTAAAAAGTGTGCATATAACTTTATGCTAAGGTAGTCTGATCCACATCCAAGCACCCAGTGCTTGGAAGTATCTCTTTCTGGAGCCCAGAAAAAATCAAAGTTTTAAAACTAATGCATTACATCAGGCTAAAATGTACAGAAACAGGGATTTAGATGGGAAATCCATGGTGAGGAGAAGTAAGAATACTAGATGGCAAGAGAGCTCTTGAATAAATCATACCAAATTAATAGATCTCAAATGACTAAATCCCTCTGAAAATCAGACATAAAATTCAACTGCTGTTGAATTACTTTTTATTACTGATAACATGGGAGCCAAATGTATAAGGGGATTATGCTTTAAAAATTATATTGAAAGAACCTAACATATTTGTTTTTAACTGAAGAAATCTAAAACAATAGAAAACGATTCTGGAATCTGAGCCTGGATTTTCATGTGGGATTTTTGCACTCAGTGCCCAGAGCCTGGCCATAGCAATGTAGAAGGAAAAGTACCTAAATAAAAATTGGCTCCCCAAGATGTCTGAGCAGTTGGAGATCTGCTCTGTGACCCAGAACCCCACCACCCTACCAGGTTTTTGCTGCCAGAGCACATTTTCCTACTGCCAAAGAAATTAACAGCAGATTTTTATCACTTGCTAAAATAGTGTCCTGCTTCAGTGATGAGGGAGAAGTTGGGCAAGAGATAATGCTTCCAGTAGTAGGTCCTGATTTTCATGTCTTAAAAAATATGAAACAAAAGTTTTTTTAACTTAATAAGACTTCTTCCTTCTCCATTATTTGCTCATGAAGTGCAGCTGGACCAGATGACCTCCAGAGGTCCCTTACAACATCAACCATTCTGTGATTCCATGATTCTGTAGGCTTTGGTTCTGTCCAAGCGAGTATATAGTTCATATTTTTTTATTCAGAACATAAAAATGAAAACCAAACCTTGTAATTCAGGCTTGACACTGACACTAAGGATTTGCTGTGGGCACTCCACTCCACATGCTGATAGTTTCACTTTTCTTCCATCTTGCTCTTTCTGCAACAAGTTGGAATGAAAATGACTGAACAATATTATTATACCAAACAAAAAATGATGCAATTTTGCATGAAGGCACCACCTTGGATATACATGCCCAACAGTCATTTAGGGCTAGTTTCTTCTCCAGATTTTAAATACCTATGCCATGAAACTTAAAATATGAACAAAAGTAGAAATTATTTTGTTTATACTAAAAAGAACATCTAGATTTTTTTTTCATCTCAACACCATTGAGACTATATTCCTGAATAAAAATTTAATTACCCTAATCTAAAAGAAGATTAGACAGCTAGTTCACATGAAAGCCTTGCACATATATATACTTAAACACAGGAGGTGAAAATATGGGATCAAATTACTCCTGTTGGCTGTATAGGCAATAAGAAGGTACATTTTTAAAAAAAAAATCTGTTTTATCCTAAACAAGGTACCTGCTATGTGTCAGAAAAATGCAGCTCAAGAAGGCAATTTGCATTCTCTGTAGGGAACTAGGCCAGGTACAAACATCCTCTCTGAAAATCTACAAAAAGCTGAATAGCTGTTATTTGATAATTGGACCAAAAGACATATAACTGATAAGCTACAAGGAAACCCATACTGTACAAAATGTCCTTGCTAATGCTTGAAGCACAATATTATTACCAGGCAAAAAAAAACAAGCACGCAAACAAAACACCTGCAGTGCATGATAACCATTCAATTTCTGAAATAAAAACACCTTAGGGTAAATATTTGAAACACAATTTTTCAAGCTGTTGTTCAGGGGATGCAATATGTCAAATATACTTCACAATTAGGGAAAGTAAAATCTTAAAGTAATTTACATGTGGTTTTTTTTCATAGATGCTAACAAGAGTGACATAGTCTTTTCTTTCAGAGTAATTTATTTGATGCTATTTCATCTCCTTGCTTTTAAGGAGTCTTGTCTAACGTGAGTACTCATTACTATAATATTACCATTACTATATTTGCTGTACTCAAGATCTAATCTAGAAATAAGTCATTGCAAGATTATTCTTAGTGTCTGACAATCTCTACTCCTTGTGCAAGCCAAATAAACGTCTATGTTGGTCTTCATATCAGCCAATTTTCGTATTTCCTAAATGCTTATTTCTTCACTCATTCTTTCCTGTTGCTTTCTTCCTTCTGTCATGATCTCCCTTCAGTCACTACCCTATGTGCTTCAGGATTCTCCACTTCTCATTTATGCAATTTCCTTTTTCTTATGACTTGAGTGGTTTGCATGATATATGCCGTGTAATCTGGAAACCAGTGCCCACGTATTCCTACCTGAAATATGTTCCAGTTCTCCACCGAGGAATTGATGTTAGATATGGAAAAAAAGGTAATGAAGTTAGGAGGAATAAATGTATAGAAATGAAAATTACCAGTGCTAACACAGAAATAAAACTAAAGAAGTGCAATGCACTAAATTCAGTTTTCTCCAGAAAAGTGAATTCTATCTTACTGACTATTCTAACACCAGTGGCATTTGAAACCAAAAGAAGTTTGAATAGAATAATTTTAAAACCTGGAGTATTATCATATCTCTGAAGGATAGA